>ML685814.1:16580290-16610508 GCA_007922175.1 Pelusios castaneus | reverse complement strand
AGCTTCTGCCGCCACCCGATCCCCCAGCTCTCAGCAGAAGCCGCGGCTGGACAGCATTCGGACTATAAGATGCACCCTCATTTTTCCCCCACTTTTGGGGGGAAAAAAGTGCATCCTATGGTCCGAAAAATATGGTAATTTTCTCTTTTCTTGCTTTGCTTCAGCACTCTGCTAATTATTCAAAGAGTTGGGTCCTCCACTTACCCATCTCTGACCACTGGTTTTCAGTACAGCATTTTGCTAATAGTTCTCACCTCTCTTTGTTCAGAATTGTGGATCCTTACTGGAGTTGCATTATGGGTCAGCTATTCTAATTTGCTGATCACGAATCAGATAAGGCCCTGGTTTCCTTCAGTGTTTCTTCTTCCTCTCAGGAGACTTGTGTCTCTGTTCTCCTTTAGGAATATTGAGGCAAACAATGTAATTTAATTTAGGGTTTTTACAGGAATTTATGCTGATTCTGTCAATAATCCATCCTTTGCTATCTCAGAGTTTGTACTGTCTCACTTAATGACCTCTTGTTCCATGTACTTGAAAAATGTATTTCCATTTATTGTAACCTCCTATGTAATCTTCCTTTCACTCTCCATCTTTTGGTTTTCTCTCTTCTTTTTTACATTCTCATGAGCTGTAAAGGACTGAATTTTAATGGCTCTGTCAAGAATGAATGAAAAACGGGTCTCTGAGCAGACTAAAATCTATGGGAAGAATTATGCATGGACATGTAACGATGTATGTTTATAGTTCTGTCAAGAATTACCATATATAATGTGCAGAAAAGACTACTGACATTCAATTATTTTAGCTTCAACCAAGAGAGAACTCAGAAATGTACTGAAGTTTGTTTGGTACTTTTACAATCTGTTTGGATCAGTGTCTTGTTCCATGATAAAATAAGAAGTTCTAAAGATCTCTGAGTAACAGGAACTGATCAAATCACTTTTAAGATCCTGGGTGTTGAGTCACTGCTATGTTACTCTAGTTTTATGCTGTTGAAATGAATGGAGTTCAGCCAGGGTCAAAATGAAGTAACTAAGGCCATGTCTACACTTAAAAGCTTACAGAGGCACAGCTATACTGACACAGCTGTACCGCCATAAGAGCACTTGCGTAGTCGCATTCTGCCGACAAGCGGGAGTTCACCTGTCTAAGTAATCAAAACAGCTCAACAAGCGGCAGCAGCTATGTTGGCAAGAGGGTGTCTCCCACCAACACAGAGTTGTGCCCACCAGTGTTTATGACAACAAAATGTATGTCGCTCATACGTGTGTTTTTTCACAGCCTGACAAAACTTTTGTGGACATAAACGTTAGTGCAGACAAGGCCTCATGTGATGCTCACAGACCTTAAAACTGCAGAATGGAAAAGACATACAAAAATGAGGAGCAAGAGGGTGGCTCTGTACATAGTGGCCACCTTTCAGCAGAACAAAAAGTATTGCATGGCAATGTGGCATTGAAAATGGCCTTTTTTTTTTTTAATAGCCTACGGGACACAGCTGTGAAAATCAGCACTCTGTCAGGAAGTTCAGGATAGGGGTTAGTCCTAGTGTAACTCTCCAGCTTGGGGGAATTCAGAACCAAGGACTCACTTCCTACAATAATAAGCGCGATCCACTAGAAATCAGACATTCTCAGGCTACGTCTACACCATGAGCGTGGCTCACAGGACACATACTTGTGCTAGCTTCTTTGAACTAACAGGAGTATAAAGAGCAGTGTAGGCACGACAGCCTGGGTATCAGTCAAAGCCAAGGAAATCTCTACGGAGTTTGGGCAGGTTTACACTTGGTGTAGCATACTACCAGGGCTGTGCTTCTACTTGTACTTGCTCCATGTTTATGTGTATGTGAGCTGGATCTCACACCTCTTGCTGACAGTGGAGATGAAGCTTTACCCAAAAGGCTGTCAGAACTTGTATAGTACAGTTAGATCTTGTAAGTGGTCCCCAGCTAGTCAATCATGATCAACTACTGAATGTCAGTTGCCATTAAAACCTATGAGCAGTGCGCCATCTGCTGGTGAAAGGTTGGAGGCCACTGTTGTATAGTTTAGAATCACAATCTCTTTAGAATATCTGTGGAAATAAGGGAGATGCTTTGCAGAGGCTGAAGTTCCACAAATCTGCCGTTCCCAGCAGACCATACACCGCAATGTAAGACATGAATGACTGAACTACTTCATGACAGGGCAACCCTATGGAACTCCTTTTTAATAGGGAATCCATTTAATACAGCCCAATGTATTTTTGTGAAGCAAAAATCCTGTTATAAGGAAGAATTACTTGGTGACGTAGAGTTATTTGAACAGACATCTTTTTTTAAATGGAGCCTTCACCAAGTATTCTGCCCTTTTATTACAAATGCAAAAGAAAGATAATTCACTACCCTAGCATATAAAGCCTGAGACAGAACTGATTTGGATGCATGTGTGTTCTTTATGCACCTGGTATGTTTTCTCTCATTTCAAACACAAATCAGTGGGAAAACTTGTCTCTCCTGTTATAATAAATGTTGATATACTGTATTTTCTCCCCTTATAGCAAGCAGAAATTGATGAGAGGTTTGCATTTTACCCAGGACAATTATGAGCCTACTGCTTTCCTGGAGGAATTATATTTTTCTCACTCTGAAATGTGGTGCCGTTTACCACCAGTGACTGAAAATGAACCTTTGTACCTACTCCTCTTCCATTGCTGGGCCCAGGCATGCTCCTGGAGCAGATCCTCAAGGGTGCTGTGCATAGTGGAGATGGAACGACGGGTGTCAGCTGGTTCAAGAGCTCCGCCCCTCTCAAAATAAGTCATTCCACCTCCCCAGGAGGCACACAGGCAGCTGCAGTTGTAACAGTAACATTCCCCAGTGTAATATACAGGGCAATATCTTAAATGCAGATACACAATGCATCATTTTCAGTACTTTCAACCGCAAATTCTTGCAGCATGATGGGAAAGAAAGTATGAATGGCTGTATTTGACATGTCCTACATTCAAGACAAATCCTATGCTAACCCTAACCCGTCGTTGGACTCTCGGAATCCATCTTTGTCTCTTATCTTGTACTTAGATCTCTGAAGCTCTCTGAAGAAGAGAGAGTCTTTTTTTGTCCTCTGTTTGTACAGCAGCTAGCACAATGGGGTAATGGTTCATGTCTCGGGTTGTAGTAACACAAACTAAAATAAGTAACAATAACTCTCAGAAATATCTTAGAGCCTACCTGTGTTGTAACCTCTCCCAAGGGCTGGCCAGGGACGGTGATTCTTCCAAAGGTTGCCCAAGTACCAGTCACTCTGGTTCTCCACCAAGCCCAGAACCTGCTGGCCTGAAAACCAGCAAAATGCAAAGAGATCATTAGACAAAAGACAGTCAGCCTCAGGAAAACAAATACAAAACCTGGAGGGGGACAGGCAATGGAAAGAGCGCACAGCAGTTGTGGTGCTGCCTTCATTTCATGTGTTAGGAAGATGGGCAATACCCTAACTAAAAACAGAAACAGCCAAGCAGTGCAAGCTCATTATGGCTCAATTCTCTTTTTTCTCCCTAGACTAATCTGAGTATTTAACCACTATGGGAATCTTTGTCACGCTGACAAAAATATACCTCAAAAAGACAAATCTGACTGCTGCTGGATTTTGGCATACCATCCTGGAGAATCCTTCAATGAGTAGACAGGGTCACAATACCAGGATACTCTAATATGATGGTTTATTTATACTTTGATGTTAATAATTTAATTGGAAAATGGGTCTGCCATAGAAAATTATTTCCCCTTGCCTTTTTTCCCTTTTAATTTCAACATCTTTCTCTGCGACAGTAACAGAGTAAATTCCTTTTGCTCTAGAAAATGATGGCGTTTAAGGTTTCAGCTAAAAGAGAAAGGGTACACTGATTTAACTGAGGCCTTGTCTGCATGATGTGATTCCTAAAGCGCACTAATGTTCTGTACATTAAATGTCTGTACAGATCTTTCTGGTGTGCATTTAAAGTTCCCTAGTGCACTTAAACACAATGCCATTTGACACAATACTAGGGGGTAGTGCACTTTGAAACTTTTAGGGCACACCAGCAGGGTCTACAGAGACCAGTTGATGGGCCCTGAGAAACACTGTATAAAATGGGAGTAAGAAAAAGTGACTGTAATGGCCCTTTTGCGGGGAGGGGGAACTTAACTTATAACCAGGGAAAGAAAAAGATGACAATATTTCAGGGTATGTCTTCACTACAGCTGGCAGATGCGACTCATACTACTAGCTCAGTTAATAAACAACAGTGTGGACATTGTGACACTGGTGGTAGCTTGGGCTAGCCATCTGACTTCAAGCCTGCCCAACACCATGGGTCTGGACTCGGGTAGCTAGCTTTCGCTGCCATCTGTGCCACAAGAGCTGGAGTGCTTTTTTAGTGGACTTGTGCAAGATAGTGAAAGTCTACCTACCTACCCTGGGAATCAGACCTTCCAGGTGCAATGTGGACATCCCTTTAGTGGGTAGGCTCCCTCAGGGAAATTGTGGTGGACAATGGGTGAATGACTGAAGCTGGAAATTACTGCCACCTTTCTAGATAACGTATTAACACTATACTCTGAGAGGTGCGAACATGATTTCAAACCTGAAATCCCAATTACCCTAGTAAAACTGCCATGTTCCCAGTTACACTACTACCAAGAGACTGGTCAAACATGACACAGACAGTATAGGACCAAATCAGTGTCACTCAAAGGTGCTAGACCCCTATGAAGACTGGGTTTTGAGGGAAGAAATATGTGTGTGTGTGTAATCTGTAAAACACTGATAACTCTCCTCCACTACTCCATACCTTTGTTCCAAACCACCTTATAAGGGATTGTTTGGAATAATAATTTATTAATAATAATAATTTATATATATATAAAACAAAACAAAAATGTATATTATGGAAACATTGACTTAATCATGACATGGCTCATCACCACCTTTGCCAGTCTGCTCATGTGGCCTTTCTTTTTCCATTCTTATTTATTAGTCTTTTTTTTGGATGTGAGCAATTTGGGGCAAGGGCCATTCCTTTTTCAAGGTTGACAGAACAAGGATGCTACTGAAAACTAATAACAATAGATGTGTGAGGAGAGCATGGCAAGAAACAGGAAGCAAAAAAGTAGCAGGGTGTGATATATTGGTCCACTGAAAAGAAGACAAGCACTGTCTCCTTTCAAAAGAAAAGAAGTATCCACGAGGTGCACTATAGGGCTAACACCTGCTTATTCAGGGCTATAAGGCTGACTGATCCTTATAAACACCACTCCATTAGAGACTGAGTAGAGTAAATCAAGAGAGAAAACAATCACACATAGCAAAGGATGAGAAAACCAGAGCAGAAAATGTAGGGACAGCCACATGGTAAATGAATGTCACAGGTGGTAAGAACAGAATAACCCTGCCTATATTCTCACAGTGCATTTCACAACTCAGCGGTCAGCAGATGCTGCTCAGAACTGTATTTCTCACATCAAAAGAAATGCTAGGATCCCATTTGCAAGAAACAGGTATTTAAGTTCCCCTCCACGGAACATCAGCCTGCTTTCATTATTTTGTCCCTCTGCATTGCCAAACAGAAGGCCCAGGGTTCAGTCTTCAAACTGATTCATAATAGGTCATGCACAGCCCTTGTTGCTGGCTAATGGATTTGCTCTCCCCCCTATTGGTCCAGCTCTTGATTTTGAAAGATACGTTCAGCCCTCAATTAGTTTTCCCCAGACAAAGAGAGAAAAGAAGCATTGCAAAACAATCTTTGGTTGTATCCTTTTTATTTATTTACCAAGTGCCCCCAGTGCTCAAAATAAGGGAACTGCATGAAAAAAGACCAAAAGAAAAACAAAATAAATGAATAGGAAGGGACCCAGAGAGGGAAAACAAGAGTCAATGTTGGGTTCCATCTGCTATGAATGAACAAACATTTTCTAAAAAGTTAGACCAAATCTTCTCCTATGTGTCTGACATTCCTCTTCCGCTAAATGTTACCTGCTCTTTAGATGCCAGATAAGTCAAGTTGCTGTGCCCAACATCTATCCCTGGAGGCACTTCGAAGCAACACAAGTCATTTGGCTACAAGCACTGCTTTAGAGAACCATGCTTTCAGTGAGTTGGAGGGTTCCCAAGTTGACAGGATATACAAAACACAGTTCTGGGAAGTCATTTTTAAGGCAGTATCCATTAACCAATTAATCCTCCGGCCTATATCTAGCCAAAAGGACTATATCCTGGGACAGCCCCAACACATGAGCTAGTGTGGCTCCAGGAGACCAACAGAAGCAGTCTGTTTTGGAAGGCCCATGGAGCGTATCCCTCAAGTGGGAACCAGGGTGAACAAATTTAATTTTCTGATGGATCAGCCTTACTCGTAGATCAATAGTAGAACGTTTAATGTTTTGTAAGGCACTTTCTCATTGGCTAAGGTTCAAGGATATACACAAATTTTTGTTTCAGGCTCGGTGCAGGCAATAGAGCCTTACATAGATACAAATATATGGATCCGCATTCAATCTGCAGCTACGAGAAATGGTCCGCAGATATCTGCATCGCATCTGTGGATGTAGATGTCCAGGGATATAATGTGGATATCCGTGGATTTGCAAGACTCTAGCAATCTACATTAGTGAGGGTCCTTGGGGCCAGGAAGTTATAACAGGCTACAGCTGGGTGGCTGCAATTCTGGAGTCTCTGACCCTCTCAGCCCATCAGGACCAACTACGCCCTCGAAGACACGATCAAGCTGCAGGTAACACCATGCACCTGGACCAAGTAGGTTGTACTATCACTGGAATGTTGGGAATGACAGAAAAAGATTCTCTGAGATCACCCGAGAGACCTAATTCATTCCCTTATTCAGCTGCTTTCTCCACTTCAATAATTTCTCATTCGTTTTCAAAAATGGGCTGCCTCAAAATACAACGTCAGTATGAGAGAAGGGATGGAATGGAATGGAATTTAAATCTGATAGCAAAGCTGGCCCATGTTTATCTGGTAGCCAGTAGTGCAGTGAACATTTTACAATTAACACAGTAATAGCCTGAAGCCAGTATTCCTGCCAGCGGAGAGTACGGACCAACTCTCTTTCCACCAGCAACCAGGAAAGGATCTGCTTCATTATGTTCTAGAGCAGCAGTTCTCATCTGCTGCATCGGGACACGTTCCTGTATTGCCACATAGTGGTATGTATGTTGCCGGGTTGCGGGGGTGAAGGGGGCTGGGCTGCTGTTTCTTGTGGTGTTGAACAAGCCACCAAACATGTCATGACCCACAAAAGGTTGAGAACCACCGTTCTAAAGAAACAGGGCTGCCTGAGAATGCTGCAAGTTGGGGAAATGGAAGGCCAGGTGTGAGTGGGAGCTGAAATTAACACAAAGCCAATCTTGGCTTCACACCCACTCCCCAGAGAAATATTTTAAAATTCCTTTACTTTTCCTAAAAATACAACTGAGGAATAGTATCTGGGAGACATCTCAGGATATACAGTATTCAGGGAAACACAATCATTTTGTTAGTATTAATTTTTCCCCAAAGGCTAATAAGCGTAAAGATTCTCAATCTGCCTAAATCTCTCACGACCTGAGCTAAAATGGGCTCTAGATTAATTTTGACCGGATTTTCCATCTAACTGAGGATGAGCATCCCTAAATATTTCATATGTTTGGGATGCCACCTAAAATAATATAATCTTTGGTCATATCCTTTTGATTTTTATCCTTTTATCCTTTCCCCCATCAGTTACTTCCTTTTCTTGACAATCCCAGTTCAAATTTCATCTTCAGCAGCACCCAGGAGTTGACAGGAGAAATTAGCATAATGAAGCAGAAATTAGCATAATCATCTCTGTTAAATGGATGAGGTGACTTCTCTTTCAAGTTTGAAGTAAGTTGTGAGTGCTCACTTATATTCTTTACTAGTGCATTTCCATTGGCTCTGGACATGGATATTATCACTGTCCAGTCCAAAATGAGAAATGATACATTTTGTTCCTTTTTGTTGCATCTGGTCCAATGTTAGAGCTAGTTGGAAGAGAGAATTTTCATCCCCCAGAACACTTCTTTTGACATTTCAAAATTTGCTTTCATCGTAAATCAGAACAAAAAGTAAAAAATCTCAAAATATTTGCAGGCCAGAAACTCTTAAATATTTTGATTTGGAAACATCAAAATTACACATAAAATTGTTTAATTTTGTTAATGTCAAGCCATTTTGTTTCAATAATGTTGAAACTTTAGAATATTAAATATACAGAACACAATATTAAAATTCAAAGTTAAGTTAAAAACTTAAAAGTCAAAACCAAAGGAAATGATAGTTAGAACCAAATGAGAAAGTCAAAATGAAATACTTCTTTTCATCTTTGAATCAGTTTGAAAGTTTTCCACAAAATAATTCAGAAAAAGTCAACATACAACATATATTTTGACAAAAATGTATTTTCTGACAGAAACCTGTTGCATCAAATTCTTTGGACCAGCTGTATCTAATCTGCCTTCTCACTAGCCTTAACACACACTTATTTACACTAGAACCTCAGTGTTACGAACACTTTGGGAACGGAGGTTATTCATAACTTTGAAATTTTTGCTACTCTGAACAAAATATTATTTCAAAAGTTTACAATTGGACATTTACTAAATGCTGCTTTGAATCACTACTATGCAGCAGAAAAATGCTGCTTTCCCTTTATTTTTTAGTAGTTTATATTTAACACAGTGGTGTGTTGTATTTCCCCCCTCGTCCCCCCCACTATCTGATTATGTACTTATGGTTCCAAATGAGGTGCGTGGTTGACTGGTCAGTTCGTAAGTTTGGTGTTCGTTATCTCTGAGGTTCTACTGTAGTTAATTACTTTTTAAACTGAACTGAGCATTTATAAGTGTACTGGTAGAGCAATGCATGGCATGGGCAGATGCTATGAAAAAGCCCCTCCTCCCACAGCTCTGTTACTACATCTCAGTCCTGATCTGCAGCACTTTTACTAGACCAGTGCTTCCCACTATGTACACTCAGTTCTGGCAATGCTCCTTAATCAGAACCTCCAGTAGCCGCAATCAACAAAGCCTTGGGTTTTTCCAGAACAAAGACCACAGTGCCAAATATTGGTGTATTTTTGTGATGTGGGCACAACTCTGCCAGGCATTTCACCAGACTCATTTCACTTCTGACTGTGTTGGCATTTGATCCCGGATCTTCTGAGGTGAAAGACTGGAGCACTAATCTGCTGCGCCACCAAGCATGTAGTTCTTTTTAAAAGGCAAAGAAATAGAGTTATTCTTTCGGATGAGAGTACAGTGGCCACAATGATACATTTGAATTGCTCAGTATTCTGCACGATCAGTCTCTCCTTCTTAAGAGTTATTATAATAAAACACCGTGACTAACAACAAGAACTTTGTCATTGTTTTCTGCTCTGGCCCTGCAGTTATGATTAAGTGCACTCCTCTCACTCTTTGTTACTCCAAGCACAAGTTAGCTTATGAAAATGAAGCTGTCTTCTTTACTTATTCATACATCATCAGTAACAGCCAGACAACAGAAAATAAGGCTATGATTCTGGCATGACCATAGTGCAAATTTATCAAGCAGGCAGAATTAGAGCTGGATTGTCTTGAACCAGGATGCATTCTGCCTGGTAAAAAGAAGAGTCTTCCTTTAGAAAACAGCTGCTCATCTACTGTATTTTTCACAGTGCAGCATTCTGACAGCTCACACAGTTGAAGGGCTCTTCTCACCACATATAAACTCAGTTGCAGTTAGAAAGAGAACCAACCACGGAAAACGGACATTTATGAGCCTGACAATTCAGTGTCTTAAATTCTGTTTTCACTTCATGGATTTTTGGCTAACAGAGCGGAAGGATAGTCTTGTAATTAAGATGCTGGACTAGATCTCAAAGATTAGGTTCTATTTCTAGCTCTACTACATCTTCCTTATGAAATTGTGGGCAGGTCACTTAATCTCCCCAATTCAAAGGGGAAGCTGTGTTAGTCTAGTTCAGCAAAACAAACAAGGAGTCCTATGGCACTTTTAAAGACTAACAAATGTATTTATTGCATCAGAAATAACAACATTAAAAAACCAATAGGGGAACACTTCAATCTTCCTGATCGCTCCATTAACGATCTGTTAATAGCCATACTCAGGCAAATGGATAACAAATCAAAGCTTCAAAGAGAAACTGCGGAATTGGAATTCATATGGAAATTTGACACAGTCAATTTAGGGCGGAATAAAGACTAGGTTTTTCCCCCCATTACAACAGGTAATTTTGTTTTCCTTTTTCCCTCCACTTCCCTCCTATATGCTGTTGTCCTCTCTGAATCTAAACAACTGCTTTGATTTGCTGTAACAGTCTGACTTGATCCTATGACTTACATTCCGCTGCATTTATTTTGCTCCCATTCCCTAAATTCCCCATCTTCAAGTGTTAGACAAATGGGGATTTTCTCCCACGAAAGCTCATGCAATACATTTGTTAGTCTTTAAAAGTGCCACCAGACTCCTTGTTTGTTTTAATCTCCTCATCTCTCAGATCCCCATCAGAGAAAATAGGGCTAAGAATACTTTCCACCCAGTTTGTCAGTCTCATCTTGTTAGATTATAAGATCTTTGGAACAGAGGCTGTATCTTAATGCATATTTACACAGCTCCCACTACAACAGTCCTCTTAGGCAATACTGGAATAATAGGATATTTTTTAAATTTCCCCTAGTGGACATTTTAATCTTTTTTGTCCCAGTGGCTTTAATTGCTCTTGCTTCCTCTACTGTAGTTACCACAAGTGCAGGGTATGAGAGCTGAAGCCAGGCTGCTCTTCCTACTTCCTCTATGATCCCTATGGCACTTGGTCCAATTACTGAAAGTGAGACTAAAGATGGTCAGCAGACATTTGTGGCACGACGCACTGGGATGTCAGCTCCTGATTCCTTCTGACCTACGGGGAGTGGCATGCCACTGAAAACGTCCTTACCACCGGTACCGCAGCAGCAGTTCAGTGCTCTATGCCCATGTAAACCTGAAAATCCTCTCAGTGCAACTTTAGTGGCACGCAGCTTAGTGAGGTGCAGTAGTATTTAGTACAGAGTCACATAGGGAATGGTCCCCAAAATGTATTTCCCCACCTTTAAAACTATAAAATCAGGAGCTTTGGATGAGAGAGGTTTTTATAGCATAAAAATACCACTGCTTCTACCAGCCCCTTCACTGTTGTGATTTAGGCCCTCAGAAACCTTGTACAGAATGAGTCTTGACACTCTTACCCAAGGTTTTCAGAACCCAAAGCAACGAGAGCTTAACTGTTTCATTCCAAGCAGTGTTAGGAATAAATCAATGGGAACACACTGCTTCCGGCTGATGAAGATTAATATAAGAAAGCGTGTTCTTATTTAAAACCACTATTTATTAGAGCACACAGAGACATAAGCACAGGTTTAGAACATCCCAAATAATTATCTAGAATCTGAGATGGTATTGAGCAATTTGCAGCAGTCATCTTAATTCCTGGCAGGAAAGTGACCGGACATTGCTATCAGGAAAAAATTTCTCAGGATAGCTCCAGAGAACAGCTCCGAAGCGCATTTTATTAGCTAATCCTTTTATAACCAATGCTCACAAAACACATAGATCATAGTGACCTCTATTGGGTCATCCCTTCTCCTATTTTCAATAAATTACTTATTAACAAAAAATTCCCAACAGTCTTAGTCACGGTAAGCTTCTATATTAAAGCACCCAAACTCAAGGTCTCCATTCACTTATTTTCTTCAGTCATTCTCAAATTGTTGACTCTTTTCTCCGTTCCTCCTATTCTGATTAGCAGAAACTGCAAGCCCGCAGTTAGCATATGACCTTCCCTCCAGAAGCCCTGCTTGTTCAAATTAACCCTTAATTATGTGGCGTTCTATTTTATTAATTCATGGTGGCTGAATACACACAATACGGAAGCAATTAGCTTGATCAAATTCTGGGCTAACACCCCTTAAATCCAGGGCAACAGCGCCACCATAGAATATGAACGTCTGTGTTTGTGCTAAGAGAGCTAAGTTCAAGCCTGGTAAGAGCTGGAAGTATTGCAGAGATGACAACCCTGCAAATTTTGGGAGAGAGGCATGGAGAATAAAAGGATGAATGTGGTGAAAAGGGAAGGAAGTAGATATTCCCAGTGGCTGGGCACCTCATAATTGGTCTGCACTAAGTTATACCATCGTGCTCATCACTGGCTGAATCGACTGTGTTACAATGAGGTGGTGTTACTCTTTGCACCAATCTGTTTAAATGGCCCCATTACCACCCCTTCCAAAGCCTCCTTAATCCTCCCCCACTCTTTCCCCATCACTGCTCACAGCTTCACCATCTCCCCATCATTCAGGCTTGTAACCCTTGTGAGATGTTTGGCCCTCCAGGCTTCACCTACTCTACTCCAGCTCCTCTCCCTTCATTGGGCTAGAGAGAGAGAAGATTGCAAGCATGGGAATGACTTTATAGCCTGGTAGTTAGAGCACTCACTTGCAAGGTAGAAGAAACAGGATCCAGTTTCCCTGTTCCAATGACTAAATTATTTATTCACTATTGAACAGAAGAGATGAGCCTCATAACATAATACCCTGTAGCCTAATGGTTAGGACACTCAGCTGAGAAATGGAGGTTACTCACCCTCGGTGCAGTAACTGGAGTTCTTTGAGATGTGTGCCCCTGTGTGTGCTCCACTCCTGGTCTTAGCGCACCCTTGCACTGCAGATCGGAGAGTTCACAAGCAGTGCTCATCAGAGCTGTGCGCACGCACCAAGGCAGTCTCGCAGCATTGTTTTGGTGCCTTTTGTCACGTGGGCAGCCAGACCTCCCCCAGTTCCTTCTCTAACCTGGAGTGGATGAGGAGTAACTCTGAAGTAGAGAGGGCACCCACAGGGGGACACATCTCAAAGAACTCCAGTCACTGCACTGAAGGTGAGTAACCTCCATTTCTCCTTCGAGTAGTGTCGCTATGGGTGCTCCACTATGTCTTACTCCCAAGCAGTGTCCTATGAGGTAGGCGGGACTTTGGAGTGTTTTTCGACCATTGTAGAGAGGACCAATTGGCCAATTGCCGCGTCGGATCTGGTTATAGAGTCTAGTGCCTAATGTTTGATAAATATATGATGAGAGGACCAAGTTGCCACTTTGCATATTTCATGTAGAAGGGTGTTATTCAGAAATGCAGTAGTAGTTGCCATGGCTCTCGTGGAGTGGGATATGGAATGTGTTCAGGGGGAAAAATGTTGGCCAGTTTATAGGCCTCATTAATGCAACTAGATATTAGTTTGGATAGTGTTTGATGGAGATGGCTTTGCCTTTGCATCTATCTGCTACGGAGACAAAGAGTTTATCAGTACGTCTGAAGGGTTTTGTTCTTTGCAGATAAAAGGCCAGGGCTCGATGGATGTCCAGAGTATGGAGGACAGCGTGGTTAGGATTGATATGTGGTTTTGGGAAGAAAACAGGTAAGTTTATCGTTTGATTGACATGGGATGAGGAGGAAATCTTGGGGATAAATTTTGGATGTGGTCTTAAGGTGACTGTCTTAATGAATGATGGTGAAGGAAGGATCCGCCATCAGGGCTCGGATTTTGCTTACGTGTCTGGCTGAGGTTATGGCTGTTAAGAATAGCACCTTCATAGACATGTGACGTAGTGAACACTTGGCCAAGGGTTCAAAGAGCGGCCTACCTAGTATTTGAAGAACTAAGGTTAGGTCCCAAAGAGGGGTGGGACTATGCATTTCCAGATATAGATTTTGTATGCCTGATAGAAAGCGCTTCATTATGGGTAGAGAGAACAGTGGCATATCCATAGCTGCTGTATAAAAAGTAGAAATTGCTGCATGGTGTACCCATAGGAAACTAGTAGAAAGGTTAGATGTTTTGAGGGAAAGAAGACAGTCAAGTATTGCCAGGATTGGGGCTAAGGCTGGTTTTATATCTCTTGCTGTGCACCATGATGAGAATCTGGTCCACTTCTGTAGTAGATAGGTATGTCTTGTAGATGATTTTCTACTGTTTGAGTACGTGTTTGACAGGGTCGGAACACTGGAGTTTCTGTTGATTGAACCACTGAGGTTCCACGCTATTAGATGTAATTTTCTGAGATTGGGGTGTGTGGTTTTCCCTCTGTCCTGGGATAGTAGGTCGTGTCTTGTTGGTAGATGTAGTGGGGTTCTCGGTGGACATTTGGAGAAGGAGGGTGAACCATGGTTGTCTGGGCCAGCGTGGGGCTATCATGATGACTCTCGCCCTGTCAGTCCTGAACTTTATCAATGTCTTGTGAATTAATGGTAATGGTGGGAAGGCATAGAGTAGAGTTTGATTCCAAGGGCAAAGGAAGGCATCTCCTAATGATCCTTTCCTTATGCCTATCCTTGAGCCAAAAATGGAACATTTGTGATTCTTCTCTGTGGCAAAGAGATCTATTTTTGGATGCCCCCATTGTTGGAACAGGTATTTTGTGACCAAGAAGTGCAGTTCCCATTCATGGTCCCTGGTGAATGCTCTGCTTAGGAGGCCTGTGAGTGTGTTGTGGACATCTGGTAGGTAACATACTGAAATCGTGATGTTGTGCTTTATGCATCAGTTCCAGAGCTTTATGGCTTTGAGGCAGAGGGAGTTGGATCTGGCTCCTCCTTGCAGATTGATATAAAACATGCATGCGATATTGTCTGTCATGATCTTGATATGTCTGTTTAGGATTTGATGTTGAAAATGAGTGCATGCCCTGCAGACAGCGTGAAGTTTTAGAATGTTGATGTGCAGGGTCCATTTATGAGGTGACCATTAGCCCTGGGCAGTGAGCCCACCCGATAAGGGATGCCTCCATAGTTGTCATGATTGTGTGGGCTTCAGGAAGGAATGGTATACCAGAAAGAAGATTGCCTGGATTGGACCACCACATGAGAAAGTCTTTGATTTCTTTCAGTATTGATACAATTCTGTGGAGTGAGTGCTTGTTGGGTTTGTATACTTTTGCGAACCAGAGTTGTAGGGGTCACCTCTGGAGTCTGGCGTATTGTACCACAAAGGTGGTTGAGGCCATGTGTCCTAATAGTTGTAAACAAGAAAATGTGTTTGTGGTTGGGGAGGTGCATACTGTATGTACGAGTTCTGTTATTGTATTGAATCGTTGGTGGGGAAGGTATGCTCTTGCTGTTTGTGAATCTAGTTGTGCGCCAATGAATTCTATCGTCTGTGTAGGTTGGAAGATAGATTTTGATATGTTTACAAGAAGTCTAAGGTGTTGAAATAAAGACATTGTGTGTGTTAAGTGGTCTGTGGCTTGTGCATGACTGCAAACCTTTAGTAAGCAGTCATCCAGGTATGGAAACAGTGTGATGCCTTCCTTGCGTAGATGGGCCCCCAGAACCAATAGGACTTTTGAGAATACTCTTGATGCTGTGGAGAATCCGAACAGTAGGACAGTATATTGATAATGGTCTTTACCAACAGTGAACCTGAGGAATCGTCTGTGTGCTGGATGAATGGATATATGAAAGTAAGCATTTTGAAGGACGAGGGCCATGTACCAGATGTCGTGTTCCAGAGCTGGGATGATTGTTGCAAGGGTATCATTCTGAACTTTTGTGGACAGATGTGTCAGTTCAGTTTTCGGAGGTCTAGTACTGGTCTCCATCTGCCTGATTTTCTTCGTGTCAGGAAATAAAGGGAGTAGAACCCCTTTCCCCAGTGTTTGATAAGTACACCTTCTATAGCACCAATGTCTAAAAGGCATTGGGCTTTGTTTTGTAGTTGATGTTCGTTAGTTGTGTCCCTGAAGAGGGACAGGGAAAGGGATTGGTGTATTGGTTTTGACACAAAGGGGATGGTGTAACCAATATTAATGATCTTGAGTATCCATTTGTTGGATGTTATTTTGCACCCCATGTGCATGGAAAGGGCAAAGTGATAGATGGTGGTTGCTCGGGACTGAATATGAGGTCCTGTGGTCCCTCGACCATACCCTCAAAACTGCGGTTTGGATGAGGGGCCCTGGGGGTTTGAAGGTTGATTAGTAGCCTTTCTTCTCCGTTGAGGTCTTTGACTAACTTTGTATTGTTCCTTGCGACAATTGTTGGGCCTATAAGGTGGTTGTTGGAATTGGTACTTGGAATTATATGGTTGGTACCTATATCGTCGCCTTCTGATGTAGGGCATGTAGATACTAAATGCCCAAAGTGTTGCCCTCGAGTCCTTTGACATATGCATTATGTTGTCAGTTTTTTCTGACAGGTCTTCGATAGCCGCTTGAAGCTGCTTTGGGAGGTCTGCCGAGCGGAACCAGGAAGCTCATCTCATCACGACGGTGGCAATGGTTTGAGTAGAGATATTGGCTATGTCAAGCGGTGCTTGAAGCACCATTCTTGAGATCAGCTGACCCTCGTGGATGATGGCTAGAAACTGTTGTTTACTATAAATGCTGTTGTTTACTATAAATAAATAAAGTGTCTTGCTGAAACCCGATACCGGTTTGCTTGCTGCTTCTACACTATTGTCAGGAATCTGTTCAAAAAAGTCTGCTAACTTTAAATAATTGTTGTGTTTGTAGTTTGCAAGTAGTGCTGAATAGCTGGTGATATATAACTGGAGGGTGGAAGATATGTAGACTTTCCTTCCTAGCAAGTCCATTTTTTTATCGTTTGTCTTGGGGTGTTGATCTATTATACAGTTGTCTGTGTCTATGGTTTGCGGCATCTACCACCAATGAATTGGGGGTAGGATGAGAGAAGAGGTATTCTGAGTTTTTTGCCAGAATGTAATATTTTTTATCTGCCCTTCTACACGTTGGTGGGGAGGTAGCTGGAGTTTGCCAGATGGTCTCAGCTGGTTCCATTAACACCACATTCATGGGGAGGGCAATTTTCGATGAAGATGAAGTCTGTAATGTGTGGGAGTTTGTGTTGGGATTCCGCAACCTCTTGGGGAAGTATTTCTAATGAGTCTGCAACTCTTTTGAAAAGCTCCTGAAATTGCGGCAGTGGTCGGCGAAGATGGGATAATGGCCTCATCTGGAGAAGATGAGTTATGAGGTGATGATGGAGAATTTGTGACATCAGTGTTTATGTCAATTCCAGACATTTGTGTATGTCCCTGGTCAGCTGGGACTTTGGTATGTTGTTTAAGGCCTCTGTGAGTAGAGGGTCTGCTGAGAGCTGAATACGGTGAGTGTGGTTCTCATCTGTGCCATCGAAGTTGGTAATGGGCATGGGGACCATATCAGGGAGGTCCGTACCATGAGTATGGTAGTAGGTCTCTATAATACCATGCCCTGTCTCTGGATCTGGGAGTGGAGTGAGGTTGGGGTGAGAGGAGTGCCTGTACTGCTTCATCTTCCTCTTCCTCATTTGAACAGAGTGTTGGAGGGGTGGAATGTCCAGAAGATCTCTCTCCAGAGGAGAGCTCAGATCTAGATCCTGGAGAGACTGGAGGAGATGTTTCCTCATCATGCATCTCAATATGCTTTCTCTTCCGAGTGTGCTTCCTCGGTGCTAACTGTGACTCTGGCTGAGTCGGCACCACGTGAAGTAACGGCTGAGGTGCCATAGATGATATTGTCTCAGCAGTTGATGCCACACTTCCGGGTGGTGCCGTGGCAGTCATTGGTGCCATCCATGTTGGAGATTGCAGCGCTGCCATGTCTGGTTGCAGTGCCATCATTTGTGCAGATGGTTCTGTCGGTGCCGAGGCTGTGGTTGATACCATTGATGGTATCGGCACCGTAGCTGTTTTTGGTGGTTAAACAGATGAGGACTTTACACGAGTAGCCTTATGTCTGTGTCCCGGCGGTGCCATTGAAGATCGCTTATGGGATCTAGCACTCAAAGTACCCGAGGAACCTAATGCCTCTTTGGTATGAGAGGATTTTGGAGAGGAGATAGGAGTTTTTCTCTGTTTTTCCATTGAATGAAGTGGAGAGGGATGTTTTTGCAAGCCCTGATTATTCAAGGAAGATGAGCATTGTTGGCCTGGGTCAGATGAGGGCCGCAGAGATTTCCCCATGAGGAGGAACTTTAAACAGAGATCTCTGTCTCTACGAGCTCGGGCACTCAGGAGCTCAGATTTTTGCAGTGAGAACATTTAGCTGAAATATGTCCTTCACCGAGGCACTTTATGCAAGTATCGTGGCTGTCGGAGGCTGGCATAACATCCCGACAAGAGCTGCATCTTTTGAAGTCAGGAGAACCTGGCAGTCTGTGACAGGATGGTGGTCAAGGAAAAAGAGAAAGGAAAAGAACAAAAAAATTTTTTTTGTATAAAACAAAGAAGATAGGTGAAAATAAAAGGGAGTAAAGTGAAAGGAAGTGACTTCTCAAGGTTTTCTCAGTTGATGAGCGGAGTGAGGACGTGGACGGTTGAGAAGGAACGGATGGGGGGGCACGTGTGCGACACACGGGCCACACGTGCGACACAAAGCACCAAAACAATGCCGCGAGACTGTCTTGTTGCACACACAGCCCTGACGAGTACTTCTTGCAAAACCTCCAATCTGCAGCCCGAGGGCATACTAAGACCCGGAGCGGAACACCCACAGGGACACTACTCGAAGGAGAAGTGGTAGATCCCAGTTCCAATTCTCTTCTCCCACTCAGGCAGAGGATCTTGAACCTGTGGTCTCCCAGGTAAGTACGCTAACCACTGAACTAAAAGTTATGAGGAAGGTGGTCCTTCCTCCCCGCTTACCTCCCCATTGTTTTGTGCAAGTTCGCATATGAAGCCTGATCTCATAGGTGACTTTTGAGCATGCTTACTGGATTGGGCTCCATAGGTGAGGCATATCACCTATCTACCTCCTGTTTGTATATCACTCTGGGGCTTAGAAACCCGGACACTTGGCATGACACTGTAGTGCACGTGCACAGAGACAGAAACATGGATGCCTAGTGAAATTTTACTACAAAAGTTTAGGCCCTGGGCAGGCTTAGGCACCGACAAAGTTTGGTTGCAGCTGAGTGTAAATTTTGTGAATCCCAGTAGGTCCTGATTCAGGGATATAGGTGGCTAAACTGGCAGCTGGGCACGTAAATCCTGCTGTGAATCTAAGCCAAAGAAAATAACTCAGCAGCCCCATGCTTCATGCAAAAGACTGAGAGATTAGATACATTATAAATTAACGTACACAAAGGAGCACAGAAGCCCTTAAAAGCAGTGTGGATCTGTACCATGTAGGAATACGTGATTATTGAATAAAGAAAGGTTTTCTCCACACACACCCTAACAAAAGATAATGAAACTGCCATGGAGGAATGTGCTGAAGGAATGAAAGTAATTTTTCATGCACCGTGACTATGTGTTTCACAGTTTTATCAATTTTATTATTCAGAAGTAAAGTTCTGAGATATGCCAAGTGGGTAGCATAGATCCTGTCTGCAACACAAATTTTTGTACTGGAGGAATGAGCAGGGGTTTGCCTTGTACAAACAATACAATATTTATACTGCACTTTTTATAGGGAGATCTCAAAACCCTTTAGAGAGGAGGGCGGTGTCTTTTTTCCCATGGTACAGCTGGGGAAATTGAGGCATAGAGCGTAAAGTCAGTCAGCAGGCCAATGACAAAGTTAAGAATATAGACTAGATCTCCTGAGTGCCAATCCAGTGCTCTATTCTTCAGGTCACACTGCCTTTGTCTATTTTACAATCCATGTATGATCTCACCAGTCAAGAAGCATTCAGAGAGCCCCAATATCCTAAAGCACTCTTTTGCTTTGTGTCACCAGATGTTTCTTTGCTGGATGAATTGGTGAATGAGGAGGTTTTCTTTCCTTTCTCCAATTTCCTATAACACACAGGCATGGGAGTTAGGACATTTTATTTCTTGCCCTGCCACAGATTTACTATGTGACTTCTGGCAGAGTCTCCAGTGTCAGCTAGGTCATGAAGGTGCAGGGCTCACCAGCCCCCCAACTGCTGTTGGGCTGGTGTAAAGAGCAGTAATCTATTTAAGGAACTGGGGGGGGGGGGGAATATAGCCCATTTGGGACAGGACTTGAAACGGAAATTTCTACTCTCTTATATCAATGGCTTTCTCTGCAACTAGTGATAATAAGAGAAATGGATCTTTTTATGATCCAGCATTAAGGATGATTCACTTGCCAGATATTGTCTGACTCAGTTAGCAATTCTAAAACTGTAAATGTTTGTCCACTGCTAACAGTCGAACAGTTGCATCCCATTTGCACATCAGGAAGTACGTTTGCTGAGCCACAGGTTCAACGAGGCAACAATCTTCTGTCTTGTATCTCCAATCCACAGTGTAGGGCAAACTTCTGCTTGATGCAACAAGGCAGAGGTTGCACAGAGCAAAAACCAGCCAACCATTCTTTAGTGGTTAGATGTATGGAGATGTAGGTTCTCACATCCCTACTGTGCTTCAGTATCTCCAGCTATATAAGGCAATGTTCATCACTGCAATGCCTATGAGCCAGTGGTGGGTCCCAATGACCCTAAATTCAGCTCCCTGACTAATTGACTAATCCCCTCCCACCCACCACATCTGGAAAATTGGGGAGAGAGAGCACGGAGCTGTAGAAAGCGAGGAGGAGCTTTCCACGTGGGCAGCATCGGCCCAGCAATCCAGGGAGAGGGGAAAGAGCTACCCCTCTGATCTCCACAAGTCACCCAGAGGTAGAGGTGAGAACTTCCCTCAGTGTCCCTCCCATTCCCGTGGCTGCCCTTCCCACTGGTAACTCAGCTGCTGGCCTCAGGCTCCTGCCCTGAGTGGCGCTGACCTGCCAGTGAGTGGCTCACTCATTATCTCACAGGGTCCTGAGAGCGTGCTGCTCTTCCAGTTCTCTCCAGAAGGGTGGGCTGTGCTGTCCACCTGGAGAGTGCCTCCTTGCCCCAAAGCTCCTCTCCTCCTCGCATGGAGGGGCCATGGCCAGAGCTCGATTATAGCAGGGGCTTTAGGGGCTGCAGCCCCAGGCCCCATCCAAAAGGGGGGTCCCAGGCTCCAACCCCTAAAACACCTACTCCTCCCTCCCCCCTTGCCCTGCTCAGCGCCAGTGGGGCTGGAGTACTGAGAGTGCTCCTGCCCTGCTGGCGCTTGAAGGGATGGGGAAAGGGCCCTGGAGCAGAGGCAGGGCTCTGCGCTCCCACCCCGGCCCTGAGCCAGCTGGTCCACCCCTCAGGGGCAGACTGGCCGGAGTGGGGCTGGGGTGGGAGTGCCCTTAGGCAGCAGGGTTCTCCCCCCCAGCAACAGGCCTCCAGGCTGGAGGGCGGGAGCCCTGGAGGGGGGAAGGCCACAAGGCAGGGGGCAGCCTGGGACCCCCAGGCCAGTTAATTTGGCCCTGGCCATGCTTGTCCCATCTTTCTTTCCAGTTGAGGGGGGAGTTTGCTGCTCCCCCCCCAAACAACCTGGGGCTAAGCCCAAGTAAGACCCTGGCTGATCACTCAGCACAGTGGAGAACAAGTCCTGCAGCGAGGCTGCTGAGCAGAGCTGGACAGGAACAAGCCTGACCGAGCTGGGACAAGGAGGCATTGTGGTTTGGCTGGAGAGGGGAGAGCAGACAATGGGAAGGAATAGAGAGCTTTTGGGGGTGTGGGTGAAGACCATGGGGGAGGGGCCAAGTGGGACCTGGGGTGGAATGTGGGTGGAGCCTGAGGAAGGGGGCAGGACTGGGTGGGGGTCCAGCCCAGCCTCCTCAAAGGCAGGAGTCACCAGCTCTCACATTGAAGGTTTTTGCCAAAGTGGCCTTGCTTGAAAAATAGTGAAGATCACTGATGTAAGGGGTTGATCCTGCAGAGATTAGCTAGAGAAATAGTGTGCATGTAAGCACAAAAGAAAAGGTGATGAGTAAGACAGGGAACCACATTATTGAGAGTGCTGTAAGTTACTCTCGTCTGCTACCAGAAGGGTGCAGGCCTAATTCTCAGGCTCAGGATTGCACCTGAGTCCTGACATGGCCATTAACCGAACTTGGACCCCCGTTTAATCTACATTACTAAGAGAGAGAGTAACAGGGCAAAGGAGTTGAGGCTTTTTTCTCTCAATAAGAGGACTGTGTCCTGCACTTAGCTCTACATGCAACCACCTACAGTCTCAGTTCACACTTGAGCTGACATGCAACAGCCCTTGCAAGGGGGTTATGGTGAATATGAATATGGAATATGAATATGAGCCAACAGTGTGCCCTTGTTGCCAAAAAGGCCAATGGCATATTAGGCTGCATCAGTAGGAGTATTGCCAGCAGATCGAGGGATGTGATAATTCCCCTCTATTCGACACTGGTCAGGCCGCATCTGGAATACTGTGTCCAGTTTTGGGCTCCCCACTACAGAAAGGATGTGGACAAATTAGAAAGTGTCCAGCAGAGGGCAACAAAAATGATTAGGGGGCTGGGGCACATGACTTGCGAGGAGAGACTGAAGGAACTAGGCTTATTTAGTCTGCAGAAGAGAAGACTGAGGGGAGATTTGATAGCAACCTTCAACTACTTGAAGGGGTGCTCCAAAGAGGAGGGAGCTAGGCTGTTCTCGAGGGTAACAGAGGACAGAACAAGGAGCAATGGTTTCAAATTACAGCTGGGGAGGTCAAGGTTGGATATTAGGAAAACCTTTCTCACTAGGAGGGTGGTGAAGCATTGGAATGGGCTATCTAGGGAGGTGGTAGAATCTCCATCTTTGGAGATTTTTAAGGCTCGGTTAGACAAAACCCTGGCTGGGGTGATTTAGTGGGAGTGGTCCTGCTTTTTAGCAGGGGGTTGGACTAGATGACCTCGTGAGGTCCCTTCCAACCCTATTATTCTATGATTCTATGACTTGTAGAATCAAGACTGGCATGATGATCCAAGTACTTACTTTGCATAAAGTACCTGGCAATCCTGGTAATAGCACTACACTACTATGAGTTGCTACTAAATATTTATTACCATCTATTTTATTTCTCAGCTGATCACTCCAGGTAAGGCACACATCTATACAATGATGATGAAGTGGTTAATATTTCCTGACAAAGAAAGGAATTATTCTTTGGGAGGTGAAAAAGACCTTCACGCTTTTCCAAATAAATCTTTGCTGACGGCTCTAGAGATTCTAAGCTGGTTACCCAACGTCCATCTTATCACTGGCATTTCTCATTCTTTCCTGTTTATTTGCTTAGTGCTTAACAGTTCCTTTCATCTTGAGGAACATCACAGAAAAAAGGAGGGAGCTAGTGTTGACTGAGTAAGAAGAGGCCCAGATGCAGTGAAAAGCAGTTCACCCAGTCTCTCTCTTTCTCAATCTCTCAAATTATTCCATTAGCACAGATCTTGCTTTAATTGAGACAAACGAATGAAAAATATGATCCAACCAGATCAGAGGAAAGCAGAATTTTATTATACAGGTCTGAGCCAGCGAGACTTTAAAGTGTTATAAAAGAGTTAAAGTTTAAAAGCAAATAGGTGAAAGAGTAAAGGAAGGTGCAGATTTCATTAAGTGGCTGTGTTGTTGGTAATGGGAAGAAGGATGGAGAGGGGACAAGATGTGCTGTCCAATGGAACACAACAACTCTCCTAATGAATTCTGCACACCATCTCATTCAACTCTGTAATATTTCATTCATTGATTTTACTGTCAAATAAAAAGGTGCTTGTTCCAAGTGGCATTTAGTGAGACAGATGGGGAGAGACCTAGACTCCATTACTTGGAGTTTGCTCTCTGGATAATGTTGATGTTATATGGGGAAAAAGCAACGAAGGGCAAAAGTCCACCACTTCCGATGTCTGGAAAGTCTCTTTGGTTCACTTCCAGGCAGCTGAAGGGCTGTTAGCTTCACCAGATTGTTGCCTGCCTCACCTGCCATCTGCAGAGACTTATGAAAAAGGAGCAACTCACCCTCTCTCACCCAGAAGCTTTATGCAAACAGATCTAAGGAGAGTGGTGCCAGAAGTAAAATTCATTTTTTGTGTTGATTGCCATTTCTAGACTTCCCTTCCATTTGGGGCGAGAGGGAAGGCAGTGAATTTTTGCACACTGCTATGACTAAATGGATGCTATTGAGCTGCCAAATTACTGTAAATCTACCGGAAGTATTCAGCATTGCGCTTGCAAGAGAGGACATGCAGGTTCTTATACAACCGAGCCCGTCCACTCCAGCTCCTGCCTTACAAACGTCAGCCGAAAAAGCTTGAAGTGTGCTTGCTGACACCAGCTGCCCACAGCTGCATGGAACAAGAGATGAATAAGAATTCTAATAGCTGGTTTCCATCATGGCAATAAATGAACAGAAAAACCAAACAGCTCCAGCAGGTGGGAGTGCTGCCTATTCAGAGAGTAAGCCTGTGGTAGGAACTTACAGAATCCTGAGACTGCTGTTTAAAAAGGCACACTTCTACACTAGAAATTGGTAACATGAACCCTCCACCCCTTTGGATACTGATTTGCAGCAGGACCACACTATCCATTCCTGCATGTAAATGTGATCCAATAAGATGAGGGACTAGGTTCCTGCACTGTTTACCTATGGCAGCTCAAAAGCTGCTATTCTAGCTATGGATGATGGGGACCCAGATTTATATCCCCCGTTCCCTTTGATGTCTGTTTCTGAGAGAGGGAAGAAACATGGTGGAGCCTCGACCCAGGAGAGGAATTAAGCATGGAGGTTAATTATCAGTGGCAAGTGGTTTTACCTTTGAGGAAGATGCTGATGTGGAGACTGGTGATCACAGGACAAACTACTAGAAATAGGAGCAGAATGGATGTATAATGGCATGGGAGGAACTGGAGGAATCTTGCAGGAAGTATTACTGGGATAAGCACAAGGAATGAGATAAAGCAGAGTGCGATCAGAGTCCAGACCAGAACCAAAGGAGTTTTGTAGCTATTTTTGTATTTTGTTTTGAGGAAGCAGTGGGGAAAAGGTCTAGAGCAAACTTTGGAGGACATGAAAAGAGGGAAGCAATTTCTGACCATGGAGGGTCTGTTGTGAGAAAGGGTGTGTATTTGAAGAAATATGTTATGTAATGAACATTAACACATTAAATTATTTCAGTAATAACACAGGGTCTGATTCTCCCCTCACACTGGTGTAAATCAAGAGTAACGCCACTGAAATCTTTGGGCCAGATGTTCTGTTGGATTAAATTGCCATAGGCTCCACTGAAGTCTATGGGATTATGCCATTTTACACCAGCTGAAGATCTGACACAGGGCACATGAGAGTAAGGTGCTGTTCTTCTATTGGTGCACATAACCCAGGATGTCAAAAACTCTACAACTTCATATATCTTTAGCTACACCTCCCCACCCCACCCCTGAAATGCTGAAAACTCTGTGATGAATTCAATCAGAAAACAGATTTTGGTATTGAATGTTCGACAGTAATGAATGAATTGAATGTTTGATAGTAATGTTTATTTGTAACAGGGCTAAACAAACCAGGGGTTTTTTGAAAAGAGGATTTTAGTTTCCCTTTAAACAAAGTGGTCACAGTATCTAAGAGGATGCAGCAAAAACCATTCCTCCTCACCCCCACAATAAATATATAAATAAAAACAACAGACGTTCTTATGACATAATAGACACTGGACTCCCGCCGTGCAACCTTTGCAAGAAAGCACTCAAAAGGCAAAAAGCTACTCTACCAATTAATCCTCTTATCCTCTACTAATGCATGAAATACAAGCAGCACTCCCTTTATAATGCAGTAAAACAATTTTTACGGGTTATCTTCTCTACTCATGTCATGACGTATTTTTCAAATCAAAAAGGGTACGGACAAGGAGTCAAGGGAGTATAAATCTCCCATTGCTTATTTCCCTGATTATCTACCTAGGGGCAGGAGGGAAACAATATAAAAAGAGAGCTGTAGAATTCACAGCTAGACTTGGCTAACACTCATAGCACAGATGCAAGCTGGCACTATAAACTGTTCCTTAAAAAGTGAACCTATTATTTAGATTACGTAACAGTTACTGGCAGTAGGGCCACATGATGACCTCTCTGTGTTCAAAACATTATCATGAGATAAAGTTCACAGGAACAGTCTCAGCTAAACAGAGAACAGAGACACCCTAATCTCCAAAAATGTGCAAAGGATATGTCACTCCTTATTAACTTGCATGTGATGCAAGGCTGAGATGGCGTCTCTTTCAAAGGAGTGAATCAAATCTAGTAGGTCCCATGCCTTCAAAACTGGATATGAATTACAGTTTGAAACCTGTTTACTACTTTGGCCGCAAAGAAACAGGATGTCACAGGTAGTGGAAGGCAGCAACAATATGAATTCATAGATCATACACAATATGCACTAAAAGAAACACCCCAGGTGTCACTATGTATTCAGCAAAGAGCACTAGGGCCAAAAAAGAGTACAGCAATAAGTTCTCACTGCAGATGTGATTAATACTATCCTGTGCTTGGCCAAGTTTCTAGGATAAAACTGGAACCTTGGGAGTTAGGGCTCTTAAGAAGTAGAGCCCCAAAATAGAAAACGAAGACTGCCTCAAATATTTAATACCTAATGGGTAACAATCTCACCCATTCTAGGACTGTTTATTTCCGTTTTCCAGCTGTGGTTATTTTATTACTCTTTTTCTTTAACTACTGTACATCATTGATGTGTGTCTTTAATACTTCATAATAGTTAATAGTTCTCCATGGGAAGGAGAAACATGGAAAATTGTAAAGGAAAGAGAGCCTGAACCATTTCTATAGCAGGGAGCTCTGAAAGCCATTGGATACAACTGAAAACCGTGTATTTGATGGAAGCCATGCACTCAGTTGTTATTAATTCTAGCCAGGATGCTGCTGCACCCCCAAGCTCCCTAATTCCAGTGCCCCTGGCTGAAGGGACACCTGGGATGACAAAGAAATTTAGGCAAGCGTTTGTAATGCAAGCCGGCAGCAAAGAAGGCTGTTGCAAATTCGGGTTAAAGATGCAAAGTTATCACTTCAGAAGTCAGGCAGAGAACAGTTCCTCGGTATAAGGTGCTCGTGCAGCTCTACCTGGAACACTGCGTTCAGTCCTGGGCAAAGATACTGATGTTTTAGAGGGAGTACGTACAAACAAACAAACAAAATTACCTTATGAGGAAAGTTTGAAGAGCTAAATGTATGGATGAGTTGGCTAAGTAGATAAACAACTGGTAATTTATGGGGGGGGGAGGTGGGGGGGGAGGCACAAAGGTCTAAAGATAACTAAGGTTTTGTTTATACATTTAGTTTGCTGCAAGCTGGGTGTAAATCTACCCTGCTGCATATTAATTGTCTGGTTGGACTTGCTGCCACGCACAAGTACCCTAATGTGCTTTGATCTTACTACAGAACTTCTAGTGTTCTTCCCAGACATTTAGTACACAGCAGGCTAATGCGAGGTAGATTTACATTCTAGCTTGCTGCAAACTAAGTGTTTATATAGACAAGCTCTTAAGGATGTAAACACCACGAAAGCACACGGGACAGAAGGGGGATAAGTAGGAATATTAGAATGAAATTAACAGTGAAAATTTTGGCTAGAGAGCAGTGAGATCTAGTAGATTTTAGATGTGAGCTCCTGATTCCCATTGTTTTCAGTAGAGGTAAGAGTTCACCCTAGAAGCAACCATCATTTGGGATGGGACATTGGCCTGATCACTAGACCAGTGGTTTTCAAACTTTTTTCCTCGGGACCCCGTTGAAAAAAATCATTTATGCCGTGACCCAACAATCACACCTTTGAGCAACGCAGTCCAGTCTTTTGGGGGCAGCAGCAGCGGGTGACACAACCCAGTGCCGGCAGAGCTAGTGGCACTTCAGGGTTGTAAAAATGATATCTCTGGCGCTTGAGCCAAAAAGTTTGGGAATACCTACTGGTTGGACTGTGAAAGACTTTCTCCATTGAATACCTCCATCAACTACCACCATCAACTACCACTGATCCTTTTAATTTTGGGTCACTGGCAACAGTTTATTTTCTTTCTTGAGAGTTTATGAGTGGGTGAACCACTTACAAAGTCCCCTTCGGTCTGAACGGTCTTAAACGAACAAGAGATTACTATCCAAAGATACTACTAAGAGATTACTATCGCTAAGAGATTACTATCCAAAGATACTACTAAGAGATTACTATCCAAAGATACTACTAAGAGATTACTATCGCTAAGAGATTACTATCCAAAAAGATAAGAGTAAGAGTGGCTTGATTTACCCAGCCGCAGTGAAATTGACTGCCCATGGATATGTTTATCCACACAAATTGGGTCTAATTTCCAGCCTGGTCACTAGCAGTCTTCTTCAATCTGTGTGGATGGAACCCTTCCTGCAGGGTTCTTTGGATGAACTTCCATTCCCTTAGCGTTCTGGATGGCTCTGTAACTGAGCCCAGGTAGCTCAATTGTTTCCTCTCCATGGGCCTGCATTAGATTCTTCCCCGTCCTCAGGGTTCAGGGAATCTATACATATTTTTATAAACTTGTTTGCAGCTCCAATTTCTATGATTCTGCTTGCTGCATTCAATGCTGTAAAATTATACTGCTAATGGTGCTTTATAAAAATCAATATGAGACCTACGGTCATTTTCACTGATACAGACGCCCCCTCAAAATATAAAAGCATAAACAAACATTTAAAAAAAAACCCAGGAGATGTTGATTTCTTCACATCTAGAGTGAGGTGCGACTGTGACTGAAAATAAGGCTGTTATTTTTTGCACGCAAAAAGATCACAGCAACAAACTCCATGGCCTAGATTAAATTCTGGGACCACCTTCCATTAGTTATCACTACACAAAGAGGAGCTCAGCCCCTGCCTTCTGTGAAAGGAAAATAAACACTTTCCTGTTTAATGTTAGAAAACCAATGGAATGAAAGGAGAAGTGTGTGTGTATGCATGCTGTAAGAAGGGAAGATTTATGTAACTTGTGACATAAGTCACTAAAGGATTAAAAAGAGATCATTTATCTGGCTTGGAGGAGGAGAATAAGTCTTCCATATAGTATTATCAGATTCAGATCAGCTCTCAGAACTGAAAAGTACCAAATGCCATTTTATTTCATGACAGATGGGAAGTCTCTCCCTTCAGAGAGACTGGATGAGGGCTGACTCCACAGCTAATCATAAATTATCTAATTTGAAGGATTCTCCCCCCACCCTCCTTCTCCAAGTCCTCTAAGCTAATTTGGTGGCTAATTCAAGGACAGATCCAAGGCAGTAATTAGCAAGCAGGTAAGAGAGGATTAAATAAATGCTCCAAGTCAAGGCAATTCTGGACTTCTGTCACTGAATTGCCACATCAATTATTTGTGGTCAGGATTACAGTATTTAATTAAATCTTCTTTGTGTGGGTAATATGGAAATTAAAAAAAAAAAATGCTGCAGGAGGGTAAAAGTTGCCCTTCTGTTTGGTTCTTAAATTTTATTATCAAGATTCTGTAATTTCAAAACCAAAATGCTCAAAGCTGCATTGAACTCCCTATCATGAATATTAGGATAAATCAACATACCTTTCAAATTCTCTTACTTTGTGCTTGTTCTCCCTGCCCTGAAGGATTGTAGCAGAGCATTAACAACGCATGGCGGAAGGTGTTCATGGAACAGCAGTAGCCTCCTGATCATAAAAGCAATATTTTAAAATGGTCTGGGCCAGCCTTACCAAGGGGGACTCTTCCTCCTACATGTAAGGAGGTCAGCTGCTAAATGACCCATGTTTCAATATTAGATTGTTGGGGGAAGAGGGGATTGTTCGGAAGGAGAGAGAGATCAATTTGAGGGGTTTTGTGTTATTCTGTTTTACACTTGTGTTGTAAGGTCAAAGGGAAGAGGTGGTTATAAAAAGACAAAAAGAGAAGTGCAGGACTGGGGGAGCTTTTGGTCCTTGAGGGAGAGAAAGAGAAGCACTAGGATGTTATTGTGTCTATTATTAGGTTGAGGTGAAGTTTGCAATTTTATTTTAAAGGACCAAGTATGTGTTAATTTGGAGAAAGTTGCTGTCTTGTCCCATTCCTCTGCCCTCAGTGGAAGAAGGATTAGGTTATGATGGCCATCCTATTAGCACGGAGTAGATGGGGAATCAGTGTGTAGGGAGGTAGAGTGAGAGCATGTGGATGAGGATGGGAGTTCTTTGGGCTTGAATGGAGACAGGGTCTTATGTACATGAGGCCTGGATTAGATGTCAACACATGCACCGGCAGCTACAGTGGATGCATCCCTTTAACTCCTACGAGTCTAGACCTACGTTGTCTGGAGCAGAGGATACTAAGACCCGGAACAGAATGAGGCATGTAGTGGGGCCTTCCATCCCTG
>ML685814.1:16536919-16580280 GCA_007922175.1 Pelusios castaneus | reverse complement strand
GGATGAAAGTATCTCACATTGTGAAACAATTTAGTTGGTGGATAAGATCACATGGAACTGGACTAGACTCTACAGCCGGTATCAACCAGTCTGGTTCTGGAAGCTCTTATCTACTATTTGGACCTAATGTTCTTACTGACTGGAACAAAAATAATCCAATGGGGAAACATTGGGTCTGTTGTTAACAGAGACTCTCAACATCTTTCTTCAGAAGATAAAGGTGTTACCATTTTTTACAGATCACATCTATTTGTTTTCACTGGGTCAGTCAATGTTCTTGCCTTTTTAAATTTCAAGCCACTCCAAAAGGTAGAAAAATAATAATTTGGACAGAATCATGACAGTGACAACAAATACAAAGTATAGTGGATTGATTTTTGGCCTAACAAATCTTGACAGAATTCCTTTAAAAATGACAGCTAAGAGGTAAAATCTACCTTTGGTAGAGTTCTGTTTTTCCCTCTGCTATATTAAAGAAAATGAACTAATGACTTTTTCTGTGGAGAAAAAGTAAGGTAACTAAAATATTACAAGATCTGAAAGGAAGATACCAGAGGCATGCTCCATTCTATTACATACTAAAATGTTCCCACCTCCCACAGAAGTGAATGAAAGAGTTATACCACCACTCAGGCAAACTTTGATATATTTTATCTGGACCATTTAACTATCATTTAGTTCTTCCATTCCTTTTCCATCATTACTGACTGTCATATATATAAATATATATATTCATGTTTTATTTAATATCTCTTCTTCATAATTAGTTTGCTTCCCCCTGCCAGACTCACTCACTTGATGCCATGATCTCATATTTGTGACATCAAAATCATTTGTACAATGATGTTTTGTGATATATGCCTGATTGAAACTGGCAAGAGGGTCAGGTTTGATTAGAAAGGGAAGAGCTTCTGTTCTATACATATATACATTAGTAATACAAATCACTAACTAAGGGAAGGGATAATGCAAGGGATAATCTGGTTATATTTGAATTTGGATGAAACTTGATAGCCACAGGGGTTTGGAAAAATAGTTTTTAAAGACTATCGTGGGTGGGCAGAGGCTCTTCAAACCTTTGAGTGACTGAAATTAATTCCTAAGACCCATAATACATTTCTAGCATATTTGTATTGGATTGTTCTGGTATGGAATACCACTTTATAATTATTATGTTGCAGATGTGATCGAGATGCTGGATCTGGATTTGGTGCTACAAAATCCTTGGTTCTTCTCTTTTGGCATGAGGGATATGCTCCATGTACATCTTTATTTCTCTTTATCAGCTCTACTTTGTATAGCAAAGTAGACTATTTTGAAGCAACAAGGGCTCTAAGTGCATGGTTAGCTCAGGTATCCAGATGCTGGATTAAAATTAGGTGCCTACTGGTGCATCTGTCTATTCAGATGTTATCTGTCTTTCAAAAGTGTCCCCAGTGGAGCTCCAGTACCATCAAGCCCCCTGAAATGCAGAGTTACTAGCTTTGAAAAGCTGTTGAATAAAACACACTCAGTGTGGTACTTTTAGATGTTAGCAAATGCCAAATGCTTTTGACCCTGGATAAAATGAATCCTGCAGTGTGAGAGAGTAAAATAGAGAATGAAGTCCTTGTATTGAGAATCATTGTATCACAGAATGGGATCAAGTTCAGACCTGGTGTAAGCAAGGTATAATGCTTTACTTCAAGGGAGCTCTACCAATTTGCATCAGGTCTGAACATGCTCCCTTAAACCTACACTTAAAGGGAACATAGCATTTTTCATCATAAAACACCCTGCTGTTTCATCAGTTAATGTTGGCTTTGCCCTCAACAATAAATAATCACCTACTCCCCCAGGCAGACGCAGTTGCTGAACTAGACTAACACGGCTATCCCTTTGGAACCTGTCAGAAAAGGAGCTGAAGAGTGTGGCCAGCAATCCTGTAGCTGAGGTATGCTTTGAAGAGTGAATGGCTAGGCTATGTGGGAAGGGCTTTGTCATTTAGTAAAATGTGTTTTATGAACACCGAGCCACACTGCCATAAGACAAGGAGGCTAGTTGCTTTGAAAGCCTCCTTTGGAGATATTAAACCAAATAAAGAACAATGCAAAAGGGTCCAACAGCTAGTACTGCAATTAGAACAGGATGGCAGTGCAGGATGTGGGCAATCCCACTTGACATCTGAAAGTGTGGTCCAGTGGCTAGAACGCTGGTCTAAGACTTGGGTGAGCAGGATTTAATTCTATGTTCTGCCAAAGAGATCCTGTGCCTTGGTCCCCCATCTGTAAAATAAGGATAACAGCAGTTCCTTGCCTCACAGGGGTGCTGTGAAAGAAATACACTGAGGAGTGCAAAATGTTCAGCTGGTCTATTAATGGAGACCATATAAACTACCTTAGATAGAGTCTGTTTATTTTTAGATTTCATTGGCATGAATCTGCTGGAAGCAAATTTCAAGATCATGTGTGAAACGAAATTTCAAAATTCACTCATATGCACCGAAAGTACTTGCAGACTTATCCACTCAGGGAACAGAAACAATACCACATGACTTGTCGGACCAAGCACAATTAAAGAGCACAATATAGCCAACTGTGCCTAATCAGTCCACTGAAAACCAATGCTGAATACATTCACACAGCCAATAATTCTGAGGAAATTGTGATTTGCAAGAGGAAAAAGAGACTGAATTTGGAAAAGTTCATGTATTTGTTACAAATTATTATTTATTTGTATAGTGGGAGAACATATACGTGCCAACCAAGATCTGGACTCTATTGTGCTACATATTGTACCAACACACAGAGACCACCCCTGCCTCAAAGAGCTTGCAAACTAAATAGACAAGGCAAAGGGAGAGAAAATAGTAGTAGTAGTAAAAGGAGACTGCTCCCGGATGATGCCTAGTCACTCCTATTTTTTCCAAGACTATTGACCTAACCCTTATGTCACAGGCAGGGGCGGTCTCAGGAATTCTGGGGCCTTGGACAAAAGTCAAGGATGGGGCCTCCCACACACATCCTTGACTTTTGACACCTTGTTGGGATCCCCACCAACCCCCCGGTTCCCCTGCCGACCTAGCTGTGGGTTCCCTGCTCCCATGCCGACTTTGCCACAGGCCGCCGCCTGACCCGTGTGCCTCTCCAGTCTCCTTGCTGGGGCTACCACTGGTGGCCTGCCTCTCTGCGGGCCCCCTAATTCCCTCCCCTGGCTGGCCTCACCGGATCTGCCACCGGGAGATTAGAGCAGGATAGAACGGGCGTGGGGGGGCCCTAACCCCTGCGGGGCCCTGGGCAAATGGCCCACCTACTAAGATCACCTATGGTCACAGGATTGTGTCCCTAAAGTTCTGAGGAAAGGGAGGAGGTTACTAAGGTGGAGAAGTGACGACTAGTGAGGAAGGCACGACATGCAACATAAATAGGGAACTGAAAAACAAAGGTACAGCAGAATGTCATAGTTATGAACACCTTGGGAGTCGAGGAAAGTTTACAGCTGAACATTGATTACATGCTGCTTTATAATACTACTATGCAGAAGAAAAATGCTGCTTTCCCTTTATTTATTTAGTAGTTTACTTTTAACATAGTGCTGTACTGTATTTGCTTTGTTGTTTTCTGTTTCACCTTTCTGTGGCTGCCTGATAGTGTACTTCTGGTTCCAAATGAAGTGTGGGGTTGACCAGTCAGTTCGTAACTCTGAGGTTCTGTTATATAGAGTGACTCACCCAAGGTCACACAGTGAGTCTGTGGCAGAACCAGGAACAGAACGCAGCAGTTCAGGGATCCAGACCTGTGCCTTAACTACAAGACTCCCTTTCCTGTCCAATTATTCACTTAGCTCCAGTTATAAGCTCAGCTTCTCTCTTCTAGCTCAGCTAACTCTCTAATCCTTATTCTCCCCCTCAAGCTGCAGGTGGCCTTTGTAACTACTTATTTTAGGAACAGACACAATATCATTTGCTAATACTTTGACTGGCATATGTTTCTAAAGTTTTTGGTTTTAATAAGAAAGTTTTATAGCTGTTAAGATTGCAATGGAATTCAGCTCCATTTGAAGTGTTAATTTTTTTAGATCGTCCTCAAATCAGAGAGGTTGTGAAAAAAAAATAAGAAGGAAGTCATAGAAAATTTTCCCAGAGGAGCTACAACGACTCCCTCGGCAACTCTGTTTTCAACTGCAAGTTCAGCTACCAGCTTAGCAAAGGAACACCTTTCTCCACCAACTCACATTAACGGGCTAGACATGACCTTGGAAAATGCTTCATAACATGCCAGGACACACAGAATATATAATTCTATGGCTCAATAATTAGCAAGTATGCGCCAATATTATACTCATGTTTTACACATAAGTGGTGAGCAGATAAACCAAAGATCTAGAAAACAGGTGGCAGGCTGGACAGTCAGTTTGATGAAGGTAGTTAAGAAGATTAATGTACACTCTAAAACCATCCAAACTGCTCCCCCGTCACACAGTGCTCGATAATTTAAAAGACAATGCCAGAGCCTTCATTTCAAAATTCTGATGAAAAAAAGAAGCAGCTAAAATTTTACTTTTAATTAAAGAACAAGCCAGCTGAAACTCCCATGTGCCTAGTAGGAAGCAATACCATTTAGGGAATGGTATGGGGCACTATTATTTATTTAGTTCCTTTTATTGACTAAAGGGTTTGAAAAGAAAACAAATAACTACAGCTCCTCCCTAAAATCCCTAATAATACAAGAGTACCACTCACCTACATAATGAAAAAAAAGATGCTGAGTAAGAGAACGCAAATAGCCAGACAGACATACAGCTACAAGGCACAGATATAAGAACCCACAGAATGAAGGCAAGGGACAGAGAAAATAGTTCATGAAATATCATGTATGTGGTAAAATGAGTAAATTGGTGACAAAAATTAATCGATGGAAGAGAGATGTGCAGATAGGTGATGAGCAAATTGATAGGTGAGTGCACAGATGGATAGAGAGGTGACAAATACATTAACAAATTATAGATAATGAAATTCAGCAAGATGAGTGGAGATTAAACAAATAGAGCCCATGGAATCAGCTTAAATTTCCACAGAGGATTGAGGTCCCCAGCAGTTTGCTTCACACCTTTTCTGCAAACACTACTTGTAAGCATGAAAGTTTAGCAAGGGTCATAAAACTACATTCATGTTAAGAATTTATAAGTTGTGGGCAAGAGGTTTTTTCAGAGGGTTCTTTGAAGGTCTGTAGCTTCAGGCATGCATCATCTGTCAAGAGTCAGGCCAATGGAGAGGGGCAAGTTCATCATGGTCATCAATGACAATCTACTCACTGTCTCTCTCCCCAGTGCCAAAATCAACTATTTTAGACTTCCACCCAAAATTCTCAACTTGATGCTGGGAGAAATTAGCACACTCAGTCCTCCTGTCACCAGCAAGAAGGACCAGCACCTAGAAGGTGTTATTGAGGAATTCAGAAGAAAGAGAGGGCATACTGGACACTGAAAGGCAATACCTCTCTTGCCTTTGTCAACCATTGCAGGGATAGTTGCTGTGGACCCTGGTTCCACAAGACACAAACATGTGCATAATCCCATTGAAGTCAATGATGAGACCATTTATATGCTTGAAGTTAGGAATGTGATCAAGCACTTTGCTAAACAAGATCCATCCAAACTAGACTGGAGTTTCAGTCAGTCCTTCCTCCTGGAAAATCTTCTCCCCCAAGCTGTGTAGGAAAGGGGCAGGAAAATACTGCATCCCATCCTTTCATCACACTCAAAAGTTGCAGGTGAATTGACTCTGAAGGAAGCCACTTCTCACTCTCTACCACCTATCACTAGCATGCAATGGCTTTTCGTAAGGGATGAGACAGGAAGAAGGGGGAAAGAAAGTGACTTGCACAGCAATATTTCGAAGTAGGCAAAATGCTGCTTTCAGTTATATAAACTTCCTTTATTCCTCTCACAGCTCAGCCTATACACCTCAAACCCTCCCCTTCTGTTTTCTAATCCTGAGCAGGCTATCAGTCATGCTGAAGTGTATGCCAGAGCCATAGTGTGGATAACAGTTTATTAAAGACTCGGATGAGACTACCAAACACATTTTCATTAATCACAGCAAAATCTACATCTGGCAAGTTTGAAAAGCTTGTAATAGGACTCTTCTGCACATCTCTAGTGGTTATCACTGGGAAAGGGAATCTTGGCCAGATCTCACTGTTATCCTGCTTCTTTCTCAAGAAAAAGTGATCCGTGATGATTACCTTGTATTTGGAAGAAGGACAAGTAACGAGAGCTGGTGAACAAGAGAGTAACACAGAACCCACATTGTCATCCCCATGTTAAGTGGAAGTCTGGACATTTTGTTCAAGGACAAGGGGCCTCATTTACAGCAGAGCTGGGTAACTAAAACTCCCATTGACTTTATCAGGGATTCCTCTGAAATTCAGGCCCAAGTTTCCCCTTCTTCCTTAGGCGTTGTCTTTATTTAGGCCTTTAACAGAAAAAATCTAAGACATCCAAGTGACCTTTCTGCTCAGGCTTCCATGCCCAGTGCTGATTTAGTCACTATTAAACTGGAGCAACTAAAAGCTAATAGAAACAAACAAGCTGAAACAGAGAAATCCCCTTTGTAACAGCTCTTATTATTAGCTCTCTGGCTTCTTTCAGTGACTTCCCAGCCCCTTCCCAGGAAAAGCCAGCAGGTTATTTACATCCTGCTGGGTAATTGGCAGGTTAACAAGGATTACCTGCCAAGCATATCTAACGGTTTAACCCGGCCTAACCCTGCATGCCTGTCTGCGGGAGATAGAGGGTTAGCATTTTTTCTTCTCAAGGAGCAGACTGGGGAGAGGTTCTGTCAGCCCACACAGGTTGTCTACTTAAACACTGAAAGGCCAGTAGAGTCTATCAAAAAAGGCCTTTATCTAAGAAAGGACAAACTGACAAACTTCTGGCTAGGGAGCCAAATCTGAGCGACACTTTTTTGCACTAGCTTCAGTTCTTTCATGCTGTGCTAAATTATCTAATTATGCTTTATTATAAAAGCCGCTCCCAAGTGAGCACAGGAAACTGTCCTTGGTCTCCAGTTGAATTTTACTATGCAATGTTAAAAATAAACAAGAAAGACAGGCTGAATGGGGAATAAATATTTCAAGGAACACAGTAGCAGTACGAATGAATGGTGAATGTATTTTTAACGTAATTCTGTTCTCAGCTGTGTGAATCTGCTATGGATTCACATAATTCCCATCAACTAAATCCCCTGCCTTCTATTCTGTTGAAATTAGTGCCATACAGGATCTGGCAGTACTGATCTTTATTGAAATACCAGTTCAGAAGTAGGAAAAATCATTTCCAATTTTAGTGGTCCCCTGATTCTTGTTTGTGGGGACAGAGCTATATTATATCTATTGTATGGCCTTTGCTGTTTAATGCCTGTCTGGGGAGATTTTAAACCATGCAAATACCTACAGCTCTTATTTATTCTGTGGTAAACAGAGCTGGGTTCAGAGGATCAAAAACATTTCTGCTGTATCTGCCAAAGACCTTGCACATGTGCAATGTAGTTATAATGAGATGGGAGAAGTAATATCTTTTATCGGACCAACTTCTGTCGATGAGAGAACAGAGCATCAGAGAAAATGCAAGGCGAAAAAAGATAGCTTAGGGTAAGTAGTTAACACATATTATAAGGGACCATTCAAGGTCAAGAGGCCTGTCAACACCTCTGCAGTCACAGGACAAAAAATGGGCTTTAATGGGCTGCAGATTGTCATAATAAACCATGAATTCAGTGTCTCTGTTCAGTCCGTAATTTTTTGCATCTGTTAGAGTTATGAATGTAAGCTTCCAGGCTTGTCCTTTGAAAGTGTGCAGTTTCCTCTGAGGATGAGAACTGATGTATCACATAGAGTGATTGCTTTGTGAAAAGTATCCACCTAAAGGCGAAAAGATCTTTTTGTCTTTTATCATTTTCCTGTGTGAGTTCATTGGAGAGCACTGTGATTGACAAGATTCACCCACATAGTTGATACTCTGGCATTTATTTCACTGGATAAGTGTCTGACTGTAGATAAAGGTTTCTTGGTGTGTTTGGGATGGTTACTAGATCTATGAAGGTAGGTGTGGTGCTCTGTGGGTTTCTTGTATACAGTTGTATGTGGGGATCAATTGTTGAAGCTGATTGTGGCATCCAGAAAGTTGATACAAAAAACCCATGGATCATCAAACTGCCCCAAACACCAAGAATTCTGTTATTTACAGCAGGTATTCATCCAGGAGGCAGGGGATTTAGTAGATGGGAATTGTGTGAATCCACAGCAAATTCAGACAGCTGAAAACAGAGTTACACAACTCAACACACTCAAAACCACTTTCACCGAACAAGGACACTCCACCAGAGCAGAAAGAGTTATGGAACAGTCCATCCAAATACTCGGAAAGAACCAGTTTCAACACAGAAATAAAACTCCCTCCAAGCACACACACCCCTATTTGTCCCCTACCACCCCACACTGGAAACCTTATGGGGTACCATCACTGTAACTCATACTCAATGGGGATCCCATCCTGAAAGGAATCTTTTCTGAACCCCCTCTTCTAATTTTCAAGCAATCTACTAGCCTCTCCAACCTCATCATCAGAAGCAACCTCCCCACAGACGAGGGCACGCCGATTCAAAGCAGCACCAGAACAACAGATCCCAAACCTGCAGACATATTTCCATTGCTACAACGATCAACATCCCGCACAACACAACTTTCCAGATCCTTGGATTCTTCACACACCTATCACGACATGTGGTATACCTCATCCGGGGCCCTAAATACTCCAATAACAACTATGTCAGTGATACCAGACAATCACCATGCTCACAGATGAACTCATACGGGAAAATAATAAAGACAAAAACGACCTGTCACATACGGGCAAACACTTTTCACAAAGCGATCTCTCTATATTTCACCCATCTGTCCTCATCCTCAAAGGAAACCTGAACAAGGTTTTCAAAAGATGAGCCTTCAGGCTGAAATAGATAATTCTGCTAGACACTAAAAATCCTGGCTTAAACAGAGATGCTGAATTTATAGCTTATTACAACAATCTGTAACCCACTAACCCCCCCTTTTTGTCCTATGACTCAAGAGGTATTTACATGCCATTTTACCTCGAATGGTCCCTATATGCTACTTATGCTAAACAGTCTATTCCATCCTACATTTCTTTCCCAGATCTGAAGAAAAGCTTTGTGTGGCTAGAAAGCTTGTCTCTCTCACCAACAGAAGCTGGTCCAATAAAAGATATTATCTCACTCACCTTGTCCCTCTGAAGAACTTCCATGAAACTTTGGCCCCACTGTGAAGTTTTTTGAACACGTCGGACCTTGTGACAAAGGCTGGAAATACTTCCTAGAATGTGGAAGTTGAATTTACAGTAAACTAATTAAATTTGGGGCTATCCCAATTCCTTCCAAATCTTCCTTCATGAAGTCAGAAAGCACTGGTGTCCACTCGTGCAATTTTATTGACTGTCTTATAATAGCTGGGGCATCATTAATGCCCTAACTCCTAGAGGTACATAACTATGGGAGAATTTCAATTTTTGTTTATTTTTTTTAAGGAAGTTTTGTAGTCCAGTGGGGCCCCAAGTGCAGGGTGCGCCACCCTGGGGGAGCACGCAGCAGGCCTTGGGCCAGGTCCCAGAAGGAGCAGAGAGGGAGAATCACTTACTCTGCACCCAGCTTAGCTCCATCTTCAGCCACAGCTCCACTCTGTCCCCTGCTCTACTCCCAGACCAGCTCTGCTCTCATTCCCTCTCTACCCCAGCCGGCTCCATCCCCATCCCTACTTCTGGCCTCACCTTCAGGCCAAGCTCCTCCTCCGCTGAAGCAGTGTTGGTTGTGCAGTAATGGAGCAGTGTGGGTGCAAACTGATAAGAGGGGTGCTGCAGAAAAAGTGTGGGCACCGCTGTTCTAGCCCTCATGGTTTTGAAGAAAAGCCTGAAAATGCAACTTGAGCAAATACTAAAAGGGCAAAAACCAGAAGAAAAACAACAAACAACCTTCCAAAAACAAAATAACCCCCACCCATACTCCCATAATTTTTAAGGCTAGCTCAAGATTTTTTCGTGCCTGGTACATAAGTTGGTGTGCTGGTCCCCTTTAAAGAAGGTCTAAGGTAGACTATCCTCTAACATGAGGTATTTCAGACTTGTAATTACTTATTCTTTGCATTGGGGAATGCGAGATCCAGGCCCAAAACTACATCTGATTCCACTAATAGTTCACATTGTACTATTTGTTTGCATCATTATTGATGCCAAGGCTTTGTACCATGGAGAATATTTCCAAAAGCTCAGGCAGCCAGTTAGGGTGTAGCATGGATAAAGGGCACCAGCCCTCCTACGGGTGGCTCGCTGTCTGAGCTTGCTTTATCTATCATTTGAATGCAAACCATGTCTCATCTGAACTGAAAACAAATCAAACTAGTGATCAAGTAGCAACAATGTTCATCAGGAAACCTAATCTGTTCCTTTGACCTTCTTTCTAATAAAAGGGTAAAATAAAAACTGCAAGAGAGCAGGAATAGTTTCTTCTTCTGTAGAAAACTTTTAGCAATTCCCCATAAAAAATGGGTCTTGTATGCCCTGAGGATCTGCCCATATTCCAGCCACCAGTGTGACTATACCCACTGTAAGCCACTAATGTGGGCAGGGAAAGCTGTGATTTGCACCAATGCAGTGAGCTTACCCTGGTTTCAAGCAAACGCAATAGCATCTTACCTTGTCTACACCCGAGGTCTGTAATAATACAGCTATGGCATCCACAAATTCCCATTGTAATCAAGGCCGAAGCCTTGCATTTACTGGACGATATTCAGTGAAGCTGGCATGGGAAGAGTTAAGTAACTTTGGTTTGTGCCATCACGGGTACTTTTGGGGATTCATTAAGGGAGGGCAACTGGGGGCACCACTGTCACTATCCCTTGTGGCTTTCTGCCAAACAGAAAATGCTTTACTTTGAGGTCAGAGTTCTGTCCTGCCAAGTACTGCCCGCTTTTGGGGCTGCATAGCCATCCCAGTGAAGTGGAGGCTGATGCTATTTTCTTCCACCATAGCCTGCTCCTGATGGATTTTCTGCAGCCAAATTCTTTATCAGGTTTTCATAGATCCTGGGGTGAATATGGCCCACAGAGTAAACGAAGGGGAGTCAAAACACAAAGGGAAAAAAAGATGCAGGAAACACTGGGTGCTACAACGCTGCATGAATCACGTATAGTGTTGCATAGTAAACGTTAAAGAGAATGAAGCAGAACCAAGGTGGATTAGACGCATGTCCCGACTATGGACTGGAACTAAGGAGACTTTTCTTTTTACCATCTAAAAAGGTTTATTCATGTACTTCAAAGGCAGCTGACTTAGTGATCAGCAGAGGTGGATCAGAGAGACACTTACCAGAGATGCTCTGCAATATAAACCAAGGGTCGGCAACCTTTGACGGCCCCCATGCCAGCCCCGCTCCCCAGCCCTCAGCAGGTGCTGGGGGCAGGGCCAGAAGCCGCAATGTGCAGTGTCTCCTTTTCCTTGCTAACCCCGAACCCTAGTTGGGGACCGGGGCTAGCAAGGGCCAGGAGCTGCAGTGACTTCTTTTTCCTGCTGGCCCCACCTGCCAGCTGGGGACCAGGGCCAGTAGGGGACAGGAGCTGTGGTGCACGTGCGGCTCTTGCGGCCTCAGGCCCTGCTGAAGGCAGGGCTAGTGAGGGGGCTCTGTGGTGCTGCAAGGCCAGGAGCCCTGTATGCCACTGTTAATAGGCACGCATGCCAGCTTTGGCATGTATGCCAGGTGTTGCCAACCCCTGATATAAACAAAAGCACTTGTACTAGAAGAGGTGAACGGGATATGAAAATGTATTACCCCATGACTTCCAAGAAAACTTTGAAAAGAGTCAAGCCAAATTTTAAAATAAAGTTTAGAGAGAGAAAATGTGGTCCATATGGAAATGAAAGTAGAACAGGGCTAGGAATTGTGTGGGCAGGTGTTATGCAAACTTTCTAGAGTTCAGCCAGGACACATACCTCAATCCTGACCTGTAACACTCATTGCTGTTATAAATCCCTGTTCTCTCTTGAGCTGAGGCAGGCTGCTGATTATGGTTATTAATGATTTGAAAAACAGGGCTACCAGCATATTATGTACCAATGCAAATGTCATTAAACTGAAAAGTGTTATGAACCCTAGTGAGAGCAGAGAAAGAACACAAAGGGAGCCAGAGAGGCCAGAAATGTGGGTGGGGTACAATAAAGAATTCAACTTTGAAAAAGTGCAAGCGAATAAATCTAAGCAATAATAATCCAAAACACAGAGAACTAATGAATGGAAAGGAAATACTTGGAAAGCAGTAACACTATAAAAAACAGAGCAATAACCAGTGCTTTTTTTGTGATGGTGCACACTTTTTTTGCTGGCCCCGCTGCTCAGCTGGAGGGGCAGGCCCAAAGGGGAAAGAAGCACGCCGCTGGAAGAAGAAGGGTGGCACAGGATGAAGAGGGGTGGAAGAGGCATTTTTCAAATTTACTATCAAGATATAAGTACTGCCCCCCCTTTTTTTTATACCAAAAAAAGCACTGGCAATAACAGAGAAAGGGGAGTGGTCTATAGTTCTTTTCACAGGGCTGGGGGACAGGAACCCCTAAATTCTAATCTCACTTGAATTGTGTCCTGTAGTTTATGCTTCAGTTTCCCAATCCATGAAAATGGGTATAGTTGTACAGCCCTAACCGGAAGGGATGGTGTGAGGGTTAATTACAGTCTGGCTGCATAGCATTGTAAATGTTAAGTGCTCAGTGCAATATTATTTCAGATAGAGGACAGCAAGTTAGATGTTCATTTGTAATGGGATGTGGCCACAGAAGAGACAACAATACCTCACCCTAGCACAGGCCTGCTAACATAGGGTTTGTGGGGCTTAATTGTATCTGGGATGAAAAAATACGTACAGCTTTGTGACTAACATATGGTATGGGGAGTTAGGACTTCTGGCTTCTCTCTCTGGCTTTGACATGGACTTTGTATGTGATCTTTGACAAAGTTACTTAACTTTCCTCCCAGCCTCAATTTCTCATCTGTAAAATGGAAATAACAGCACAAGTTTACTTCATGGTCTTTTGTGAGAATCAACTCACTGATATTGCTGTGAAATTCTCAGATCGATTGTGCTGTACATTTTTATTATTAATTTGCCCTGCATCATAAAATGAAATGGGTCTGAGGTCTCTCTCTCTAAATCAGAGTTAAGTTCACATCCAAAATGCTTATGTGTTGTCATAGGTACCTCAAGTCCAGAAACAGCAGCTTTCAGTAAAATGGAAAGACGTCAGAAAGTGAAAAATATAGGAATAGATTTATAAGAAAAAAAATGAAAATATATAGATATGTACATTTGATCAAACAATGACTATGGTGAGATAACAATTGAACTATCAAAGGTGTAAGTATCAAGGGGAGAGAAGAACTGACTGGGGTGGCCCATTGGGAGTAACAGGATGAAACAGAGCTCAAGAAAACAGAATGAGTTCTGTTAGGTTACAGAATAATCCCCCCAGGAAATAGATGACCCCACCACTGATACCAGTGTTAAAATTAGATTGACCAAAACACTCTGGGATGTGCAGGAAACAATGCCACATTGTCAAGGAAACTGGGTAAGTGGGCAGCTTTTTACTATTGCTACCACTCTGTGACTTGTACTGAATTTTGTCAACACTCACCCCTCCAGGGACTACAGTGAGATCATCACCACCATTTAACTCGTAAACCACTGTGGACTAAACTGCAGTCTCTGGCAGAGACCTTGCTTGCTAGTAATTGCTACCCATTTCCTTTAATGATACCACAATCCAATGGATGTGATATCAAACATTTGCACTCTTAAATCTCAAATTCAGGGACTCAGAATCTAACCCAGGCTACAGGGTGGGGGGTGAGGCAGCTGGGTACTTCCACTGGGCATAGGGAAGAAGAAAACCCTCCCTTTCTCCAAGGCTGAGCAGCAACTGGAGAGGCCTTCCGCAACCCAGCTGCCTCCCTGTTGAGGCATTGAGGGAAGATCAGAGGATCCATGTAATATTGTAGCAGACCTCTTTTTGTTCCCTCTGTACTGCTATACAGGAGGACACCCTTAAAAGCAGGGTTCTGTATAGCCTCCCACATCCAGCACTTTCTCCTATCCATGGAGTCATAGCAGTTCTTCAGTAAGGAAGGTTGGATTTGCTCCTAGTGAAACTGTGAGGTTTATAAAAACTGGACTGTGTCATTTCAGTGCAGAATACAGTATAACTATTGAAATAAAAATAAGAGAACCTTAGACTTCAAATCAAGCATATACAGACAACCCCTGCAATGCACACACATTCCACACTATTCCTTGCTATAACAAGACCACTAGATCTTCATTTTCATAAGCATCAAATTCATACACATTTGACATTTTTAATAGCTTGATTTATTATTTTTTCCTGCAGTTTGCCCCAGTCTCATGGGTTATTCATTTTCTGAAAAGCCCAGACCCAGATCAACTGTTCATTATAACTGCTTCTGCTTTTAGGCTGAGCATAGTTGGTAAGATTGTTTCTGGCAGATGTCTGCTGCTCACTGAGTCAACTGTCTTAAGTAAAAAGTACATTGTATCTCAGATATATGCACGGTTTTCTAATTAAGGGCTGGATTTCCATCTCAGTTCCACAAGGGCAAATCCAAGAATGACTTCCTGAACTCACTGGAATTATTCTGGATTCAAACTGGGGTAACCAAGACCAGAATCTGGTCCTAATTTTCTAAATGCCTCTCCCTGAATTCTATATTACTCACACTAGCTTTTTACTGAACTTGCACAATAATCTCCCAAGATAAAGTGTTCAAGATCCCAAGGAGGGGAGGAAAATGAGATTTTTTTTTTTTTCTGAGTTAAATCTACCCAACTGCATTAACACATTCCTGAGATCTCTGGATCTGCAGTTACAATTTCCCACTAATTTGCCAACCTTCCTGGCTGGCAGCACTCTATCTATGTGCACACATGCACTAAAGGAAGAAATTGAACTCGGTTTGTGGGTATATTGTGTTTGGGAGGGAAATGTGTCCATGTGTTTTAACCATACGTGTTTTCCCTGAAAAGAATAGTCAGTACTAATTACAACCTCACTACAGACAAATGCTGCTCTTGTTTTCAACACACTGCTGTGACTGATCCTAACACACTCGTGACACAGGAAATGAATATCAGAAAAAAACGACTTCAAGATTGCCAGACAAGAGTACAATTCTGGCAAAAGCTTCTCCTGGGTCATAACAAAAAGTTCCCATTCTCTGTACTTTTCACCCAATAGATTCAAAATGAACAATACATCATGTGTTGGAATGCTGGCGGAACACACTCGGTTCCATTGATTCCGCCAGTGTGACTAGACAGAGAATGACTTTGGAGAGTAGATCAGAAATGCCAGATATTTTGCGATACGTCTCCTTTAAACATTTTTGCAAGGCAGTGTACGTGTAAGTGCTTTCTTCTTATCTCCCCAAAGGCTGGGCCATAAGTCACAGCTCCCTCCTCCTCTGGCTGAAGACTGGAGGCAGCTCCTTCCTCCAAGCCTTAGCCAGAAGGGATTGCTCAAGAATGATCAAAGTTACTTACAGCCAAAAGTTGGACTTCATGTGGCCCACTGTCTTTCTAATAACTTCAGGTCTCACCAGTATGGAGACTTTAGAGATAATTAAATATATATTTTAAATTTCCCACTTTTATCAAGGGATAAATTGAGGTGAAGCAGGGGCTTGGATCCCCAAAATTTCCTCTCTTCAGCCCTCTGTTTATATTCTTCCTCCTCAAGAAATTCTCTTTCCACCTGTCTCCAGCATGAAGATTAGAGAACTGTACAGAAAGAAACCCCAGTGATAAACTGTGAAGCAGTTGCATATGTATGCATGGTTTGCACTGGTAACATTTTAAATATAATTTATAAAATGAATGATGAGGAAATGAGGGAAGGAAGTGATTGGGGTTCTACAGTGAAAATGAGAGAGAGAGAGAGAGAGAGAGAGAGTGCCATGAGTGAATCAGGTAAAGGCTGGTTCAGAGAATGCTGTCAAATCTCCAATCACCGGGGATCCCTAAGGCATTAGAGCCTCATTCAACAGGGACAGGCTGATACACTACTGTGTTGGTGACTGATCATGCTCCAGAGTTGCCTCTTTTACTACATCAAGTAGCTGCTGCTTTTCAGTGTCAATAGTTTGAGCCTTTTGGGGATGGGGGACAAGACATCTCTTCTTTTGTTACAGGCCTGGATGGGGGCACTTTGAGATTTGGAGCTCCTCTTGTTCAACAGGAGATGTCCATAAATTCTTCCCCTAATGGCTTCCACAAAATCACACTCTGGGTCTAGGTACACTATCTAGTCCCTAATAATCTCCATGGAAATGAAATGTTCCCTCCCTCCACTGAGCTGGCACGATACTGCAATTTGGGACAGGTGAGGCAGGAGAAAAATCACACAAAGAACCTAGAGCCTTCCCACTATGGGATCCAGTCAGATGATTTTGCCAGAGGCCTCCATAGCACTAGTACTAGTCTGGGATCAGGTGAAAGTCAACTGAGGTTTCAAGTTCTCTGGGTGGGCTTATCAACATCTTAGACTGATATTACTGCAGAAAGCAGCATTTTAACACACCCAGCCATCCACCCACATCCTTCTATTTCCTGATGATTATGTGGATTTGGCCTCTAAGTAAAGATTTTTTGGAGCCAGCAAGAAAACACAACAGCATACAAAAAAGTAAACTTTCAGGCAAGGAACAGGAACAGGCTGAGATGGGCTATTCTGAATTAGGAGAGGGAAGACTGCTCAGAAAATGGATTTGTACTGAATGCAGCCAGTAAGTAAGATTAATGAGAGCAGGAATCACATTGCACGGTGGTCAATCTTCAATAATTTAAGGATAACAGAAACTAGTTTCAAGGTGATAAAAAACTCCCTGTTATTTGGAATTTGGCTGGGACTTCTGAAGGGAGCAGAGAGGCAAAACCCTGTGAAGTCAGGATTCCATCAGGTGCAGAGGGAACTGAGAAGTGTGTAGAAATCATTAGTATTAATAATTTTCACCTATTTTTGACTCTTTCATCTGCAGCATCCTACATTTTGCCGCTTAGAAGCAGGGGCAGGGTAGTGAATGTGAATAAAGATATGGAAATAGAAATTCCCACCTCCATGGTGGAAGCCACACACAAACAGTTGAATGAGACCAAATTGAGATGGTGTTAGCCCCTATGCATGCCAGTAAAGGGTCGTCACTCTTGGGGTGAGGGTTGTCATGGCCTGAAATAGTTTCAAATGGGGTCCTCACAAAAAAAAAGTTGGAGAACCCCTGCACTAGGTGATCATGATGGTGCCTTCTGGCCTTCAGATTTGCCAAGATTGGTTGGGAAGCTAGGAACCCTGGAGAGCTCCTAAGCTTCACAGGTTCCTTATTCCCTTCCTCTTTGGCAGCCTTACCACACATCTCCAGCCAGAAGCTTCTACAATCATTAAAATATGCAGTATCAGAAAGGAAATGATTCAACTGGCCATACAAAAATGCCTTGCTCATGATAATTCTTATGACTAGGCATAATCTCCACATCTGACCTCCTATATCCCTTAACTTGCTGTCTTCCCAAATGCTACCGCCTCAAGATGACCTTCGGGGTACACCTAAAAACAAGTGTCTAGGGGTCCAAACAGGGGAGCAAGAAACAGAGTCAAACCCCATAAAAGTAAAAGCTCTGCCATCATGGTGTGTTAGCCCAAGCTCCTCTATAGGCAGAGCTGCTAAAGGTATCACACAGGGAGAGTCTCTGTGGCAGCCACATTCCAAAACATCTAGGGCTTCATAGGTCAAAAGCAACAGCCTGAAGCTACAAGGCAGCCAGTGCAAACTACAGAACCCAGCTCTAATGTGGTTCTCTGCATGAAGCACTGCTTAATAAGAAAGCTGCGTCTTTCCGCAGCTCCAGTTTCAGAATAGGCTTTAAGAGTGACCCCACGTACAGCCCATTAATTTACTCTAGTCTTTTTAATAACTATAACTATCATGATAAGAATTTTTAATGCTAAAGTCACTGATACATATGCCAAATCTAGACTCCTCTTTCAACTAATTTACTCAAGCAACCGGATTGGTTAATACTGCATGGGGGCTTGGTATTATTGATTTCTGAGGAAGGTCATTTTTTCTAGTTGGATTTAACAACATCTTTATTTGCATCATTCATTATAACAACCTTAGATAAAATAAAATGGTTTACTCTTATCACTGTCTGAAAATACTATATGGAGGGGAAACTTTCATCTAAAAGAGCGTAGTTCTACAGTAATAAAGGACAATTCCATGTCATTACGGCAATTAACTTAACCCTTTAAAACAATACTGTAATATAAATCATAAAGCAGAGAATCAAAGAAACTAGAATTCACCTCACTATTGCTCTGAGCCATCCCCAATTGCACAAGCCACTTGGAGCCTCCCTGCTCCCCGCTCCAAGAACATAACTAGTGTTATATGAGCAAAACCCTTTAAGAAGGGGAGGAAAGCAACTCCTGCAAAGTAAGAGAATTGCAGAGATTGTTTACAGTTTTCTCCACAAAACTAGGAAAAGGGTGCCCATGACTAGGGCTCCCAGGCACTTCTGCAATACAAATAATGAACAAGGATAATAATACTGCAATAATTACTCCCTCATGCCAGAAGAGGGGTGGCATTGCTGATTTGTGGAACAAAGTAGTGGATAGCAAAACTCAAAGTTAACTCAAATAAATGTCACATTAGTCACCAACTGAATATGTTATTCCACTTGGCACATTAAAAAAAGATTTTCCTTTTAGTTGAACAATTCTTGTGGAAGGACAATACATTTGGAGAAAGACATATTGGATACAGTAGAGCTATGCCAATTTTCACCAACTTAGGATGTGGCCCAGGAGAGAAAAAATCCACTAACTTTATGGCCATGTATCTTTTCTTGCAAAAACGAGAGTCCTGTGGCACCTTAAAGGCTTAACACATTTCTTGGGCATAAGCTTTCATGGGCTCCAACCCACTTCATCAGATGCACACGTCTTTTCTTGATTTCTCATCTGCTTTCTCCATTTTTTGATTCCTTTCTCTTCTGCTGTCTATAGCCCATTTTCATTCTCCCCCCTTAATCTCAAATCCATTTACTTTAATTTATTTAACATTTTTGTGTGTTTTATCAGATGACCATGAGAGTTAAACTGATATTAGTGTGCAAATGTCCTCTTCAGCTCCTGATCCCTGCAGTTCCAGTCCAATGCCTCTACACAACTCTGCTGATCCAATTCATTCCTGACCTGCATTTCTCCTGAGCAGAGACAGCCAGCTATACCAAAATATGTGATAGCTTTGCAATCCAGCTGAGATCAAGAAACTCTTTTTATCTGTGACCTAACCTATGTAACTAGAGGTGGTTACCTCATCACCTCTCCTCAGTTTTTGATAACTGTCCTATAAAGGAAGATTCAAGTGCACAGTAAGAATGGTAATGTAAATCCTATAATCAAGGAACCAGAATCCTCTATTGGTGTAAATTGACTTCAACAGTGCAATGCCAATTTACATTAGCTGAGGATCAGGTGCAAGATTTTAAGCAGCACTCATCTTTATTATTTAGCTGCAGGGAAGATCACCCGACTTTCCATGCTACTGACAGAGCTGGTGTTGATATGGTTCTACAATGAGGAAGTTTGGCAATAAACTTGTAGGTAGCTCTAATTCAGGGGTGCCACATGGCACCCACAACAATCATATCCTGAAATATCCAGGCAGGAAGTTATTACATCCTAACTGGCTGTTGAAGCCAACGTTTGCAGAGAGGTTCAGTGGTACACTAGATTAGTGGAATTCTGGGGATTTGAGCCAAATTCAGCAGTGATTAATTTATGCTCCCACCAATATTTACGAGTACACTGTGCACCACGAGACAGGAAGGCAGAGCTGTAGTGGGAAAGGCTGTCAGCAACAACAGGATGTAAGATAAAGCAGGATGCCTTGCTTCATCTTACGACTTCTTACATCCTGCTGTTGGCTGTTTTCCTTGCTACCCCATCATCTTCCTGTCACCAACGGTCAAGATTCCTCGGTGTGTCCATGCAGCATCCCCCTTCCAGTTTCACAGTTTCTGGAGGATGCCAGGAACCAAACTGGCCCCAGACACAAGCGAGAGCAGTCTGAGGGTTGTTCTAACTTAAACTGGCAGATAATGGTTCCCAAGGATCTACTCTGTTGATACCCTTCCCAGTCCAAGAACACCCCTTGCACCAGTAGGACCAGTTGTAGCTGTTGTCAGGCTGCCCAATACCAATTGAAGAGTCTCTTAAATTAGGGAAATCCTTAGGTGCTGCCTTAAGGCATTTTTAGGTCCCTTTTGCAGCATTCATGAAGTGCTAAGAGGATTTAGTAGCACTCAGGAACTCTCCCTGGATGTACCAGCTTACGCTCAACTCCAATTTAAAGTGTAGTTTATACCACCATGTACACCACCTATGAATTTGTTTCAGATCTGATACAGGATACAAGTGAAAATTAATCTGTGTTATCTCATCCCAATCTCCATTTGTCACATCACAAAACTACTTTTACTGCGCACTTCCTTCAGTAAGCTGAGCAGTCACAACTCAGAATAAGGTGTGACATGCTGCACCCCATGTACAGTCTTGTGGTGTGATTTGTGCATCATTCATGTTTACCCTTGCAGTATAACTGTGAATTGCCTGATGCAAAGTATGTCACGTACGGTGTTTTGGAATGCTCACGGCATGCTCTACATTACTGTTATGGCGGCATGTTTCCTGCAACATCAAACATGTGTACGGATATGAAATTCTCTCAGGTCATGCCCCCAAATATGTCTCACATGGTTTGAACAGATGCAGACACACAGAGCTGTATTTCCACACCAAACAGAGGCATGCATACAAGAACAATGCGGCTTAAGCACGTTGGCTTAAGAGGGAAAGATCACGCCTTTACTGGACACCTGACCCCAAAGCAGGGCTGTAGGGGGTGGTTGACAGAAACTTGCTAAAAGAAAGAGACTCCTTTGTCTGGGGTTCCTCCCTGGTTTCCATCTTCTGTGCAATACTAAGGACTGGAAACTTACCCACAGGAGGAAAGGAGAATCTGGCTGCAAAACCATCTGTTACCAGGACTGTGGGTAAGCTGGACAGAGACTGAAAACAGTGATCTTAATTTAGAATGTGAGTTTTTCTTTTATATGATTGCGATTATCTCCTTGACTGATCAACCAATTGATTTTATATTAGTTTGACTTATATTCACTTAAAATATTACTATAGTCAATACACTTATGTTTGCTTTATCTAAAGCAGTGCAATGTTGAATGAGTGTGTGTTTAAAGGCCTCACTGAGAGCAAAGCTGGTGCACATCAATTTCTTTGTAAATGAGCTTGCAAGGATCAGTGGGGCTGTAGTTCTCAGGGTTTCAGCTGGGACTGGGGGTGTTTGCTGGGGGACCATCCCAGGAGTGGCTACTGAGCACGCTCTTCCACTGGGTGAGGGACCAATTACACGTAGGTGGCTGGGCATGAGCTGACCCAGGAGTGGGGGTTCACACAATAAGGCAGGAGTAATTTGGGGCCCTGGAGTGGAGAATTGGGGCAGCACAGCAGCACACCAGTCCACACTGCAGGAGGGGAATGTCACATCAGCCTGGAACAGAAAGAACAAAGAGCATTGCACCTCAACCCTAACTTGCATCAATGAAATTGTAATGGGACCAGCCCTGGAACAATGGTGTGTGCAGTGGGTTAGAATTGGGATTCCTCAGAGAACCTGCACTATTTCTGGCTTAAATCAGTGCCGTTATTGCTTCATGTCTGTGAGCATTTAAAACACGAAAATAAAAGTCTGCAACATAATTGTGTTTTACCCCACCACAGAGTTTCCACTGAAAGTTTTTCAACCATCTGTGGTGTGCATTTGGAGTAACCACAGCTAAAACCCGTTCTCCTGTAACAATATCTCAGGGCAGAGAAAGGATTTACTTCAAGAAAAGAGCTAGAGGAAGAAAAGCCCTTCCATTTAACTGAACTGGTTGGCATGTGCTGAATGCAAGCTGAGGATTACTAGAAAGGGCATAGAGAAGAGCAAATTTGGTCCCTAAGTAAAGTACGGGCACTAGGGAGGAGGAGTGGATCATTAGACACAATTTTTTTTTCTTTCTTCTATCATTGGTCCTTGTTTCAAAGGTCCTTGGTTCTCTAGGATACCAGCCTAGGTTAGAACTTAGAAGTAAACATGAGCATTCTCTCTTATTTTGACAGAAGTGGACTGATTATGGATTTTGTTCAAATGTATAGTTTGAGGTCCATTTTTTTAAGCTGTCTAACACATACTATGCCTTTGTATACAGCCTTATTTCAACAGTGTACTATATTGGCTTAATTTGATAAGCCTTCTCCCCGCTTCCCAGATATTTTAAACAGCGGTATCACAATCTCTCCTGCTGATGGGCCAATCATAGCACTGACTTATAGGCAATGCATTCCACCTTACAACTCCAGCCAGCAAGAGAGAGATTCCCCTAAGCCATTCTGTACTCAATGCAAATTCTTGTGCTGTTAAGGACAGTATTAGACATGATTTATTGTATGAAACCCAAAAAGGTGAAACCTCAGATGTGAGCTTTGTAATTGGAACTGGGCCTTAGGCCCTTAAAAATATGGATTGTTGCTGCTGTGCTAGGTGAGTTAAAAAAATATGCCTGACTCAGAGCTGGGGAAACTAGAGTATCAAGTTATTATAATGCATATCACAGAGAACAGTGAAAAGCAAATGTTTTTGATAGATTAAGTATGATTAGAAAAAGGGCCGTAGGCATGGAAGTCTATCTATTAGATATCATTCTTTCTTTAGTCCCAGCATAACAACGATCAAACCTTAGAGTAAACTTCATTTGTTATGGGAATGACCCATGTGCCTCATCCTCTGGGCTTTTTCACTTATGTCAAGCCAAATCATCATTACAGACTCATCGCTAAATGTTGTTGGAATGATGGACAGGTAGTTCTTTCCTCCACATTCCTCTTTATTCATCTGCTCTATTTACTGAGAGTTGCTGAATACAGAAGCTACTATTAACACATGGACTAAGAAAATGTGTTTCCTTCAGGGAAATATTTGATGGTGTATTTTTTAAGCCATATAGGAGAAATAAAGTGCAAATGTGTCGTAAATTGATGGGATACTAAATGCATCAGTAAAGAGTGTGGCTATTATTGCATGAGTGGGCATATTGCATCACAAGGAGCAAAAAATCAACCCACCAACATGTCTGTCAGCACTCAGCAGCTCCTGATTTGTTCCATTTATTATTGCAAACACGTTTCTCATTTCTGTAGAATTCTCCGTGAATCCCCTTCAATCCTCAAATCCCCAACATTTTTAGCCCTGCCCCTGAATTGTCCCCCTCTTGAACTGGTGAGACAAGGCCACTCTAGGGGAGTTTCTTCCCCTATGCACATCCTCTGGGAGATGAATGTTCTGTCTTTTGAAAATTCTCAGACGGTGCTGGCCCAGGGAGCTTGGGACCTGAACTATGACCCCTTTTGATGTTCACCACCAGGATGATCTTTATTGGGTTTCTTTCACGAAAGCTTGCAAGAAAAGTCTGAGGTTCACTCTTTACAGAGTAACTGACAGAAATGTAATCAAATCTGTTTGAATCCTCTATGAAGCATTCACAGGAGACTGAGAATATTTTCCTCCTTTAATACTGTGTGAGTCATACAACACTTAGTTTGGAAGTTTGGTAACTCATGGATGGCAGGCCAACAAAGACATAAGAAGAGAAGAAAGATGCTGAGAAAGCTCTATATTGGTGCTGAAGAGAAAGAAACCCTCCTCAAGCCTTCTGCATTGCCAAATTTTAAGAATTTTATTACAAAAGTCTCACAATATTTGGTGTTTTCTAAAAGCTGCAGCTGCTGGAATCAAAAGATTGCAAACAAATCTCAGCTTTACTTTGTAATGAAGTTACTAGTCCTAATAATTGCAGAGAAAATCTTGAAAACATAAAACAAGTGTATCCTAAAGGCTCAGAAACCAAATAGCAAATAAATATATACATCAGGATTTCCCCTAAAAATCCCCCACGTTTCTATACAGTGTTGGACCTATCATCTCTAGTTTGTTTTTCTCCTGGAGATAGAATTGGATGTAGCACAATTCAGCTAACAAAACTACTACACACATTTTATAGTCTTTAAACATTTAATTTGGTGGACACTGTATATATACGAAACTCCACATGCAGAAAAACCACCAGCTACATCAAAGCCCATTAAGTTGGAACCTGTGCATGCCAGGCAATGTAATAAACTCTCTCCCGTGTATTCATTTGCTGATGTCAACATTCTTATGACTAATCACTATCACTAAAGAAATATCATGGCAAAAGCAGAAGAGCAATTACAAAAGAAAAGGCTTCTCTCTGCATACAAATATCCAGCCAATTTGTCTGAGCAGTGGGATAATGATTAAATGTTCTTCCTGGCCCTGTGGGTTAGTAAACCCCAGTTCCTTGCTGAAACTATTGATATTTACTTCCAAATCATGCTTTCAGACTTTTCCATTGTTCTCTCAGATGACTTCAGTATGAAGCCCTCCAGGCCCTTTGCCAGGCCATGTCAGCATCTCTTGTTAATCCCACCACTAAAAGTAAATTATACAGCAGCATATGGAGGTATGGAAGTACTTCCACACACCCCAGCATTTCTTCTCAGCTATATCTGTCAAATAGGATTCTTTGTCAATGATTCTGCTTCAGTGGTTTTTCAGTGGAAAAATGAGACAACACATGATACAATAATCAGCAACAGGAAATCTTAAACCGGTAGAATCTCCACAGGGACCTCTTTAAAGAGAAAATCTATTTGGTTTGTGGAATAACCCTATGAGAGTAACATACTGTTGTCCAATCATAAAACACACAAGTCTTTCAAAAACTAACAGATGTTTGTTCATTAAAAGAAAAGTGCTATTAAGGCTTTTTGAGATGCCTTTAAGAAGTCAGATAATTTAAAGTTATTTTAATAGCTGCCTGACAAGTTTATTAATGCACTGTGCCACTACTTGATCCTGTTTCCTGCTTAGAATGATCAACTCGTACTGTGGATTTTCACATATGCCAAGGTATGAGTTGCTAATGCCTTCTCTTGATTAGTTAGAAAATGCATGGTCCAGAATAACAAGAAAGATAATTCTAAGATTGTACACAAGTGATGCTATGCAGCCTGCAGAGATCCAGTCTCAGAATGATCTGGAAAAGGTTTGGTGATTTTGCTGTAAACAGTCTGGCAAGCTGGACTACAGAGTCTGCTGAAAAACAAACCCATGGTTCAATTCCTGGCTTAGGTCACAAGGGACAATGAATGTTGTATTTTCATCTCAGCTTCAAATGAATGTTTGACTTCATCACAAAGCCATCATGTTGCATGTGACCCCCTTGGGGTTTAGAGAGCATGGCACCTTTACAACCTTATCCTGAGACAGAGAGATGAAGTGCTGGTTGTTCAGGGGGAGGGAAGTTGAGATTAGGAGAGGACAGGGGCATCTGGGTGTCTGTGGAGCCACAGCGAGCAGGCCCTCACATAGCGAAGCAGCCTGTAGCCTCGGAGAGACAAAGTGGCTAAGCAGGGATGCCCTGGGATGGGAGGAACACCATGCCAGGAAGGAATCACCTGAAAAGGACAAACTGGAGCCAGACCAGCATGGGGCGACGAGTACTGGAGGGAATAAGGGAAGACTAGATAAATGGTGAGGTTGTTGCTTTCTGCAAGTTAGCAGAGACGGTAGAAGAGGCACCAGAGGGGTTAGTTGGGGAAAGTTTACTGGTGCCAAAGATGACCAGGAGCACCCAAGACTTACTTCTGGCCTAGAACTCTGCCCAGGATTCCTGAACTCTGAGTCTAGATACACTGCTTAGTGTCTATCTTTTTATATAGTACCACTGGGCCTGTGAGAACTCATGTTGGATGTAACCCAGTTTTACCACTCCCCTTATCTTCTCCCCTTGTTATTCTCCAGTCACCCCTTTGTAAATAAATATTTCCCTTCCCTATTTTCATTGTACTATTTCAGTATGTGTGTGTACGCACACTCTGGGGAGGGGCTGGAACAGGTGCCCTTGGGATGGAAGGAAATTTCCCTGCTGTATTTGGCATTCATATTTTCTTGGACAGAGCCACCTGCAGACAGGACTGTATCTTGCCTATGAAGGAACTATAGTTACATGCAAAAAAAGGACTGAGTGCTGTCTTTTTATAGAAAAAGTCAAGGATTAGCAGAGGTTCTCAAGACAGAGTTACTTTAAGAGAGTTATACTGGGGGAAACTTAAAACAACCCCTTCCTACACCATGCCTAACTCTAGCTGTTAGTCAGCCCCTCACTTTCAGGCACACTAATGTCACGCAAAAATTAAAAGCAACACACATGTATGAGACATAAAGTGTTCAGATAATGGTTCTTGCAGGAGCATTACTAAACCACCTACACAGGAATTTCTTTTTCTGCTAAAGAAGGTGCAGGATTGCATGAATTTAGATTGTTACCTCAGGCCATCTGCAGAGCACTATGCCAAAGTGCCCACAGGCTGAGTATTTACAAATTTAAAGTTCGGGATTGACTATGTGCCAATCCCTTTTCAGCTGTAGGTACTAGACCCTGCACCCAAAACACGGTTGACCTTTTCTGGTATTTATGATGTCAGTACAGATTTTTATCACTGTTTGAGCTCTTGACACAAAGCAAACACATTCTGTAGCCTGTGCTTATCCATGCAAGGTATAAGAACTGGGATTTCAGTCCCTTCTGCCTACATATCCATGCTCCTCCTTCGCTGCTTGGACAATAGAGGGCAGATATATACATCGTAATCCTTTGAAAAGCTTGTCTAAGAAAACTTGTACACATTTTGGTAACCTGAACAACATATGGGATTATGTTAAATATTCCATTTATTTGACTTGCTATTGTCAGCTGATTTAAACCACTTCCCAATATTTACTGATAAGTATATCTGCAAAGGTGATTGGCCAGTTGGCTTATGGGATTGATTGACAATGTATATGCATTACAGTGGCATGAAATGCTCGCTACATCCTACAAGGCTCGTATCCTTAGGGTTTCTCCCGAGAATGGCCAAAGTTCCTTTGGAAGTAAACCATAGCATTAAGTCTAAAACTCACTCTTCAACACTGACCACTTCAGGCACTGCTTAGTTTTCACACAGGCTTCTGAGTTCTGCCTTACACATGGCAATGGCTAGGCAAAACCAAGCAAGGGTAGCAAGGGCTAGCTGCCAGCAGGCAATTAGGGTTGCTTAATCCTATCTCTGTGTGAAGACCCATTCCCAGCAAAGGCAGCAGAACAGATGTATAGATGGTTCCTGCAAGTCTCCCTAGCTTGAATAACTTCTGCATGTTAATTTTGTGGTTCATCGCCTTGTTGTTAGTTGGGGGAATATGTTTCTGTCTGGTCATTGCTCTTACACGACAGGTTGGGTTGTAACCTAATGAGATTAAAGGTAAATTGAAAAACCTTGTCCAACACTAACAACAATTACAGCAGCCTTATAAAGATACTGCCATGTGCTTCTGACTCATCGAATTACCAAGAGGCCAAAGCATAAGAGGTGGGGATGGGGAAAAGAGAGAAAGAAAGTAAAAAAGAAAGAAAAGAATTCAGAAGAAAAAAAGACTGGTTTACACTAGTCCAAAGAGGAAAAGGAGATATGGAAGTCAGCTAGGAAATAATATGCTTTAAATGAGCAAGTAAGAGGGAGGGGACTCTTAAAAACAGCTCATGAATTCTGTATTGCGATCTTAAAATCTAGGCAGGCCAGAACATGGCTTTCATACATGACTCCAACATGCTTCAGCAGGAAGGCTGGAACAATTTGAATAGTGGGGGTGCTGAGAGCCATTGAACCCAACTGTAAACCCTATATATGATGGAAACCACTTCAAGCCAGGAGGTGCGGCAGCACCCCCCGCACCCGAAGTTCCAGCACCTATGTGCTTCAAATCAGCAACCAGACCTGCAGACTATATTAGAAGCAGCAATTTTTGATGGAACAATATTTAAAAGAAACACCGGTCCCCAGGCCAATGTAGCAGGAGGGAAGACGATTTCATCATTACAGCACTGGATGGGGACTTGGGAGATTCGGGTTCAATCCCCAGTTTTGCCACAGACTGACAAATCACAGTGGGGCAAATACTTAATCCCTCTGTGAATCAGTTGTCATCTATAAAATGAGAGTGTAAAAACTTCCTTTTGTTTATATTTACACTAACTTTTTTGTTTCTCTCCACATGTATGTATTCTAGAACAATGGGGTGTTGACCTCCAGCTATAATACAAATAAGTGTGAGGAAGTCAGAACCAAAATGGCTCTGCCCTGTTCAAACCACAACTGGGAGTAATCAAGGTTTAGTAAACAGTTAAGGGCAAAACAGAAATTTGGCAGGGAACATCTTTCAGTGCTAAGAGGATGGAAGAATAAATATAACAAAACAATTAACTGATGGACCTTTTAAAAACTCTAAGACTGATGACAGAGAACATTGTTTAGGGCTTGTTCTTTTATTGCAGAAATTGTGTGAATTCTGCTGAGAAAAGTGGCTTGGTTACACTAGCGCTGGCTGTCTGAAGCATTTTACAGAACTTTATCCAAGTGTGTGTAGGTTCTATGGCCTCGTTTTCCTGCCCTTAGGCTAGATAGTTTCTCAAGTTTAGAACTGTCAGAATCCAATGCGAGATGAATGGAAAACCTAACCTGTGTAAATTAAGCCTCCAAAGAATATGATAGCCTGCCCCTACCAGACATCTTTGAAGTTAATATTAATATACTTTTTCTTTTTTAAAATATCCTATAAAAAGAGATATTGCCACATGCTTAACTTTTGGAGAGGAGTAGAGAAAGAGGTTAAAGCAGGAATGCCAAAATGATAGCTGACAAGCTGGATCTGGCCCCCTTTATGTATGCATCTAGCCCTCAGTGACATATTCTGATTATACAGAATGAAAACTTCCATTAGAATATTAATAAATATCTAGCACTTAGGTTGCAGAGATAACCTTTTAAATGTGACAGACAAACAATATTTCTAAGACAATCTAAGAGAGGTGCGTTTCCCTTATTAAGCACAATGATGTGTTAATACTGAACCTAATGGTGCCACTTCAGTGAACAGATTTTGAAAAAAACCATGCACACATTTCTATGCCTAATTTGTGCACTCAGCTACCACAATTGTTTCAGCAATACTGGTAACTACCTGTGCAGAGGAGCGAATAAGCAAAGAGCAGAAATAGCAGTGATTCTAAAAAGCATCCTGTATTATTTTTCCCCTACTATGTCATGCTGAATGCAACAGTAACTATACCAATTCCAATACTCATTATTAACTATGGATCATACTGTCTCCTTGATCTTTGCATACACCTCCTGTTTTTAATCGATGAATTTTTCATCACGATACCCTTGTGAAGGAAGGAGCTATAGAGTGGTAACAGGGTGAAATTTAAGGCCTGTTAAATATAGGTTAGACTAGATGATTCTGGCCTAAACTCTATGAAACTATGAATTAGTGGGAGACTCTCTGTGGACCAAGAGTACAGGATATTCCTAACTCTACAGCCTTGGGTTATAGGTCTTAATTATAAATTTAATTTGGGCCTGTCAACATAGCACATTTGACACGTCTATGCTGAAAGACCAGCCTCAACCTAAACCTCTTATACAAAGATTGTCCTAGAAAAAGAGAATTTGAACCATCAGCCTCTCTAAATCATTATGATCAAGTGGAAAATTTGGACTTACTAAGAACAAATAGAACAGGGGTCAGCAAACTTTGCTGGCCCCTGTGCCAGCCCTGCCCACTGCACCCTCAGCAGGTGCTGGGGGCAGAGCCAGCAGGGGACAGGAGCCAGCAGCTCCTTTGCCCTCCTGGCCCCACCTCCGCAGATGGCTCCTGTCCCCTGCTGGCGCCGCCCCCAGTTGGGAATCAGGGTCAGCCGGGGCCAGGAGCTGCGGTGCGCCTGGCCAGTGGTGAGGGCAGCCACAGTGCCACGTACCACTGGCAACAGGCACGCATGCCAGGTTTGGCACACATGCTGGGGGTTGCCGACCTCTGAAATAGAACCATAGACTTCACATGTTTCTTCCTCTGTATGCCTGGAAAAGGCTGTGCAGGAGAGTCTTATCTGCCATCCCTCGGGATCCCACAAAAGGAGGCGCTGTCCCTCCCCATCCTCTTCCCACTGTGAAAATACTTTTACTTGCTGAAACATTATCAGACGGAATTATCGCGATGAGATTCCCAGCAGCCAATTCTAGCAAACAATTGGTGTCTGAACATTTCTACTAAGAGAATCAATAGCTTTAAAATTGCCCTCTAGGATGGAATAGGATATGGCATCAGGCTCCTACAGAGGAGATAACTTCTTTTAACAGCAGTATTACTACCCTTGTGCTAAGTACTGTCTCAGGAACACTCTTCATTGTCCCAAAGATGTCTTTTTAAAGTTACTGTGAGAAGACTAATGGGAAAACTGAGGGGTGGACTAAAGAAGTCTAAAATACTAGTTAAAATATATTTGATAAGTGCAGATGTCAGGCATGCTGGAAATCTGTGGTTCTGTTAAAGAATCAAACCTCTCAGTGATCTGAGAATAAGCGATAGTCAATGCCCCCTACCCCAGCCCACCAGCGCCACGGAAGAGAAGAAAAATATCAATCAACAAAAAAAGATCGGAATATTTAAAGACTGAAGGTGGTGTGGAGGGAATGGTAAGCTTGGTAGATTCCTGCGGAAAGAAAAATAGGAGTCCAAAGTCACTGACTAATACAGTTTCTCGGCTAGTCCCTCCATTATCATTTGTTTTGAAAATGTTTCGCTCTTCCTCAAGCTATAAGGCAGATTTCAGGGAGCTTATAGGAGTAGATAACAAGCGATGTCTCTATCAACTTATTAAGTGAAGCAGGAAATATTTTACTTTCATTCACATAATTGCAATCAATAATCCCCCATTCCATGCATCATTCCAACTAGTTTCTCCTCATTTTCAGTGATCATACACAGAGAGAGAGCTATGTTTAAAAAAATCAATTTGGCTTTATTAACAAAAAATAATATGAATTAACGAGGTCATTTGAGTATTAAATATCTAAAGTTGCCTAGAATCAAGTCATCAGGGTAATAATTCCTCACCTCACTGTCCACCTCTTTCCTGACCTCCCGGCCTCCACCAAAACAAAAGCAAGAACAAAACTTCCCAAAATAAGTGTTGGCCACTGAAGTTGCTTATTGTGAAGAAAAGCAGCAGCAAGCAGAGTACACATATTCCAACACCAGAAATTGCAAGAGTAGAAGTATTTAAAAATAAATATCAGATTTCCTCCCCACCGCCCACCGGTTTACAAAAAGCATTAAAAAATGGCATTAGAATACCTTTGAACTTGTGAAAGACGGCCCATAGCTCAGCAATGTCAGTGGCAAAGGTTATGTCTGTGTCGAGGACAATGACTCGCTCGAGATTGGAAGGGAGAGTCTTTGTCAGTACCAGCTTCATCAACCCATAAATCCCAGAGTAGTGTTTGTTGGGGATCCAGGATACTTCCGACTAACAAGAAAAAGGGAGTGGGGGAAGGAAGAGAAGGGGGAAAAACAAGCTTAATTAGAGACATTGTTTTATAGATACAAGTTTCCAAAATTTTCCTGATGCTAGTTCTTGAAACAGAGGAAGAACTACAACTGCAGGCCAACAATAATAGGACCATATGGAGGCAGGCCTGAGCAGACATCTGAAATTCTGGTTTTAAGCCAACATCAGAAGATCAGAAATATAATACATTTTCTAAAAGCTCGAATCATAAAGTAAGTTCACTGAGACCCCAGCTTCACTGGATACATTTAAAATTAAGTCAGCCTTCCCAACCTTGTTGAATCTTTTTGTAAGAGATGTGTGTATTTTGGTAAAATTAAAGTACACTTTTAATCCAAAATCCCATGTTATTTTACACTGCCTTCATTTTAAGAGCAAAGCAGACCAACTCCATTTTGCCATTCCCAGAATCTACCGACTCTGAGGAGACAGAAAAAAATGCTTATTCCTCTCTTTATATTTAGTGGGCTTTGGAGGGCTTATGATGGTCAAAAGGTCCACGTTTCAAAATTTTTGTCACTTGAAAACAATAGAAGAGGAAACTGATATAACACGTTACTCAATCCATTTCTATTCACTCCTAAATGCAGTCATATGGCATCATACAGAACTGATCAAAAATGGGGGTGGGGGAGAGGACTGCAAAAAAAAAAAAAAAAAAAACCGAACAAAAATTTGAAACCTTTTGACCAAAAATATGGGAGAAAAATTCAAAATCATCTGACGAGGTATAAAAACCACCTAAAATGACTCGGGCCTAAATTCTATTTTTAAAAGTGAAAGACACTTCATTTCCAAAAGTCTGGTCTACACTTAAAATTTTGGTCGCTACATCACTGGGGAAAAGCAGCTAGCTACATCACTGGAGGAAGGGAGGGTGAAAAAATTAAATCTCTGAACACAGGGCTGGCCCAACCATATAGGTGAACCAGGCAGTCGCCTAGGGTGCCAGGCTTTAAGGGGCAGCATATTAGACAGAAGTGAATTTTTTTCCTATATTTTAAAAAAATACATTAATATATTATCTCCTAATATGCATGGGGAGCACCAAAGTCATAGTTCACCTAGGGTGCAAAAAACCCTTGGACTGGTCCTGCCCAAAACCTTAGTTAAGTACGGGCACAGATATGGCTACATTGACATAAGAATTCTTCTGTCAACCTAGATACCACCTCTTGGGGAGATGTATTACCTACACTGACAGAAAAACTCTTTCCATCGCTGTAGGAAGCATCTACACAAAGCTACCGCCATGTAGCTCGAGTGGTGCCACCGTAACAGTTGTAGTAGACACATAACCTGAATGATCTGTTTCCTTTTTTATGAGAGGGAAGTTCCTAAATGCCAAAAGTCACCTTTGAAAATGGAACTTGGGCTCTGGAGTCACATGCTTTTATAAGTTTTATTTGAGTCTCACGTTTGATGTTCCTCACGTCTTACTAAATGCATGACATGCACTAAGTTCTGAAGTCCTCACTCAGTTTTCAGTCAAGCACAACTCCCATTGCTTCAGTTGGAATTTTGACTGTGGCAGGCCTAGGTAATGACAGACTTCAGGATTTGCCAACATGCTGAGTGCTGAAGTCAGCACCCGGCAGCTATGTATAAAGCTCTCTGATTTCTAACAGTGAGTAGGTTTATTTTATTGCCTCGTATCACTTCATTAGACTCTCTAAATTACAATCTGAGACTTTTTTTTTTTTGCACAGGAGAGCCCATTTCTCTCAACCCAATCCTGAAAACCTTTCCATAGCAATAAGAGTGACTATGACTTAGAATTTGGAGGAGGGAGTGAGGAAAGATTAGGACAAGATGCTTAGGCTGAACTGCTTTAATGATTTCTCTTTTAATATACAATATGAGTTTGATTTACACTATAAGTAGGGTTTTGGTGATATAAGAGGACTGACTCCATTCCCTTTAAAACAGGGCATGGCTTTCATCTATACTATTATCAGTTTCAGCACCAGGGACAGACCTTTACAGTCGTGTGCAGTTCATTAGACAGATGAAAGATAATGAAGCAACCTTTCTCATTAAAATTTTAGGGAGTAAGGTAGAAAAAAAATCATCATATGGTCTCAAAACAAGTGGAAGAAACTTGAACAGTACTCAATGAAAATGAAGATTTTTTTTCTTGAAGGGACTTCAGCCTAACTTCTATTTATGTGCATGAAACTTTACATGTGCAATCATTTGCATGCATACTCATTTTTTTTTGGTGCTGTCATTTGCACACAGACGCAATCAAATGTATATGCACAAAACTCATTTGCTCTCACAAATAAGATTTGAACATTTATACACTAACATTTCCATCTGCAAGTGATAATGAACAAAAAGTGGAGCGTGCAAGTGACTGTGGGTGCACCCCTCAAAATATCAGCAACTGATTCTGATCACACCCTGGATAAATCAGCATAAGAGAAACTAAAATAAGGGCCTTAGCAAGAAAGTCACTGCACATGCACAAACACAGGCCATGTTCTTAACCCTCCCCTTCCCCCCCAAAAAACCAACAAAACACAAACTCGCCTTAATAGTCCACTTGTTTGCCTCACCTTTTCTTTCCTGCTATTGTCATACTGTGCATTAAGTACTTAGCAAATAAATCTACTCTTTTCCTTTCCAAGACACATCATGAGTGAGATTGTAGATACATCAATGAACCGTAAGCATTCTTCAGAATTATTATTTTTCACAAGGCAGAGCTGTGTAGAACCCAATGGTTAATTCTGGCTTCCAACTCTAAATCTAGACTTATATTCCAACTATTGGTCCAGTTCTTTTACTCAGCAAGGCCTTGTTCCCAGGTTAGCTGGGGTGGGATTGCTTTGAGCCAATTAAGGCACCTGACTCCAACTAAGGCATCTAGAGTCAGTTGGAGCATCTGACTCCGATGAATAGGTAGAAGATTAAAAAGCGCCTGTTGCAGCCAGGCAGTGAGGGAGTTTGTGTGTGTTGTTTGGATGTGGATGCAGAGATTGGTGTATGGAGGAGAACAGAGTGAAGAAGAGCTGACCAGCACCTGCTACTGACAGCACCTAGGAGACACAGGCAGTGAGGGCAGACAGACCAGTGGCCTGTGGGGCGGTGACCCCAGCCCAGGATAGGAGGGACTGAGGATCCTTAGTGTTAGGGGGTTGGAGGTGGGAGAACTGTGCCTCAGCTGGCTGCCACTACAAGAAGTACAGGACCCACTAGGATAGAGAGCGAGAGAGAAAGAGAGACAGACACACACACACATGCGTGCGCACGAGTCATTTTCCAAAAGCTGCTATTTTCTTTGTTCTTCAAGATTCCACCCAATTTCTATTACCGTTGCAATGTGTCAATATAGGGTCAAGACCCTTTGCCTGATTATTTCTTCAAATTTGGCTCTAAGAGATGGCAGTCCCACAGCACTAAAACCTGATGTCATTTCAAAGGATCACTGAGAGTGACAGGAGTAACCCCTTGTCCAAATAGCCCCTCAGTGCTGGATCCATATAGTAGATTTACCCATGGAACTGGATATCCACAAGTATGACTTGACAATTAATGATAAAGCTTGTTGGTGCAATGTACCTTGAAGTCTTTTTCTAATGTAAAGTTCTCTATGTCACAAATAGCAGACCTGAAGCTCTCCACCAGTTCTTCCTGTTCCCCTTTGACAAAGTCACCAACTTGCTCCGAAGAACTGGATGAAATTGCCTCTGACACCATCAGCACTATTTCTGGGATAACCGGCATAATTTGCTCATGGCTTCACCATCCGCAAGTAATGTGCCCATTTCAAACTTGTGCCAAGACAATCTCTTTATACTGCACAACACAATCATGTATTCTCTCTCTCTCTGAATGTTTTGTAAAGAGAAGCACTTAAAAGCTAAGAACAGAATTCAAGTTAACCAAGGTTTCCTGGCCCCCAATTATTGTATAATTCTGCAAGCTATAAGACATCCCATACATTTCAGATGTGTGATGAAAACACCTTTTTCTGTAGATTGTAATTCACCTTGACTTTTTTTTTTAACATCACAAAAAATGACCGTTCTATAACATTTTAAAATAATTGTGTCTTACATGTAGCATCAGAGTCAGTTCTGCAGCAACCAATACCCCAAGAAGATACAGTATAAATAGGAAAGCAAGGGGTCCGTAAAAGACGTGATTGAAAGGGAGGTAGTGATATAGTCCACAAATTATATAGTTTTCAACTAGGAGGAGGCTAGGTATCATAGAAATGTAAGACTAGTCCGGCCCCTCCACTAAAGCAGCACCAGTTATACTGAGACCATATCTAACAGGTGTTTGTGTAATCTAGTCTTAAAACTCTCCAATGGCAAGAACTGCATAACCTTCCTTTGAAGCTTCTCCACTGCTTAACTATACTTATAGCTGGAAAGTTATCCCTGTTACCTAACATAAATCTCCCTTGTTGCACATTAAGACAATTACTACCTGTAGTCCTACCTTCAATGGAGAGGGAGGACAATAAATTGCCATCTTCTTTATAATAGCACATAACATACTTGAATACTTATCAAGTTCCCCCCTCGGTCTTCTTTTCTGAAGACAAAACATGCCCAAGTTATAACCTTTCCTAATAGGTCAGATTTTCAAAATCTCTTATTTTTGTAACTCTCCTCTTGACTCTCTCTAATTTGCCCACATCTTGCTTAAAGCTTGGGAGCAAGAAGTGGAAATAGCAGTTCAACTGAGGATTCATTAGTGTGGAATGGAATAGGGCAGTTACTTCTCAATACAGACAACACTACTGTTAATACACTCCAGAACGTTTGCCTTTTTACCAACTGTATCACATCGTTGACTAATATTCAATTTATAATCCACAATAACTCCTGGATCCTTTTCAGCAGTGCTACCCTGTTGCCTGTTATTCTGAGTTTTGTAATTGTGCGTTTTATTCTTCCTTCTTAAGTGTAGTACTCTGCACTTGTCTTTATTGAACATAACCTTGTTGATTTTAGACCAGTTCTCCAATTTGTCCAGGTTGTTTTTCATTCTAATCCTGTCATCTACTGTGCTTGCAAACCCTCCCATTTTCACGTCATCTGAAAATTTTACAAGCATTCTCTCCACTCCATTATCCAAGTTAATGAAAATATGAATAATATTAAACACAGGACAGACTGTTGTGGAACCCCAGTAGATACATCCCCCCATTTTGACAGCAAACCATTGATAATTATTCTTTAAGTACATCTTTCATCCAGTTATACACCCACATTAGACTAATTTCATTCTAGACCTCATTTCCCTTGTTTGTTTCAGAGACTGTGTCAAAAGCCTAACTAAAACCAAGATGTATCTGTCACATCTGTCCTTCCCCCCATTCTCTCAGCCAGTAACCCTGTCAAAGGAGGAAATTAGGTTAATTTGGTATGATTTGCACTTGAAAAATCCATACTGACTAGTACTTATAACCCTATTATCCTCTAAGTACTTACAAAGTGACTATTTAATAATTTGTTCTAGTATCTTTTCAGGTTAGGCTAGATGTTAGGCTGATGTGTCTATAATTCCCCAGGTCCTCTTTGCTCCCCTCTTCGAAGATAGGTATTTATGATTGCTCTTCTCCAATCGTCTGGGACCTCACCAATCCTCTATGAGTTCTCAAAGATAATCACTAATGGTTCTGAGTTTCTCCTAGTCCCATAAATACCCCAGAGTGCATTTCAGCAGGCCCTGCCAACTAGAAAACATCTAACTTACCTAAATATTCTGTAACCTGTTCTTTCTCTATTTTTGGCTTGTGTTCCTTTCCCCTTGTTGTTAATGTTAACTGTATTAACTATCTGGTCACAATAAACCTTTTTATTGAAGACTGATGCAAACCAGGCATTAAATACTTCCTCCGTCTTGATGGTGTCTGTTACTAGCTCTTCTTCCCCACTAAATAGTGGGTCTACATTTTCCTTCATTTTTCTCTTGCTTTTTGTGTATTTATAGAACCTTTTTCATATTGCCTTTTATGTCCCTTGCTAGGTGTAATTCATTGCGTGTCTTAGACTTTCTGATTTTGTGCCTACATGCTTGTGCTAATCTCTTGTACTCATCCTTTGCAATCTAACCATGTTTCTACTTTCTGTAGAACTCCTTTTTGATTTTCAGGTAACTAAAGAGCTCCTGTTGGACCCTCTTACTATTCCGCCTAGCCTTCTTTTGCAACAGGATAGTTTGCTGTTGCACTTTTAATATTATCTTGCAGAGAAACTAACGAGCTCTGCTGAATTGCTTTTTTCTTTAGATTTTCTTCCCATGGGACATTACCCACCAGTTCTCTGAGTTTGTTTAAAGTCTGCTTTATTGAAGTCGTTGTCCTCATTCTGTTACTCTCACTCCCTCCTTTCCTTAGAATCACGGAATCTATCATTTCACGATCACTTTCACCTAAATTGCTTTCAACCTTCAGAATGACAATCAGGGAAGGGCAGGAATAATGTAAACAAAGTTCTCAGGCCCTGGAAATAACAGTCAGAGTGGGTAGGAATATAGACCTGCATTAGACCTGAGCAAACTATGGCTTTAAATTGAGTTTGGCTTATAAGCATGAGCAATAGGCCCAAAGCATGTGACCAAAAGAACAAAATGAAAAAGTAGTACTGTTTGTGTTAAACATGTAGTGAACACTGAAATACCAGTGTTACCTTATTTAAAGTTTGGGTTGAGAAAACGTGGTTAATTGGGCACCGAGTGCAGTATATAATTAGTTATATAAGTTTGTTTTGAAAAGAAATGCTTAGTCTAGGAGCTAAGGAAAAATAACTGCTAAGTGAGATGAGAAGAAAAATCTAAATGAGGGTTAACACTGGCATGATAATCACCAGTGACATCACTTGTTTGTTGTAGTGTATGAAAAACACTATGAAGGTGTCTCCTGGCCCTGAACCTGTCGTAAATATTTTGGCCAGTGCTTATAATCCTATTGTTGGCTATGGTATCGAATATAGGTGTATGTGCTTATATTTGTGTTTTGGTTGTAAGCAACACCAAGGAGCCTTTGGACTGGAAAAGGAATAATGAGTTGTGGTCAACATAAAAAAAAAAAAATGATTAGAAAAGTGATTTCCACCACAGTGCTAGTGTAAACCAGTGCTTTAGAAAGCAAGTTTAACCATGCTGAGACCATATCTGAAAACCAAGGTGGCTAAAATACGATGATCACGGACATCTTGTTTCCCCCACTGCTCCCACTGTTGCAAAAGTTTTAGAAAATAAGCTTACTGCAGACCAGAAGGCTTCAGAATAAAATGAACCCTCATTGGCAAACCTGCAGGGGCCTCTCTGTAAATTCAGGGCAGCAGCTGTTTCGGAGTCGCATACAACTGTTTTCTCTCACGGAGCCGTTGCATTTTTAATTCCACAAAGATGCCTGAGTCTAGTTTTGTACACTCTAGATCAACACTCACAATAACTCTCTCATAGCTGGACCCTGTGCTGTGCCAGCTCAGAGAACTATAGCAATCGTTTTATTAAATGATTATTTCCTCCCCCCACAAAGTAGCTGACAAGAGAGAATCCCTGATTTTTCCTGGTGGACACTGATTACCCTCTAGTTCTAAATGAAGTAACTAAATGAGCATGAGAGGCAGGAAGCACATAGCCATAGTAATCTGCAATCATAAGGAAAGCAATGGAACTGCAAACACTTGCTTAGATGTCCTTCTCAAGAGGAATGCTTTCTTGAATCAGGGCATTTAAGCAGGGTTGTAAATATTACTTTTGAGGCGCTGAGCTATGAGGGAAAGCCAAAAGGGGAGGAGCCAAACAGAGTCCCAGGGCAGCCTCTGACTGGCTCTCCAATGAGAGAGGAAAGGGAAGTCATGAAGCAATGGGGTGTGGGGGGACAGAGGTCTAGTCAGTGGGGAAGGAGAGAAATAGCAGAGGGCCAGAGAAAACTTCCTTCCCTTTTGAAGCATACCTACTTCTACTGCTGTGAAGGACAAGTGAGGACTGAGAAAAGCCCCCTCACTGAAAGGCCCTCAACGGACCCTGATACAGTGAGGATGGGAGCAGAATAAATTGGGGAGACCACTGACAGCCTAACTATCAGAGGAATAGGGGAACTGACCAAAGAGCAGGACAAAGAAAACAATGACGGCATTATTACGTGCTAGAATAGTGGTCCCAAGTGAGCAAGGAAAAAAGGGCAGGCTGTGGGTGATGGTGCATTGGGAAATGGTGTAGGAGAATGGGACCCAGTTTAAAATATGCTTGAAGGCCCATCCGAATAGCACGATATTCCTGACTGTAAGTGTTTAAAACTTCCCAGTGCTAAGAGTCATTAATCCTTCTGGATCCCTCAGACATACTAAGCAGTATGCTTCAATTGTGACCTCACTACATTATCGTCTCACATCTCCCCTTGGTGTATCACTATTTATATAAAAAACAGCAGTTTGCACATAGCAACGCAAAACCGAGGTAAAGATAGACTTCAGAAATAAATCCTACCACTAGTGTTGGGTTCTATGTAAGCATACTAGGGAAGAGAAGAAAAGAATTACTGTAAAAGATAACACAACACATAGGAACATCAAACCAAAATTATGCTGAACTGTACAGATTTCTCTTATTCCCTAATTCATGTCTTGAGCATTGGAGACATAGCTTCAGCAGCCAAACCTGCAGCCTGTTGTGTTATTTATTCCTGGGAAAAGAGGGGGGCACAGCCATGCAATAAGCAACACTCACCTCTTCAGCCAACTGAGCAGATGAACCTGGGATGTCAAGTCCTCTCCAAGCTAAGCCTCTGTCCAAATAACCATAGTCAACTTCTATTTCCCACTGGAGAACTAGAATATGCATCCTGACTGCTAGAATGTGTATCCTCTGAGTTGCCTTAGCAACCAGAATGTAACCCATATAACAGTCTGTGGTATATGTCCATTAAACATCACACAGGAAATTACATTTAAAAAAAAAAGTTATTTAATGTGAATTCTTCTCTACGTCAAAGGGGTTAGGCGACAACCTCTATGGCAGTGCACAAAGTGCTTGTTTAATGCGACAAAACCTGAAAGTTTTGGCCAATGAAGAGCTTTCAGTGCTGGCCCAGCCCTCAACATTTTATAGTAGAAAAATGAAGCCTTCAGTCTTTATTGTCTCAGTGTATTTGTGAGTTCAGAGCATTTCTGGGGGGCACAAACAATACCATTTTAAATATGGATAAAAAGCCAATGGCACTAAAAAATTTCCCAGATTTCAAAAAGAAAGCTTTCCCCACCCAACTTACCTCCTCAGAAAAAGACTGAGTATAAAGAACTTACATGACCAGACTCAAACCTAGATGCTGTCAGACAGCGGTGGAAAGCAAACTCTAGCATGCTTAACACTCCACTGAAAATGTCCTGCCATAAAAGTACCAACCCTAAAGCCTGTCAGCTCAAGCACCCCAAATAATCTCAACTGCTGGGTTAGGATGGAAGGAAGGAATTAATTCCTGCTTTGGACACACTTGACCAAGACCTTAAAAAAAAGAGCCTGAATGTAGGCTCTCGAGGTGCATTTGTAGTCACCTAAGCAAATGACCTGAATTTCAAAAGTGCTGAGTGCCCAGCAGTTCCTACTGACTTCAATAGTTGCTATGCAATTTTAAATTCAGGCTACTCACTTCAGTGCCTACACAGAGACTTAAGAGCCTAATTTTACATACTAGCTTTTGAAAATCTTGGCCACTGGACACAAGCCATAAAGGGATTTTTTTTTTTTTTTAAGTAAGTCAAAACAAATATCCTGAATTGCACCCAGAAATGAACTACACTGCACTCTACAGAGCAGAGAGGTACCACTCACAGCTAGAAGTGCTGCTAAGTAGTCAAACCGCCACATTCTTTGCTAGTTGAAGTCTTCATGAGTATCCCATGAAGAGTAATTCAATCTACATGTGCATTAAGAAATGTTACTGGAAATTCTGACATGACAAACTATTAAAATGGCATCGTTTCATTAAAGTAAACTACATTTGCTTGGTCTGACAGAAACCTCGCAGGAGAAAGTAGATAATTACATCCACACCTGTTTTGATTACATTATTGATAGCTTTTTTTGGCACCATGCACAGAAATATAAACACACGCACATACACCTCCCCCCCCATTTGGTGCTCTGGCAACTCACCTGTATTTAACACAGCATTTTTAGTGCTGTGCTTATTATACTGCAACTAAAATTGGAGGAAAATTCTGTTTGGTTTTTAGCAACCATCAATTTACTCAGCTGAGTCAAAACAACTTGAAATTGCAACACAAAGCTTAAAATGGGAGGAGAGATAAGAAAATCTAATTGTTAACGAATTAACAGAGAACACTAAGCCATTTTCCTAATCACAGTGGTTTGAAGTTCGCATAGGGAGAAGCACTTCTTACTACTGTGAGTTTTCTCCGTGTTCCTCCTCAGACCCATGAAAACATACCATGTACTCGTGGCATTAATTCAGATCATGGTTAGCTCTGCAATAGTCTCTCCAGCCTGAAATGAACCCTTCTCCACCACAACAGTCAGTCCTCTGAGAAGGGGACTTGGATTTGGGTGGGGGGGGGGGGAGGGGGGGGGGGAGGAAAGAGCTGATTCCACTCCAAAATTCCTAATTACTTCAAGGGGATCAAGATCAAGACCTCTGTCAAGATTGGGTTAATTTAGTATTTGTTAATAGAAAAGATTTAAGTTGGGATGGTAACTTCAGGTGAGAATTCAGTTTGAGTGAAATTCATGCCTATCCGGTTAATATTTTATTGCATTTTTACAAGTAAGTTTAAAAATATGCAAAAAACCAGAAAAAGAAAGATCCAGAGATCAATACTCTGTGAGTAAAGAGCTACGAATGAAAATGTATGATTATTGCCAATAAATATTTCACCATGATAAGTGCCAAAAATACTCTTTGTAAGTCACCTCTGAAAATGTAGTGCCTTTTCTTAGTCCTTGTAGCATATTCAGCAAACATTAACAAAAGGTCATGTTTTAATTTTAAATCCTATAACTTTAACCTTGACTTTTTTTCTCCCCCCCGCCCCCCCGCCCCCCCCCCACCCCCCGGGATGATTCCCAGGCTGTGATTATATTGATATTCTCCGCATAACAGATACTTACTATTTATATGAATGGTTGTCAAGGAAACCAGGTACTGAGGAAAGCTGTATAACTTGCATGAGAGCACAATACAAAAAAGAAAATAAATGACCCTGAAAAACAACTTCAGGAATAGCTGGACAATCCACAAATTTTATTATTTTATAATGACTATTTAATTTATATTGGGTTGGGTTTTTTATGACTCAGTATAAAGCTGGTGACCTTAACAGAATTCTGACCTATCTCCTGCTTTGACAAAGGAAGGTTACTCACCTTGGTGCAGTAACTGGACTTCTTCGAGATGAGAGTCCCCGTGGGTGCTCCACCATAGGTGAAGGCGCGCGCCGCGCCACTGACCGGAGATTTGAAAAGCAGTGGCCGTTGGAGTCGCGCACGCGAGACAGCTGTCTCGCGGCGATCGAGACGCTACTCAGAAAGCGCGCGACTCCAACCGCCCATTCCCTTCTCTACCCATACAACTGCAAGGTTCCGAAGTAGAGAGGGGAGGAGGGCGGGTGGTGG
>ML685814.1:16493542-16531919 GCA_007922175.1 Pelusios castaneus | reverse complement strand
GTGTCATTTTCTGCAGGCAGCTGCTAGCCCTTATGGTCTGTACCCCCTCATGTCCGCAGCCTCGTTCCATCATGGCCTTCAATTGGCCCAACAGTTCCTTCCCCTAGGCTCTTTCACCCTCTCGGTGTTCTTTTACCTCTCTTCGTCGTTATTTTACTTCCTTCGCCCTCTTCCAACACTCCTGTGCTCCTCCCACAACGCTCTTGCTGGGGCCAGGCTTTTTATCAGCTGGCACCTGATTGGTCTCAGGTGCCTCTAATTAGCCAGAACCACACCCTGCTCAGTTTGTAGGGAACAAAGCCAGGATCATTCTGGGGCTTATATATCTGCCTTCAACGACTCTCCTGCTTCCCTCTGGCCCTGGTGTCTCACATATCCTCCCCCCCTGCTCAACACCAGAGGGTTGGGCTACTTGGGACGAAAGGCAATGTTGGCGCGACAGGCCATCTGCATTGCCGTGCTGACTTCCAGCCCTATGCTCTATACGGAAGTGGAAGGGTTGTAATGACAGGAACCATCAGGTCACTCTTGCATTCTTCTCTTTATTCCTGTGCATCCACTGGAGAAGGGCATGGTCTGTCACCTGGGTGAACCTCCGTCCCAATAGGTAGTAGCGGAGAGTTTCCATAGCCCACTTGACTGCCAGACACTCCTTCTCCACAACGGCGTACCTCTGTTCTCGGGGGAGGAGTTTTCGACTTAGGTACAGCACCGGGTGTTCTTCCTCCCTTACCATCTGTGAAAGGACAGCCCCTAGTCCTACTTCTGAGGCATCTGTTTGTAGGATGAACTCCTTCTCGAAGTCTGGGGCGATGAGTACAGGGTGACTACATAGGGCTGTTCGCAGATCCTTAAATGCGTTTTCTGCTGTGTCTGACCATTTCACTATATCCGGGCCGCGGGATTTTATTAAATCTGTTAAAGGCCCTGCCCTAGTGGCAAAATGAGGGATGACTCTCCGGTAATACCCCACTATCCCTAGAAAAGCTCTAACTTGCTTTTTGTGGTTTGGTCGGGGCCAATCCAGTATCGCCTCTACTTTGTTCCACTGGGGTTTTACTAACCCTCTCCCTACTACATACCCCAGGTACTTAGCCTCAGCTAACCCAATCGCACACTTGGGTGGGTTTGCAGTGAGGCCAGCCTTTCTGAGGGCATCTAGCACTGCCTCCACTTTCCCCAGAGGTGTCTCCCAATCCGGGCTATGAATGACGACATCGTCTAAATAGGCAGCCGCGTACTTACCATGAGGCCGTAGTAGTTTATCCATCAGGCATTGGAACATTGCTGGGGCCCCATGTAGGCCAAAAGGAAGGACGGTGTATTGGAATAGACCGTCAGGTGTGGAGAAGGCGGTCTTCTCCTTCGCATCCTCGGCTAGTGGGATTTGCCAGTAACCTTTGGTCAAATCCAGGGTAGTCAAATATCGCGCCTTGCCTAACTGATCGATGAGTTCATCAACACGGGGTATCGGGTAGGCATCGAATTTGGATACTTCATTCAGTTTTCGGAAGTCGTTACAAAACCTCAGGGTGCCATCAGTTTTTGGTACGAGGACAATGGGGCTGGACCACTGGCTGTGGGATTCCTCAATAACTCCCAGTTTCAGCATCCTCTTCACTTCTGTCCTTATGTCTTCTCTTTTAGCTTCAGGTATCCGGTATGGTTTTATCGTTATCTTCACCCCAGGGCTGGTGATAATGTGGTGTTGGACTGCGGACGTACGACTGGGTAGTGTAGAGAATACGTCCTGATTCAGCTGGATCATATTAATAACTTCTGCACACTGCTCTGCGGTTAACTCGGGATATCTTTACCCCTCCATGTGGGGCATCTGCCTGTGGTAATGTCTTCTGTGCGATCAGGCAGGTCTCTCGGTCTTGCCAGGGCTTCAGCAAATTGATGTGGTAGATTTGTTCTGGCTTTCGACGGTCTGGCTGTTTCACTTTATAGTCTACCTCACCAAGAGCCTCCACTATTTCATACGGCCCTTGCCAGCTGGCCAGGAGCTTGCTTTCTGTTGTGGGTACTAGCACCATCACCCAGTCTCCTGGCTGGAATTTCCATGCTTTCACTCGCCGGTTGTAATAGGTACGCTGTGTCTCTTGTGCTTTCTCCAGATGCTCACGAACTATGGGTGTCACCCGGGCTATCCGTTCCCGCATCTGAGTCACATGTTCAATAACATTCTTTCCCAGGTGGGACTGCTCCTCCCAATCTTCCCTGGCAATATCTAGTATTCCTCGTGGGTGGTGTCCATATAGTAACTCAAAAGGGGAGAACCTAGTGGACACGTGGGGAAAGGAAGGTTACTCACCTTGGTGCAGTAACTGGACTTCTTCGAGATGAGAGTCCCTGTGGGTGCTCCACCATAGGTGAAGGAGCACGCCACGCCACTGACCGGAGATTTGAAAAGCAGTGGCCATGGAGCTGCGCGCGAGAGACAGCTGTCTCGCGGCGACCGAGACACTACTCAGAAAGCGCGCGGCTCCAACCGCCCATTCCCTTCTCTACCTATACAACTGCAAGGATCCGAAGTAGAGAGGGGAGGAGGGCGGGTGGTGGAGCACCCACGGGGACTCTCATCTCGAAGAAGTCCAGTTACTGCACCAAGGTGAGTAACCTTCCTTTCTCCCTCGAGAGGAGTCCCCGTGGGTGCTCCACCATAGGTGTATACCGAGCAGTGCCCTGAAATGGACGGTAGGGCTTCGGAGCCTCATCTATGCACTACTGCTAGGACTGACTGTCCGAGTGTTGCATCTGCTCAAGTCATGCTATCTATTGTGTAGTGTCTGATGAAGGTATGCGGTGAGGCCCAAGTTGCCGCCTTGCAAATGTCAGCAACTGAGACATTGTTCGTAAAGGCCGTAGTAGCCGCCATCGCTCTGGTGGAGTGGGCTCTTATGTTTGATGGTGCAGTAATACCTTTTGCCTTGTATGCTTCCTGAATACAGGTGCATATTAATTTTGATATTCTTTGTGAAGGGAGTACCGAGCCCTTACATCTGTTAGCTACGGCTACAAATAATCTCTCAGATTTCCTGAATGGCTTTGTTCTCTCCATATAGAAGGCCATCGCCCGTCTGACATCAAGTGTATGGAGGCGCGCTTCCTCAGGATTGGCGTGAGGTTTCGGGAAGAATACAGGTAAGTCTATAGGTTGATTTAAGTGAAAAGATGTGGAGATTTTTGGGATGAATCTTGGGTGAGGCCTCAACGTGACCTTGTCCTTATGGAATACGGTAAAAGGAGGTTCTGTCATTAAAGCCCCCAATTCGCTTACCCTCCTTGCTGAGGTAATAGCTACTAGGAAGATGACCTTCATTGAGAGGTATAGCAAAGAACAACTTGCCAAGGGTTCAAATGGAGGGCTAGTAAGCGCTTGAAGGACCAACTGGAGGTCCCAACTCGGAGGTGGCACTCTAACTTCTGGGTAAAGGTTCTGCAAGCCTGATAGAAACCTCTTTATGACAGGATGTGAAAAAATCGATCCTATTTTGCCATTGGAGTGGAAGGTGGAAATAGATGCTAGGTGTACCTTTACCGAGCTATTAGATAATTTTTTCCTTTTCAGGAGTAGCAAGTAATCGAGAACAACTGGGATGGACGACCGAACCGGGTCAACATGTCTCAATCTGCACCACTCTGTGTACCTCGTCCACTTCTGGAGGTAAGTACGCCTCGTGGATGGCTTTCTGCTATTCAATAGTACCTCTCGGACCGGTTCAGAGCATTGGAGTTCCTCTCGTGAGAACCATGGAGTAGTCAAGCCGTCAGGTGCATTTTGTGGAGGTTCTGGTGCAGGGTTTTGCCGTTGTTCTGTGAAATCAGATTTGGTATGAGCAGGAGACGGATGGGTGGATGAATTGACATTTGTAACAGAAGAGTGAACCACGTTCATCGTGGCCATGCTGGGGCTATCATTGTTGCCCTCGCTTGTTCCTCCCTTATCTTGATCAAAGTCTTCTGAATGAGTGGGAGTGGTGGAAAGGCATATAATAGGTCGCCTGACCACGGATTGTGGAAAGCATCTCCCAGGGATGCCCTTCCAATTCCCGCTCTTGAGTAGAATCGGTGACATTTGCGGTTCTGATATGTGGCAAAAATATCTATAGTCGGGTATCCCCACTGACGACATATGCTGTCCCACACACCTTGGTTTAATTCCCATTCGTTGTCTGTCGGGAAGGCTCTGCTGAGTGTGTCGGCAACTGTGTTTCGGACACCCGGAAAATAGGTTGCTGAGATGGTGACCCCGTGGGCTAGACACCATCTCCATAGCTTCATAGCTTCTACACAGAGCAAGGGAGATCTTGCTCCACCCTGTCTGTTTACGTAATACATGGAAGCTATGTTGTCCGTCATAATTCATATGTGGGCGTTTCTGATCCTTGGTATGAAATGTGCACATGCCTTGCGAACCGCCCGAAGCTCTAACACATTTATGTGTAGGTTGAGCTCTGTTGGTGTCCATTTTCCCTGTGCTGTTTCGTTGTGAAGGCATGCTCCCCATCCTACGAGAGAGGCATCGGTTGACATCCAAGTGATGGGTGTCTCCTGCTGGAAAGGAACCCCTGACAGGAGGTTCTCAGGTACTTTCCACCATTGCAGGGATTGCTTTATGTCTGTTGGAACAGATATGATCATATGTGTTGGGTGCCAATCTGGTTTGAAAACTTTTGAGAACCATAGCTGTAGTGTTCTCATATGAAGACATGCATTGTCGACCACCGCCGTTGTGGCCGCCATATGACCTAATAGTCTCATGCAGGTCAATGCATCTATTGTCGGGGCAGTGGTTATCGTGTCCACGAGATTGCTTATTGCCTCGTATCTGTCTTGAGGAAGAAAGGCCTTTGCTGATTGCGAATCCAGTCTTGCTCCAATAAAACAGATGGTCTGAGAAGGGACTGTAGTTGACTTTTGCCAGTTTATGAGGAGGCCTACTTTCTGGAATAGTTGGACCGTACATGCTAGATCGTCCTTTGCTCTTTCCTCTGAGCATGCCTTTAAAAGGCAGTCGTCTAAATTGGGAAAGATCATGATGCCTTGGCTCCATAAACAGGCTGCTACTACTGCGAATACCTTAGAAAAGGTCCTCGGGGCTGTCGACAGACCGAAAGGCAAGACTGTGTATTGGTAATGCCTGTTTCCGACTCTGAATCTTAAGAATCTTCGGTGAGATGGATGAATCGAGATGTGAAAGTACGCATCTTGCAGGTCGAGGGATGCAAACCAGTTGTCTGACTCCAGGGCAGGAATGATCGATGTTAATGTATTCATTCTGAATCTTTGTTGAGTTATAAATTTGTTGAGCCTTCGGAGATCGAGGATGGGTCTCCAGCCCCCTGATTTCTTCTCTATGAGGAAATAGGGGGAGTAAAAACCCTTCCATCTGTGCTCTTGTGGAACTTCTTCTACTGCACCTAGGTGTAGTAGGCGCTGCACCTCCTGTAGAAGTAACTGTTCGTGAGTTGTGTCCCTGAAGAGGGACGGGGAAGGGGAAATGTGACTTGGAGGTGTTTTGAACGGAATGGTGTACCCAGTGTTGATAATCTCTAGTACCCATTTGTCTGATGTGATCACCGTCAATTCGTGATAAAAGGCTCTGAGTTGATGATGGAAGATCGGTACCTGCCCTGGAATTTGATGTAGGTTTGACGGTCCCTCGATCAAGCTTTCAAAATTGAGGCTTTGTCGGGGGGTTCTGGGACGTGTTGGACTGTCCCGTGGTTTGTCTGCGTCTCTGGGCCCAGTATCTGCCCCTTGGTGGATCGTGTCTCCTGTAATTCTGTCTGCTCGTATACTGGTAGTGGAACCTCGGGTTATATGGTTGGAATCTATTTGAATGTGTTCTTGTCATATTTGGGTAGATGCCAAACGTCTTCAGCGTGGCTCTATCATCTTTTGACATGTGCATAGTATCATCCATCTTTTCAAAGAGTAACTTTCTTTTGTCAAAAGGGAGATCTTCGATTGATGTCTGAAGCTGGCGTGGCAGATCGGCAGAGTGCAACCAGGCTGATCTCCTCATCACCACTCCTGTAGCCATGGATCTTGCCGCTGTATCGGCTACGTCTAAGGCTGCTTGCATCATTGTTCTAGATATTAATTGTCCTTCCCTAATTATGGAATGGAACTGACGTCGCATTGCCTCTGGAACAACCTCTATGAAATCTGCTAATTTGAGGTAATTTGTGTGGTTGTAATTTGCAAGCAGAGCCGCATAATTTGATATGCACATCTGAAGGGATGATGATTTATAAACCCTTTTCCCAAAAACATCCAATTTCTTATCCTCCTTGTTAGATGGAGTGATTTTATTATATTGCTGCTTGTTCCTCTGACTTGCTGCTTCCACAACTAGCGAGTTTGGAGCAGGATGAGTAAAGAGGTATTCTGAGTTTTTGGCTGAAATATAATATCTTCTATCAGCTCTCTTGTTAGTTGGTGGAATAGATGCAGGAGTCTGCCAGATTAGCTCCGCAGGTTCCAGCAGTGCATTGTTCATGGGTAATGCCAGTCTCGTAGTTGTTCTAGTGTGCATAAAATTGAGAAGTTTGTGATGTGACTCCGCTACTTCTTGCAGAGGAATCTCCATGGACTCCTCCATGGACTCCGCCATGGACTCCATGGACTCCTGGAACTGCTTGGCGTCGTCCAGTGATGCTGAGGAGGTAGTTGGGATAATCACCTCGTCCGTTACCGACGAGACCTCCTGATGTGGGGAGAGTAAGTGAGTAGCTTCTTCTTGTTCCTCCTCATCCTGAGAGAGGGAATGTGGGGAGGACGTGGGTAGGTCAACCGTCCTGTTCAGAGGTGAGTTATTATTCTGTATCCTTGGTCTTTTATATGATGGATATCTCTCCTGCCTGTACCAATGAGGAGGGTAAGATGGTTGAGGGCCATACCAACCCTGTTCATAATAGGGGTATGGTGCCCTGTCATGAAATGGCATCATGAACCATGGTCTATAGTCAGGGTCATAGACCTGATGGTTCCTAAGGATCTCTTCCTCTGCCTCTTCCTCACTTGTGGACTCAGGGGGAGATCTGCCTTGTTGTTGCTGACCCCTTCTGCTGCGTTGAGCAGTCAATTCAGGAGAGGGTGACCTATCTCGCAGTGTGGCTACATGTTTCCTCTTCTCTGTTTTCTTTCTCGCAGAGCTCGGTGCAGAGGTTTTTTCTTGAGGAGCTCTCCGTGGTGCTGAAGCGGCTTGCGGTTCCGTGGGGGCATTCTCCTGCACTGGCTCCAGCTGATTAGGAGACTGGTGAGTAATCAGTGCCTGCGGCTCCGAGAGGTCGGTAGCCGCTGCCTCCAGGCTCTGAGGCTTGTCCGGTGTCGAGCCCACTGGCGGTGCCGCCCCTTGGATTGCCCTCTGAGTACCGGGCAGTTTATCCAGCTGGTCAGAGCTGCTTGTTGCAGCCGCGGCTTTCTTTTTGAACTCTGCGCCGCTTTTCGTGCCCGAGGAGCTACAGCCTCTTTGGCACGGTTTTTGGATGGAGACAAGGAGAGTTGTTTCCTTTTTTTAAGCTCTCCTTGAGGAGATGACAAGTGCCTTCTCCCTGACTGCTGAGTCGGGGAGGCAGAGCGTCCACGACCCGGGTCTGAAGCCGGTCGTAAGGACCTTTCCATCAACAGCAGTTTGAGCCTGAGATCCCCGTCTTTTTTGGCTCTCGAGCTCAAATTCTTACAATGAGGACATCTATCACAAATATGTCCTTCTCCTAAACATTTAATGCAGACGGAATGACCGTCTGAAGCCGGTATGGCATCCCGGCATTTCTCGCACCTCTTGAAGCCGGGCAAGCCCGGCATGCTGAGAGGGTGCGAGGTTTTTTTTTTTTTTTAAACAGAATAAAGAAAAAAAAAAAGAAAGTTTCACTAGGAAACAAAACTAACTAGGTCAATCTAAGGGGAAAAACTAAGGCTGAGTGAAATTTTTCTATGAGGGGGACTGGTCTCCGGCCAGTGTCCGTGGCGGTAGAGAAGGGAATGGGCGGTTGGAGCCGCGCGCTTTCTGAGTAGCGTCTCGATCGCCGCGAGACAGCTGTCTCGCGCGCGCGACTCCAACGGCCACTGCTTTTCAAATCTCCGGTCAGTGGCGCGGCGCGCGCCTTCACCTATGGTGGAGCACCCACGGGGACTCCTCTCGAGGGAGAACTGATAATATCACCCATACTGGTAGGCAACAAATCTGCACAGAACTAGTGATAGGCAAAAGATTGAGATAAAAGCGGATGATTATCTGAATCTTTGGGGGGGCTGAATGTAAGCCAGTGCAGATAGCACACAGCAAGATAATACTGAATCTTCCTTTCCAGTGGTAAGTGACCACCAGCACCATGCACTGAAGAAGAATAAATAATTAAAAATTAATTCTCATTTATTTGTAACATAAGACAGCCTTGCTGAAGTTTGGTTTTTCCCCTCATTTTCTCCCAATTTTTCCCCAGTACACATACATCAGGTAAGTGAGAAGGAAAACTTGACTTCAGAATGCCTTTTTAGCATTGGCTTCTTTATTAACAATATACAGCAGAACGGCCTATAGCTGGCCATGGTTAAGCATATACCCAATGTGTTTAAATGTGCATAAAATTGCATAACCTCACCATAAAACAAAACAGATTTTTCTTCCTTTCCCAATCTTCAATGGGGAGATAGCAGGCCCCACACCATCTTCAGACAGTGGGTAACAATGTTCTAAACCCCCTTGTGGCATTTACAGGAGCTGTCTCCTTCCTCTCCAGTCTGCATCCTGCTTTCCTCCAGAAGATTTCCATTTCTCTTTCCTCATTTTCTCCCACCAAACCAAAAATCTCCATCTAGATCTCTCCCTTTTCATCTCTCTTTCATGCACTTTCTTTCTGTCTTCCCCACTCTGAGGTTCTTTTCAAATCCCCCATGATCCTTTGCTCCGTCCACTGCCTGAGCTACCCAATTGTTCTTCCCCCTTCTCCATGAGAGTTTACTAATGCCCATTGTTGGGGAGATGGAAAGGAGAGGCTAATCCATTTCATTTGGTGCTGCACTATTACTTCCTGGCTGCTGAGTCTCAACACATCACAACTGTGCAGTGAATCAGCAGGGTGGAGACATGGGAGATAAGAGATGTAGAGAGTGTCCCAAGACTCCCAACAGAGCCGTGTGATCTGTCAATCTCCCTGCCTTCCTGTCCAGGAACTGCCGACTCCCACAGCACACTGGAGGTAAAAGGTTGCAAACCATTTTTTTTTCCTGACAGTCAGCCAGGGAAAGCAGAGATATAGAAGTGTTAGGTAAAAGGCCAGAAAACCTGAACTTCTCACCAAAAGCTGGAGGTAAGACAGAGTTGGCTAAAGTTTGGCCAAGCATCAAACACAACCCATGGCTGCCCTCTCCCTTCACCTGCACACAAAGAAAAGAGAGCTCAGTTGCAAACTCAGACAAGCAGTTTGTCCTAATCCATCAGGGAAGTTTCAAATACATGAAAATATTATAATTATAGGCTGTTTAATGTTTTTAAGTACATAAATATGTGCTCATTAGCTGCAACCATCAGAGGTTCTGGCAAGTTTCCATGCAATTCTTGTCAATCTACATTGTGCATGATATCAAGATATAAACAGGTGTATCGTTAGGGTTCACTGACTAGAATAAAGCACAATACCATCTCCTCTGTAATTGTACATTATTTATAATTCAGGGTCAAGAATACAGTGATGCAACAAAATTATATCTGAAGTGGGAGCTTTTGCTTTATTGGATGTTTGGGAAAAAGTCTTATAGCCTTTTTTAGCATGATAAAAGTGGGTAAAATATCCTTATCTGCAATTAATGATGTTAGCCAAGAGATGCCTGTCATAGATGTGACAGTCTAAAATAATAGCTAGCATGTATTTTTTCCCTTTAAAGATGGGAGACTCTAGTTGCGTATCTCTCGTACTCGACAGAAAGTTCTGGGGTGCAATTTTAAGAGGTATAGAAGAAGCTGCTCTAAGGAAGAAAAAGGTGCTCACATGGAGCCAGTGGCAAATGGATGATGTCACAATAACCCTGATGGAGGGAACAAATAGGTAAGCAATTTGCCTTTCCTTATCTGTAATTTTAGTGTTCAGAAGGTAATTATAACAGATTTCCTTCCCTCTGCCCCCACCCCCCATCTCTTTACTTTTGGGTTTTTGCTCCCAGAACATGACCAGCACGACTTCAAAAGATCAAAATTCAGTATCAGTAACAGTCTCAACGTCAGGTGGCACACACTTACCTGCTGGGCAAGAGATAAAAGACTTATTATGCTAGGAACCACCATTTCTTTTATTCTCAGCAAAAGTGAAGTATTAGCAGAAAAACAAATCATTCCCATCCCTCTTGGGATGGAGGACAGGTGAGTGGGGATCTATTACATTGCAATTACTTCTGTAAGAGCTGAAGAACTAAAGGAAGAAATTTTATTTTCTTCCAACAGTAGCTATGATAATAGAATCTTATTTTCAGAAACGAAAGCCTTCAGGAATGTTGTCTGGTAAAAAAAAATAAAATAAAACTTATACTTATGAGTAAGCAACACTAAGAATAACCCAAAGAGGCACTGAATGTAATGGTACAGAAATGTATTATTTTTGTTTTCCACAGAAAAAGAGACATCTCTCTCAAACAATGCAAAACTAACTAGAGAAACATTCTGGAAAAAAAAATACATAATGACGGTGAGAGAGAAATAAGCCAAACCAAGAAACAATAAGCCAGATTTTAACTAGGGCAATTCACAACAGCTGAGGATCAGGTCCAGTTTCTGTAATAATGGTAAGGAAAATATAATTTCAGATTTCAGCACAGTCCCAGGAGTGGCATTTTGATAAAGCATTTAAAGGAAAACTCCAAGCGGCTGCCTGCAAATATCTTCGATAGTAACTGGCTAGGACCACTGGCATCTCTCTGAATACACATACCTTAGTGTAGCATTGTAGATTAACCCTACCTAAGAAACAGCAAATGAAAAATGCAGTCAGATAGATATAAAGAAATATTCTTAAAGAGTCAGTTAAAACAATAAAACTGGGTGGGTGTGCAAACGGCGATTTATCTTCTCCAGGCAGAAACTAGGGGGCCCAACTGGCTGTGGAAAAGAGTTGCACCAGATTAGGCACAAGCATGTGAGATGCTTAAAAAGAGATTATAACACACTACATTGAAATTCCAACACCAGTTTTGAAGGAATGAGTCCAAAGCACCGTCTCATCCTTGTGAAACTTACTGTAGCTGGAACCATTTGACTTTGAAATGGTTTACTCTGAAAATTCATGTCATTGCCACTAGGAATAAAACTTCACGATAGAAACTCAAGCTCCCTGATATCAAGAGGTTCAAAGGTTAGCTTCATCAGCATGGCAAAGACTATATTAATAAGAAGAGGCACTTAAGAAATAGGCTTCTCAGGAACCTCAGCACTAAAGCATGTACACAAACCCGAAGTTAGGAGGACGAGTGTCTGTAACCATACTAGAAGATTGTGGAAAAACCTGCATTTGACCCATCACACACAGTTCACTGTAATAGATATGTTGTGGCTTGTAACCAAGACCATAAAAGATGCCTCATGAGGAGTCACATCATGGGTAAAATGAGCATCTTTCATCACGAGACCTAACACTTGTAGTATTGTCCTTCCTGACGCATTGTCTCCTTATTACCCTTTCTATCCAATGCAAGGTATCTTGTACTCTTGAAGGGAAATGGAAGCTTCCAATCTGAGCTGTGTTCAGTGCTTCTATATATTGTAGTTATTTGTCAGAAAACTGCTAGGAGCAAGCACTTTATGATGCATTTTAGCAACGCCAGGACTCTAGTGGTGAATTAGGTATATACTTGAATTCCTTCCAGTTTGCCATCTTAGCTCATCCTTAGCTTAGCCTATCAGTCAGAGATGGCTATATTTGCGCTTCAGTTCTTTGTAAATCTACCAAGCAAAACCACTAAACATTTTGTTAAACTGTTGGTACGGATACCAGTCCCCCAAAGCAGTACCTTGAACTATGAAACACTGTCCCACTATCACCAAAAAAACCAATCCCCAAAACAAGCCCTGTGGCAGGGGGAGGTATCCCTTTGACACATGTAATAGACTACAGATCCAGAAAGCATAGCTAGTATTCTTACTACTTACTTCAGAGAAAAAAATGCTTTCAACAAGCAGACTTCTGATGCAAAAGCAATACGCTCTTGTAGAATGCAGTGGCAGTACTGGAAAACACCATATATGCAGAAGTCATTTCTGGGCACTCTCTTTTACAGAGTGTGAATAGGGTTTGAATCATATTTGTAAAACTGGATTTATTCCTCCCCCCCTCCCAAAAAATCTCATGTTCAGTCTTTTGTCTTTTCTTATCCTCTGGTAAAACTTTTGGCTTTAGGTGCTGTCCACACTGGCACCGTAACACCAAAACTGCAGATGTGGAATACCGAATAAGAGTCTATGCTGTTAAACTGTCACAAAGCAACCAACTAGTATGGGGCACTAGTGGGGTGAGGGGGAGGCATGGCTCATTATTCAGTCTAGGTGTGAAACAAAAGAACTGCAAGAATAGCTTATCAGTGGAGGCGCAATGAGGGCACTCATCCCGTTGGCTCTCTAGCCGAAGGAGCCCCAAAGGATGCTCACAAATTGTTTCAGTTATAAGGTACAAAAATGAACAAAAGATCTTCAAAGATTCCAAGACAGGCAATGCCGGTTGTTAGCGTTAATTGGCAGGGTGGGTTGGGTACAAGTCTTTACTTTTGAAACTCTGGCTCAGATTCTGATTCACTTGTGACAATTAGTTTGGGAGTCTCTTAATTCCTGTGAATGCCCAAAAACACTACATCACACAGCACAGTTAGCAGTCTTTGCTCAGGATAGGCACAGGGTAGGAGTATTAGGGGTTGTTGTGGGTCAGCACTGGGGTATATTGGCAGAACTCTGTAGGGAAATGCTGCACGCAAAGTCTGAAATTGATCCACAACATTTAAAAACCCCCAAAAACGACACACAGCTCTGCTGCAGAGGTTGTTTTGCTTTTCTGGTGGCCTGTTTCCCCCTCCAGAGTCAAGACTACAAGGGAGGCTACTTGTAGTCCACTGTCCCACTTCTAGTGACAGGACTGTAGGCACACAGATATTTCTGGCAGTCTCCTCCAGCAGCAGGAAAAGTCATCCATGTGACTGACATTCCAGTCATTTCTGGTCTGGCTTGATGACTTTCCCCTTGTTTCACTGCAAGCTTTGTTTAGAACAGGAGAAATCTCAATACCCACATTCAATATGATTTTATCCTTACCAAAATTCAGTGTCTAAATAATGATGGGAAATGCTTCCATTTTTAATTTATAATTTTGCTTGGGCTTTTTTGTATAATAAAGAAATTAGGATGATGGAGGAAGGGGCACGTAGGCTACTGAGCATGTATGAATAGATCTTCTGAGAGCATAACAAAGTCTCTGTTGTGCCATTTAACAGTGGACCCAGGTGGCATCCCAACTTGTTTTGTGGGAAAAGCCATGGCCTTCAAAAACTAGTTTGCTTAAGACCAATGTATAGGAAGGAATGCTGAAGAAATGAAACAATCTAGGAAGTTTAATATGATGGGACTGTATTAACCAGAAACATTTTTATAACCCAAATTTCAAGATTATGGTGTTTAATATTAAAAATTTGTAACAAACAAAAGCAAGGTAACTCCAGATTAGAGTGGGGCAGAAGTAAATCCAGATCTAAAACCATGTAAGGCTAGCTGTGGGCATCCGTTTCCACAGAGTTTCTCTTGCACTATTACTTACTATTTCTCTTCTCTATTTTCATGGGTCCCTGTTTTCTTTTGCTTTTTCTTTATCATTTCTTAAAAGTAAAAGGCTCAGGGGAAGAAGGAACAGATGTATAATAGAGAACTATATACACAGCTGTGCCACATTACAAAGTCAAATCGCTGTGCTCAAAATTTAAAAAGGAATGTTTGAAGTATTCAAAGTAGCAGGGTGAAACCAGATTTGGGATTGTTAGAAGTAAAAAATCTGGATAATCAATCGTCTTTACTTTCTTTTTCCTCCCCTCCTCTTGTGGCACAGGTTTCCAAGCTTCCTTAAAACGTTAAGAGAGATGATACTTTATCAACACTCCTTTCCCTCTGGGACATTACTTGCTGTAACTCTAAGGAAAATAATACATATTTTAAGATCTGCCAAATATTGCAAGCCCCAAATTCTACCTTTTTTTAAAAAAAAAGTTCATAATCTGGTGGCAAGTGCTCTGTGAATACTAAATAGCTATTTGAAATTAAACATTCTACTGCAGAGAAATTAATCTCAAACTACACCATTTATGTAAGACCTAGACAGAACTATCTCCTTCTGTTGGCTCAGCAGAAGCAGACAAGAAGCAAAGACTCTTCTCAGAGCTTTCTTTAAAAGCTCATAGAAGCACATAGATGAAGTAATTTAAACTCCCGATTCCTGCTCCATTAGAAGCAAATGGGTGTGTAAGTTCATGATTACCAAATGGAGAAAGGGTAAAGAGACAAATTTCACTTCTGAGCTGCTCATGCGGTGCTGCAAAACACAGTGAATAAAAGGAAAATTATAAAAAGGTACTTAACAGCATCTTAAAGCTGGCCATAACTAGGCTGAGACCAAACACTTCTAAATTCAGCAATTGGGACTAAAATGATAAGAACTGAATGATTTCAATGGAACTGTAGAGGGCCATTAAAACAAACACAATACACACAATACTATTTCATGTGTATGTCATTTCTGATAACGGTACAATTGGTAGTAAAATTATTCCACACCCTCATGAGCTTTCTTAATGCTGACCTACATCAAGGTTTCCATGCGTACGTTTGAAAAACAAGCCCTAACAGGTCATGCCAAATTTACTCCTGAGGTTACCTCATAAACATCAGAGTGGCCTTCTATCCCCCATTCTCCAGAAAACACCTACTTATTGAAATAAAATGTTATGCAGAACTGTTTCGACCAACTTTGGCAGAAACACAGGCAGGGCTGGGGAGCCAATACTGCCAGAGCAAATAGCTTCCAAGCAGCATTACCATGCTGACTACCTTCGAGGGAGGGACCTCAGAGCTTTCCGGCTTCCTGGCAGCCCAGCTCTAGCAGGTGTCACAGTCTAGCCACTCTGGGAGCCTTAGCTCAGGCTGGTGCTCTCAGGGCTTCCTAGCTCCCTGTCCTCTAGCCAGGAAGCCCTTGATCCTTGGCTAGAGACAAGACTCTCAAGGCTTTCAGGTTCAAATCACCCAACTCTGAGTAGCAGCCCAAGGAGTCTTCTAGAGTTAGGAAGCAGCTGTCTGCTCTATTTCATTTAGGAAAAAGAATCAAACTGAAATGTTTTGATTGTTCTGAAACAAAAAATGTTTTGGAATTTCCATTTCACAGAATATTCCTTGTTTTGACCTGCTCTGCATTAGAAACATATGGGTACATCCTAGTGCAAACTTGGCTGAAACAAGCAGGAGAATCTGGATACGATTCAGCATTACACACACCATGTGCTATACCCATCCCATAAAACTCCACTGATAACAATGACTTTCTGCAGTCACAGAGTCTGGTTCTGTCACATTTACCCATGTTGAGTATTATTTCATACTCTGGGACTCAGCTCACCGATATCACTGAAACTTCTTGTATACTACGACACACTTTAGGAAAGGGTGGCTGAACTGTAACCGTCTACTGCCAGTACATATCAATAAATGCACCACATGAAATCTTTTTGTTACCTTTGACCTAAGTTGTTTGGAATAGACCCAAAGGACAATGGGGAAAAGACTAGCAGATCAGTCTTGCCAAACCAAGATGCTAAATAACTGTTTAGGCCCTACTACCTACTGTATGGGACATATAATATGCCTACACACAAACCATTAACTTCCCTCCTGTACTGAATGTTCACAGCCTTAAGGAAGTTATCTAGCTACATAAGTTGATATCTGCCTGTTGCATCATCTGGAAAAGATATCAAAATAATGAAAACATCAATGAGCAAAATATTTTTTCTCAAGGATCATCTTTTACTTTTCCCATCTCTTTCCACAACATTTTGTTCTCAAGACCCTAGAAAGTAGAGTGCTTTGATTTTATGTTAATTAGCACCGCAATTTGCTAAAATTTGTTTTTCCCTTTGTACAGGGTCTGGATCAAGTTTAGTGATGAGTAGATTGATATGCTACACAAATTACTGCTGCCATCACCAATTGCTAAATGGTGAAAGCTACCTCTACATATGAAAAACATGCAGCCCTGAAACTCGGTGTTGAATCTCTGGGATCTAATTTAAACTTGGTCATTCTGCAGGGAGAAAATAATTACTTTATGTTTGAAATAAATGATTTATTTACATTGACTGAGCCTTCCTCAATTCCTTTAGAAAGGCAGTCCAGACAAAGCAGCAAATAATTCCTAAAAGATAATCAGTACACCTTGTTATGATGTCTCCCGTGCTCAATTTGTAATACAAGAGACACTGGGGAGCAAGCAATTACACGCTGGGACTCAAGCACATTTTTTTTTATTGTTTTCATAAGTGATGCAGTAAGCCCTGAGGTGCCAGGGCTATGAACTGCCATGACTAACGGCGCTGGGGTTCAAACCTGGAACAAATTAAGCACTGGATGTCTTATAAATAAAACTACAAATTTTATCATGCAAGTTTTTAGCCAGTTTCATGGCAGAGGTACAGGGAAAACTGCATAGTCGTGTTAACGTCACAGCCCAAGATGGTGGGGCGGGGGAACAAACCCACTGCATTCAACTTGGCTCTTGTCCGGCAGGGCTCCACATTCTGGATATTGTTGCTCTGAGTGTTTGGTTGCAACACCGGTCAAGTTTGGCCTGTGTACCCTTCTATCTTTGCCTAAGGAGGGGCGACCATGTCAAACGCCAGGACGCAGCACCTGGAACAGACAGCCGGGCCTACAGGAGCCACCGACATTAGTAAAATTCATGACTAACATGAACACTATGAGCTCATTGCCAAAATCATAGCCTTACTAACACAGATACCTCAGGAGAGCTGCTTACAGTACAAGAGGCTTAAGATTCATCTTGTCCTGCAAGGAAGCTGTGTTTTTCATACAGGGAGGTAATGTTACTCAATGTAATTCACCTTGAAGGAAGAGAAATCTCCTGCAAAGCAGGTAGAATTTTAAGGCTCCTGCACTATATATGTGGCACTAATCACACAGAGTGGTAATTGTAAGGCTTTGCGAAATGTAGTGCGTTCTGGTTAGTTCTGACTGAGTTCTCAAACACACAGGCTGGAATTCTTGCCAGCAAATGCTATGTCAGCACCAGACAAAGCAGGACCAAAGGAAAAAAAAACCCCAAAAGGCTTGAGTTTGTTATATTTCTCTTTACCTTGAGCTCATCTGCATCATAGAAATCTATGCGCACAGCAGGGACCATCCAGGTCTGGAAGAGAGTCGCCAGGATCTGTTTGGCAATGGCATCTGCAATGAGGTGGAAGTGGAGAGGGTTTCGCCTGGTATAAACAAGGAGAGAGGACGACATTGGTTCAAAGATTTCTAGCTCCAATTATAAGTTAAGGGCACCAAAATCTACAGAACTGTACCCAAGTCTTCTGGAAGATGATAGCATACGGCACCACGCACAACAGACTCCTGGGTCCATGGCTGAGGCTCTGAGATGCTACCACAATCCAAATACATTAAATTAGTAATAACAAAAGCACAAGACCAGTTATTCAGCAAAAAGTGCATCACATCAGTGGAATTCTATTTACTTCACTGGAGCTATGCTAATTTACATCAGCTGATGATCTGGCCTATAAAGTCCAATTTGATCTTCTAAAGGGTAACAGTCCCTCCTCTTTGGAGATCTGGAGAATTGACAACGGGATTGGATTTATTCTTTTGGGTCACCCTGGTAATCTCTCTGCATGCTAACAATAGTTGCCCCTGCGGAAGCAAGAGGAAGAGAGGTTCAAAAAATAAACATCAAGACAAGGTGCTGTTCCAGTCCCAGTGAGCCTGCGCACAGCATTGATTTGGAACACACGCTGGGTATGGAAATGCTTGACAGAATTAGCTTTTAAAAAAACATTGATGGAAAGAAAACAAATTTTACTTCTAACGCTTCTCCTACAATTTTTATCAATTTGAATTTAATGCAAGTTTCTGCAGGGCATCAGCTGTCTCCTGCCTGGACAGGCACCCCACCACGGGGAACGCCACCCCGGCTTCTGAATGGCTCCTGTCAGGGGCTCATTCTCCTCTTCCTCACAGCTCTGGCCAGCAGTCTCTACTATGCCATGCCAGGATGATAGCCACCCCCTACACACACAGCCTGCAAGGATCATGGCTCAGCAGCCCTGCAATCATGAAGAGAGCCCTCGGCAGGTCCACTGTCACAGAAGTGAGAGGGTCCTGGAGGATGGAACAGAGACCCCAATCCCAGCCCTTCCAGCTGCTAAATGAAAAAGCAGATCTGCGACAGCTTGCGCTGCCACAGACTTCATGACGCTCAATCCCTGCAGGTTCAAGGTGTGCTGACTACCTGTTGATTTTTCCCCCCATCGATTTCAGTGTGTCAGCTGAAATTGATACTGATTGACCTTTATCAATTAATATTAAATGCTGCCAAGGCTAGGTATGGTCTAGTCATCCATCCTAGGGGAACCTGGAGCTAACTGTTCCAAGCCAGTACCCCTCAGCCATTGTAACAATGGAAGTCCTCAAGACCTTGATTGACTGGGGATTGTAAACCTCTCATGCCCCCAGCCCCACAAGGAAGGAAGCGGTACAGTGGTTAAAATATGATTTTACGGGCCCCGGAACCCTCCTAATCTCTGGGACCCCTTCATGCATGTGCGGGTCCCAGCCCAGGTAGGCATTTGCAACCACTTCTCAGTACCACATGCATCGGTTATCGCTCCATAAAAATATTTATAATTTTATATGGCGCTTATGTCTATAGCAATTATTGTCACAAACTCACAAACACTGCATAACACAATAAGTATTGTGATTAACAAGGGTGGGTGTAGGACCTGCCAGCAGCCAGAGCAAGGCGGAACATGTGTTCCGCCAGATTTTTCTATTTTTAGGGGCCCCAGATCTCTGGCCCCTCAAATTTGTGGTCCCCAGAACTGTGTTCCGGTGCATTCCCCCTTACTTTAAGCCCTGGGTTGGTAGAAACACAAAGAAAATTTTGTTCTAAGATGTGTCAGATTTGATTCATGCTAAGATTCATCAGAGCGGGGCTAAAACAAATGCATTTAACCAGGATGAATGATTAGCCAGAGCCAACCTCTGCTGAAGGTTTTGATAAAGCTTACAGAATGCTTTCACTGCAATAGGAGCTTTGACATTACAAACACCATGGTTAAATCAGCTCTCCTTGCTTCCTTCTTTGAAGGAAAGGAGAGCAACAGCCTGCTCTTTATTCAACTTCTGTGGTAGGAGTATGGAGACCTGTCAGTGGAATTTAGCAATGATTTGTAGTAAGAAGGGGTATTGCATATTTATCCGTAGGCTGGCAATTTTGCCATCAGCAAAGAAGGATGGGAATTTGTGAAAACCACTAAGAAGACAGATGGTCCATTTAGCCTTTAGCATGAGCGCAACCTTCTTTTGATCCTCAGGGAGGCATAATGGAGTCTCATTTATGTGGAATTTATAAAAGTAAATGGGAGTACTTGTCAAATGACATTTTTCATCCACAATGGAGGAACGTTTAATTTCAGATGCTGGGGAAGGTGATGGCTGCTACTAAATTCTGCAATGTGAATAAGAACTGGGGGAATGCATGAATGTTTGGGTCCATGCACATCTAAAATGGCCCATTATATTTTACTTTGGTTTCACCCAAAAGGTTAAGCATCTTCTCTTTCCCTGTTCTCTGCCCCAGAGAAGAATCTGTCCATATTTTCTTTCTGTTCCCTTTCTGCTCTAAGGAAGATCATTCAGTTTTTCCTCAGTGAACACAGACAGCAGAACGGTGTGAAAAGGTATAAAATGAACAGGATATATAATAGTAGTACATATCCCAGGAGAAAAAGACAATCATAGTGACATTAGGTGTAAACAATACAGTTTTGCAGAGCCCCAGATACAAGCTTTCTGCATGTGGGGCTCAATCCAAAGCCCACTGAAAGCAATGGAGTCAGTCAGTGGGGGTATGGTGCAGGTCGCAAAGTTGTGGAAGAGGTATAAAGAGTATAATTTGCAATATAACAAGTGGTCATACAACAAGATGGCAGAATAAATTCAGAGCGCTAACTTCACTCAACCTGAATTCAACAACATCAAACAAATTAAGACATGGTGGCCACCAAGATGAGAGGGTTTTAGTCTCCAATGTGCCTTGGGGTAGGGAAAGAACGGAGAAGAAATTCAGTAGTTTGGCAGTTGCTCAGTATCATATTAACCATGTCCAAATCTGCTTCACTAGCTGAGCATGAGAGGAGAGGATGACATTATAGGTCAGCTAAATTCTACAAAAACCAGGTACCCTGCCAATAGAATTTGAGAACAAGAGAGATTAGGAGAAGCATTTCATGGCAAAGAAAAGGCCAGTGGAAACCAGAGCAGGCAAAGCAATATATCAGGGTATGTTGGAAAGGGTGAAAACTCCATAGGCCCTTCAATCCAGTAGAAGTTGAGGTGATTTCACTTTGGACGTCTAATGTAGCGTTTGGGTATATTTCCCAGTTGCTTTTGTTTTGTGAGTTTACAGGGCCATTAATTCACATAACTCAAACTAGACTGGAAAAGGAAGAAAACAAAAAGTTTCCCTTTACTTTAAACCATGAGCTAATAAACTAACTAACATATGAAATAAACCAACTAAAAGGAAAAACATAATTCTTATATAAAGAAATCTTGTTTGTTGGCATTTGATACTCATTCAAATGACCCAGAAGGTATCAAACAAATAGGGCTATGTAGAGACATTTTCTTTCATTCGGTTCCTACTGGGGAAGAAAAGTGTAGCTGTACTCCTACTCAAAATTTTCTTTCAGGATATGAGATAATGGTGAAGATTCAGCTGGAAGAAAGGTACGTGTCTGAGACAACATAGGAACTTACGTCCCTAATATATATCCCAGTGACCTGCTGACAGATACAACTAAACCTAGATTCACCAAGGCACATCTTAAGTGAGGTGATTTAATTATGTAATCAATTAGGCTCTGATCCGCATAGGGATTTAGATATTGCAATGCCTCGCTGCTACGCAGTTAGAAAAATCACAGGAACAATTTCCCCTACTTTGTGGATTGCTCTGAGGATTAGGCAGGAGACAGGAGCCCTGACACCTACAGAGAGGCAGCAGCGCTCATGCGGAGAGGCAGAAATATAGGCACCTAGGGAGCTTTTACTGCAAAGCCATAGGTGCTGACTGAGTTTAGGCACCTATACGATTCAGCAGCAGACAAGCAGGAGTTCTGTGGCTTGCAGTGCTACCTATAAATAAGACTTAGATGCCTACGACCCTTTCTATATAGGACCTTAAAGACTAGACCGAAGTTTATAGCAGTGACCAAATCCCACAAGAACATAACAAATGAACTTTAACAGAGAATAATTGAACCAGATATAATAAGTAATAACCAAACCAAATTGGATCTAACAGAACATAGCTGGAGGTCATTCCATCCAACTTTGAATCTAGTCAGTTTTTGTTTTTTGTTTTTTTACCACCTGTGGCACTCAGCTACCAAATGTGGGGGTTTGTGTTGTGCACACAAGTATGTTTATGGGAAGAAGCAGTGTCTAGACTCACTCTGCACTATTTCTGGAAGTCTGAGGCTATTGCACTGGCATTACTTGTGGACAGAGCCTTTAACCAGGTGTGGTGGTTACACCTTTTCGAGGTTGATAGGTTATGGGTTTCTATGAAGTGTTTGTGAAATGGTTCATAAAGCTCTAGGATAAACCAAACTCTGCTGTAAGAGTAAATGGTTTGAACTCAGAATCCTTCTCATTACCAAGAAGAAGGAAGCAAAAGTTTCCTCTTCCCCCTTTATTATTTTCCAGTGTTATTGAACTACCAGCTGTAAGAATTAGAGATACTGGGAAGGACTCCACAAAAAGTAAAACTGAACTAGACTCAGACGAGGATTTGGTGTATCTTTTGGAATCAGTGAAATCTATTCCAACACTCAGATTGGTCTTTTTCCAATATGGAGACATTAAGAGCTAAAAGGTATACAAATCTAAAACAGAGGGCATCACCCCACTCACTTGGGAGAGGACTCAGCAGACAGCTGCCCTTCATATACTTTGGCAGTGTGTGATTAAGAGAGGTGTCTGTGCACATGTAGGAAGAGAAAGGGTGCATCCATCTGTCAAAATGAGGTTTGAGTGTCTTCCTATGCGGGCAGGAAGGATGGGGAGGAGGACCGTCAGGGTGGGAATGGACTGTGAAGACGTTTAAGTGGCATCTGGAGAATAGGGAAGTTAGTGGGAGAGGGAGGGACAGTTATGCATATGGGAAACTGGAGAAAACTGTACTCTAAATGCAAAGCAATGTGCTTCCGGCAAGTTATTTTTCTCTTTGTCTGTTCATCTTGTCTTTTAAAACACAAACTGTTTTCCATTCTGTGCGTCTACAGTGTCTGAACAATGGTGCCTGGTTGGGATTTTAGGCACTAGTAGATGCAGAATAAAATAATAATGTTAATTAAAGAATCTGTCCCTCATTCTTGCATCAGAATCAGGAGATAGCTTCTCGGTGGCTGGTCTACATCTCCAAAATGAACTCCCCCAGGATGCAGGACCACAAACCTCGTCACCTTCAGCTCCAAGTGCAAGGCACTCTTTTTCAACCTACCTGGACTAACAAACATGCAGCAACATTTACATTTTTAAAAACCCCTAAATTAAAATCCTAGTCTACACACACTATTTCCCCTCTTTCTCTTGGGGGGGGGGGGGGGGGAGAAGGAATAGGATGAGAGCAAGAATAAACCATACATATAACCATTATGAGGGAAAGATAAGAACCTGAATAAAAAAGGACTAGAGAGGCCTTAAGGTATCCTTATATGAAGATTGCTTATAATACATCACACCTGCAGATTTTCAATTACTCATTGATTTTTAAACATAAAACCAAAATTTACCAATAATCAACAATATCGTAGGAAGCATATTTATATATTTAAAAAATATTTTTTCTAAAAAAAAAAAAAAAAAAATGGTGAGAAGAGATTCCATCCATGATTTTCAAAAATATGCAGCTAGACCTAGGCTCTTAAATCCATATTTAAGCATCTACATGAGTGCTCCAATTTTCAAAACTGCTGATCATCATGTAGCATCCTGGGAAGTGAATCTGAAATCAGGAATTTTGAGAATCAGAGCGTGGAATTAGGAATCGAACTTTAGAGCCTGTAGTGGAGCAGTGGCTCCACTCCAGTTAACAAGGGGGTTAACCGGGCTAGGAAAGGGTTAAAAAGGGGCTTGGCTGCAGCAGCCAATCAAAGGTGAGGGTTGCTGAGCCAATCAAAGCCAGGCTGCCAGTATATAAGAGGGAGCAGCAGGGCAAAGGGTTTAGTCTGACCTGGGCAGCCTATAGAGAAGGTTCTCCTGCTGGCTGGCTGATGGAGCCAGCACCCTGGAGAGCTCCCAGTGCAGCCCCTGGGAGCTAAGGAATCCAGAAAGGCAGCCAGAAGGGCAAAGGCTCCGGCGTAGCAGCCCAGAGGCAAGGAGGCCTGGGGACAGCGGCTGGGACTCTGGAGCAGCTGGCCATATGTGCCATGGCAGGGCAGGGAGGCTTAGAGGGCAGCAGCTGGACTCCGCACGGTGAGACCAGGGGCTGGAGCAGCGGGCTGGGAGCAGATGGCGGCTGGATCTGGACTGGTGAGAGACCAGAGGCTGGAGCAGTGGTCTGAGGGCTGGGAGCCGACGGCGGCTGGATCCAGACTGATGAGAGGTGGTGTGATTGGGGCCGCAGGGAAGTGGCCCAGGGAGTCGACGCCTGTGAAGTGAAGAGACTGGTGGTAGGCGGAGCCTCAGAGGAGGCATTTAGGTCTCTGGGCCGGGGCCTGGTGTAGAGGGCAGGCCCAGGTCCCTCCCTGCTCCCCTAGCATGCCAGGGGCAGCGTGGGTGGCAGGAGGGATACAAGTTCACTGGCTCTAGACTGTTTTATACTCTGGCTGGTGTTGAGCGAGCTGGACTAAACTGCAGGAGGTGCTCAATGGACTAGGCCTGGCCACTGCCGCAGAGTGAGCCAGGGGACCTAGATGCACCCCAGAAGGGGTGGACTTAGGGCTTGGCTGGAGGGCTAAGGTCCAAGCAGAGGACTCGGGGACTGAGTCCGGCGTGTGGAGAGTAGAGCGCAGACCACCAGCGGGGGACCACTTGAGCTCAATTCCCCAGAAACACCACCAGAAGGTGCCATGCTGGTGTGTCTGGTGCGAAAGAAACTGCTACAGAGCCCCATTTTTGAAAAATCTCAGGGTTCAACTCTTCTATTTTAAATTTTTTTTAATTCTGCAATGACTTCTAACCTCCTTCATCATCAATGGCTCATTCTCTGTGGAATGGCTACTGTCCTGGAGCTAAATATGAAAATCTGCTGTAATTCAAAAAGGAAGCGGGTGGTCAGTGTCACTTTTCCAACCTACCTTCTGTACTATTAGGTAATACAATTTTTAGCCATGCAAAAAACCAGCAGCTTGCTTGCATGATTTGCTCTCTGTAATTGAAGTATTTGTATTTTTGAAGAGCAGAAAAAGGTCAATAGACCCAGGGGGTTATTTCCAAAATCTATACTTTATTAAGAGAAGCACAAAAAGGTAATATTGTTTATATATGTAACAAATGGATACAAGAATTTCAAACAGAAATTATAATAGGCAGCTGGAGAGAAATCGGTTCCAATGCCCGTATGACAAACTCTCTCACATGGAGAGAATTTCAACAGAAAATCATTAAAGATTTTTCATAACCCTAACATACAGCATTGATTAAGAACTGCCTGCTCCCCACAGTTTTGGAGAGATCCTAGAGAGGAAAGAATGATTCCATTCTCATATAGTTTGTGTTGTGCTGACATATATAGGAACTTTGGAAATTAACTGACTTGTATACCTAGTTTTTTTTTGGTTTTGTTTTGTTTACTGGAAATGTGGGGAAGAAACTTACTGTTTTCTCCTTTAGCTCTCTATTTCTAGGATCACGTGGAAAATAAAAGAAAATTGTCAATTGCAAATACAGTTATGGCACTAGGAAAATTTATCACACATTTAAGTTGCTGCAGAAAAACTCTAGTAAAAACAGGGTTGATAAATATAAGGAGATGTGTGAAATGCAAGGAATGACAGATCTTCAGCTTTCAAATTAACTCCTTTACAGCTAAATGGTCTCCATGGGATATAGCTATTACTTTATACAAGTTTTAATTACCATCCCATATTGATTTGTGACTCCTACTTTGAAATCAGATGTCATCCATATTATTTAATCTAGATTTTGGGGGGGTGGGGAAGTCTATCCTGGGTAGTTTTGTTACCATCAGTTCCCATGCTCTTAGCTTTCATGTTATAATGTATGACCCCAATTCTGCAAATACTTAAGCATGTGCTCAATTTTAAGCGTGTGAACAGTTCATTAAAGTGGGACTACTTACGTTAGGGTTAAGTGTCTTTTGTTTGCAGGATTGTCCATGGATGCATCAAGGTGTTTGGCATGTCTTTGTATGAGAAACGAGATGCACATAGCTTGTGAAAGATCTAGTAAAGAATTATTTTTAAGAGTACTCTGGGTAAAAGAAGATTTATGGGCGCAATTTGTTCATGTGTTTCTGCAGGAGGCCACAACTTTACAGTATCAGACAGAGGGTAGAATTTCAAAAGCGCCAAGTCCCATGCCCAAAAGTGGCCTGCCACTTAGGAGCCTAAGTCTGATTGAAAGTGAGTAGAACCAAGGCAGCTAAGTCACTTTGAAAATGGGACTTAAGTGCTTTTGAAAAATATTTCCCACAGCCTTGCTCTTTAAAAATATCTGCTGGATTGGTTTAGTATCTTTTACCTTGAGAAAACCAAGTTCAAGCTGGACTTAGATCACAAGTGAAATGAGTTTGACAATTCCAATCAAATCCCTACAGGAAATGTATCCACATCAGAATGCATCCATATAATTTGTCATAATTAGCGATTCAAATGCCCATAGTTGGAGAGCAGGAACGTTGCAGGCCAGGCCTTAGGACTGAATGAAAACTTCTCCACCTGCAGCACTGTCAATGGATTTTTTAATCATAGCCAGCAAACTCTGTGCTACTCCAACTCTACTGAGTCTTCCCTGAGAAAAGTGTGTCAATGACATCAAACTGTGTTAAAAGCTGTTGTGATATTGTGGCGTGAACATGTTTTCTGACTCAATTCCTTTTCATTGGGGAACAAGATGCAGTTTTGAACCTGTGTGTTCCTATAAGGCAGACATCCACTAATACTACTGTACCATTTACCTATTTCTTCTCTTCCTACTTCCTGGAGCTTGAATATAAAAATAGTTTCCAAACTGCTTGGACAAGTAGCTTTGCCCGCGTTCCATGATCTGTATGGTATGACTGGAATGACAAACTTGCTTTTTTTTCTTTTTTTTTTTTTCTTTTTTTAAATAGCTGGCAGAGAGAGACCCAGGGAGAGCTAAAATGCTCAATGTGCAAGATTTTCTGCATGTTCAAGCTGGGAAGAAGGGATAGCATGCTCCATCTTTAGAAGCTCCTGTAGTCTTCATTCTTAATGACCCAGCACTCCTGCTGTCTTTTGTCTTTCTTTAGTGCACTCCAGCTCAAAGGTAGGGATGTAATAAATATGTTAATGCACAGGAGGGAGGATGATTAAACTGACACAACATCCTTGTCTCAGAAATTTGCCACAGACTGTATAAGGCAGTCTAGGGACCTCTTTTGTATTCAAATACACGGTGACACTCTAGCTGAAGCATCCTTTAATTACTAAATTACAATAAAACTCCGATAAAAGCATGTGCGACACCCACATGAATGCCAGACAGACTCATTGCAATCAGTGCTATTACAACAAACATGAAATGAAATACTGCGGGAAGAGAAGGGACAAGAGCATTTGCTTGGAAGACAGCAATGTTCAAACAATAGGAGGCGTTCCAGGGGTGTTCTGGGGCAAGACTGAGGTGCATTAGCAGAGCTGCCTGAGAAAAGTTACACCGTGTTTACTCACATTATAAACAGTCTACTTTCTCGTAATCTACTCCTTCAGTTACATAGCACAGCCCTTCAATTTTTCTTTAGTGCTGACAGTGTTAAGTCTTGTGCCTGCTAGCTCATGTCTGCCAGAAAATCCATGATCAGAAGAGTGGAAAAGAGGTCTTTGACAACATGCATGGATGCATGTACATTTCACTCTTAAAAATATACTTGTAAGGGAACATAGTGATCATAAAAGTGAAGCACTAACAACTTCAGTTTAAAGCCAGGTAAAGAGCAAGCAAATTTCCAGTCCACTTGTGACACATCCCACTTTGGCTCCTTCAATGCAACTCATCTCTGGCTTGCAACACTAGCTGCTATTCAGATCCCACTCATTTACAGAAGACTGCCAATCATGCTGAACTGTGTTGTGCACAAATGGGGAATAGAAGGAGATGCCACCAAACCAATTTTCACCTATGGCCCCTAAATCAGATTTTGAAACTACAATGGACAGGAAAATGTACTCCCATCTTCTGAACCAACAACCTGAACAATACAGCACTAAGGCCTGTATCCGCATTTCTCCAGATAAATAATTACTATTAACCATAAGGTCCTTTCTTTCCAATCAAGCTAATCTTTAAAATGCATGCTCATTTCCAAGTCTGTTTACATGCAGAATACAACACGAGTTGATCTTCCCCAAAGTGAGAGTTTAGAAAGAGCAAGTGCTTATTTCATTGCTAGTAGACACACAATATACAGCAAGAAAAAGCTACTTTTACCTGTGAAACAAGACCGATTTGACAAGCGTGACAACATCCCGACTGGCGTTGTATCCAGCACAAACAATGGCGACATGGATCGTCTAAGGGAGAAAAGGAACAAAAAGAACAAAAGTAAAGCCCCTTTTTGTGTTTCATCATTCATTAAAAGAAAATACGCATGACAGGGCTGTATTTATTGTAGCAATTGTTGGAGATCAGAGTGGGTTGTCTGCAGCTGTTTGCAGCCCACTTGTGGCAGTTTTCTTAAAAACATTTTAATTGAGTTACAACACCATCATCATTCCAAAGTCATTACAGTTGTTAAATTACATATGATGTAGGAAAGGCATTGTATTTATCAACTGTGTTAGTATTTTATATTTGTCTGCATGTATGCATTACATTAGAATTTCTGGGCACATTATTCAAAGTATGCAAATATGTACACATTTTAATCATTTATTTTCTATACTGAGGTTCATAAATGTTTGTATGTTCATGATAAGCAGATGTGTGTAGGAATTTTACCTCATTTAAAACTAAATCTAGTTATTTAGCTTTTAATGAGAGGGAGAGTAAGGATGGAGTGAGACACAGAGTGAGAGTCAAGAATAGTTCTACCATTTCTCCTCACCCTCCTTTGAGGCAGATTCTTTTGTTAGGATCAAGGGAAAGGTAAAAGGTGCTGTTTGTCCCCACAATACAGGGAATAGTTATTAACTAACTTGAACAATACATTCATTTATCCTGCTCTGAATGACTTTGCTGTAAATCATTGCCACTGCTTTCGGAATGAGAAAATTAACCTTTACCGATTTTGATTTGAACTTCCCCACTCTTCTTTTTATTTTTTAAATGAACAAAGAGGCCAAGGAGAGCTTATCACACTGGGAGAATAAAGCTCTGAAACTGGACACAGCTGTGAAACTGCAGGGATGCCTAACTGGTTTTCATTTGAAGCTTGACTAGCTAGTTTCTCACTCAGACAGCTCCCACTTTCTGCAGGGAGCCCACTACGTAGAGAACAAACAAGAATTCTCACTCCTCTCATTGTCACCTGTCCCGAAAAGTGGACTGCAACACAGGCTGGGAAGATCTGTAGGTTTTAAGAGACATGTATTATCTGTACAGCCAGAATCTAGATTTTGTCACAAGGTCACAGAAACGGTTAACTTGAGTAGAGTTTCTGAAATCTTAAGAAATGTCTGCAAAAACACATTTGGGTTAGACCAAGAAACCTGACCTGGACCACATGGTCGCAGCGCCCCTCAGATCTGGCCAATCTTCATCTCTGTCTACATCTATGGGGAACAGATGGACAAACCTGAGGGGTGCTGTGATTCCATGCACCAGGCTGCAGTTCTCAAATAAGGGAGCTGGGCCCAACTCCATGGGACTGAAGCCAGTGCTATGGGATAAGTGCATGATGGGCTTACTCTCCAATCCCACCCCCAGGGCCTCACCTTTCTGCCCCACTCACTATATTGTCTGTCTTGATGCAGCAAAACTACATTATTTGGTGACCTTTCTGTGACTTACTTTTCTCCCACATCATTAATGGGAAATTTACTAAAAAAAACCCTTGCCGAAATCATAGCTTTAGGTATCAGTCACATTAAATTTATTATAGCAAATGTTAGGAGAGATGCTGTGAAATGCTCAACGCTCTAAATTCACACTGAAATCAGTGGGGTTGAGGCCATTCAGCACTTGACAAGAACAGACCCCGTGTCACCATCCTGACACAACAAAAGCATACAAGATAGTTTACACTGCTGCTACGCTAGCAACCTATAACTGCTACATCTATAGACTTGGAGTCTAGTATATTCCTGATTGCACTCTCCTTATAGTTAGTCTCCCATCTGGGTATCTTCCAATTTGTCTATGGTGGGAGCCAACAACCTGAAAGATAAGAGCCATATTTTAAAATTCTTTCAGTAACCAAGTGTTTTGAGAGCCATGATGAGTATAGCCTCCTGGTAGTGGATGGGAGAAGCTGGGCCAGGGTGCCTGCTGCAGGGTCCACCAGCAGGGTGGAGGGGAGCCCAGAACCAGGAGAGGGCCCCCCACAGGGTCCCCCGGTGGTGGCGGGGGGGGGGGGGGGGAAGAGGACAAGAGCTGCAAGAGGGCAGCCAAAGAGTTGTGAGGCTCTGGAGCCGCAGGTTGCAGACCCCTGGTCTATAGCTTTATGAAGATCTAAACCATATAGACAAATTGGAGTCTATGTCTGTTAAAGTAATGTTAGCAGACTGGATTTACACATAGCTTAAACTCTACTTTCTTCTGGTGATTGTAGAACAAGTACAATCATTCTCAAGCCATGTTATAGATCGGGTTTAGACACAATATTGTTTTCAAGTGCAGTTTTGTCTGGTCTGTCCTGACCAGAAAAATCAGATTCTAAACTGTGTTAGCATGAGACAGTTTGGTCTCTTAACCTCCCTTTTCTAAGCAAGTTGGCTGAGAATTTACCAAAAAATTGCCTCTAATACCATCTGTCAATTGCCTGTGTCCTAGATCACCCTATAGGCTTCAGGCCAAAGCACAATAGAGAGATAACACTTGTTGCTTTGTTGAATAACCTCCTCCTGCCCAGAGGCTCCCTTTGAAGCACTTGATATTATTGATCACCAGATGCTCCGGTCCTGCCTCCAAGATGCTGTAGGAATGAAAAAAAACCACCCTGAAATATATTAGAGGATTATTATGGACAGCTGGTCCCCAACTTTCAAAGCCTTCACCTGCAGTGTGCTGGAAGGCTCAGTTCTCTCCCCCCATACTATTCAACATCTGTACAAAGACACGATGGGATGCAGCATCAGTAATATACAGACACCAACCTGTTCCATATCTCCTTTAGCTCAAAGACAAACAGCACCATCTCCCAGCTTTCTTTATGCCTACCCAAAATCAGCACTTGAATGAGGAGCATCTGAAAACCAAGCAAGACTGAGTAATGTTGGCAGGAAGAGGTAAGCACTTCAAAAACTTGCCTCCTCTGTAACACTCCTCACTGTCAAGTGCACCTCCCCGCTGCCCCCCACAGTTAATAAATTTGTCAGCAGCTATGGATTCCTTTGGAATTCTTCAATGCAACTGGATACTTATTTCCATATGCAATTGGCTAGAAGAGTCTATACATCCTATCAGACACAGACCTGGCCACATGGATTCAAGCGTTGTGATATCCAGGACAATGGGCTTCAACATAATGTACTCCATACCAAGCCACTTATCTGATACAAGACGCTGACGATGCCTTTGAGGAGGACAAGAATGTTTTAGCTCTTCTTTTTAAACATATATACCAATGAGTACCAACAACTATGGCTGATAAGAACGTTTATAAATATGGTTTATATCTGTCTTGCTGACATGGGTAATAGTCTACACAATACTAAAGAGTCACTTAGCCAGAACATGAATGCTCCCCATCACTTATCTTCTTCAGTAGAGACTTATATTAACTGAATCTAAAATGGTGGCCACAATTCCAGCTGAACAATCTCTAAGCCCATCAATCCCTGACAGTCTGTGTTGAGGATTGTCCACTTCCCTTCCAGAGTTGTCAGTTATTTAGGAGTCAACCTAAATCATAATTTAATGTATTGGTTCTATCTAGAACATTGGAAGAACAAGAGTACCTCCTGCACTGCCTTGATCTGGAAGAAGGCAGGAAGCTCCCTGGGGAACTGAAGCAAATGTTCTATGAACCTGTATAACTGGTATTTGCTCCAGTGGAATATTGGGCAGCAGTCTGGGGCAGAAATCAGCACACTCATTTCACTGACTCAGAGCTGAGCACAGACACCCATACAAATAGTGTTTTTTTTAGCAACACATTATCATCTAATTTAGATACATATTGGTGCATATAGCTCCCCCAAACTTCAATGAGATGCCATCACCCTTAAAAGTGCATGAAGAAAGAGTATGATAGATGCAAACAATTTGCTGCATAAAAGGCTGACAAGAGATGCAAATAAGCAATGCACACTTCCTGCAAGAAGATCTGCATACCTCTGAAAGCAAACAGACACCTGCAATTCCTGCTGACTTGCCACAACTAATTTAATGATATCCGTTGGCAGCAGCTGCTCATGTACTCTTGTATGGAGTAACTGAGGATTCTTCAAGAAGTGTGGTCCCTATCTGGACTCCATATGTGGGTGAACACACGCACCATGCACCAGAGCTGGAACCGTTTGAAGTAGCATCTGTCAACTTGTGTATGCATCGTGTGTCAGCAATGTGGGGTGTCTGAGGTCTCAGATTGTGCAGGTTGATGCCCTTCCAGTTTCCTCTTACCCACAGATACAGAATGTGTAACAGAGGGCAGGGGGATGGGATTGGAATCCAGATAGGGACCACACATTTTGAAGAACCCTCAGTTACTGTAAGTAACCCCCATTTCTTCTTCAATGCTGGTCCCTATCTGGATTCCACACATGGGTAGCATAGCAAGCAGTACTCAGTGTGGAGATGGGAGCAAGGTCTCAGTAGACGTAAGAGTTTATTGGATTGCATGACCAGCTGCAGCATCTGCAGCTGCTAATTGGGCAATGGCAAAGTGAGCAGTGAAAGTGGATGGATGACCATGTTGCTGCTTCACAAATGTCTTGTCGTGGAATGTCTGTGAAGATGGCAGATGGGGTGGTTTGCACTCTTGTGGACAGCAGTGATGCCAGGTGGTGGAGAGATGAAGGAAAGGGAGTAAGACTCTCTGATGCAGTGGGAGATCCATTTAGGGAGGCGTTGGGTGGAGAGGACACAGCCTTAGCGGTGTTTCACAATAGTGAGAGAGTGTCTGGGTGAGGGTGGGAAAGAGTAGGTACACTGGAGATAAAAGTCCAGCACACAACGGACGTCGAGGGGAATGTAATGTATGCTCCCTGGGAGATGTGTGTGGTTTAGAGTAAAAGGTTGGGAGATGAATGACTTGACTGAGGTGGAACAGAAAGGTCACCTTGGGAAAAAAACTTGGAATGGGAGTCATAGGGAGACCTTATTTTTGTGGCACACTGTAAATGATGGGTCAGCCATCATAGCTGCCAGTTTGCTCAATTGTCGAGCACAGATGCTAATCAATAAAAAGATCATCTTCATGGAGTGGTGGGTGAGGGAGCAAGTGGTCAGACGCTTGAAGAGTTGCGTAGTGAAGGCTGAAAGAACGAGTTTAAAATATCAAGGGAGAGCAGGTTTCCAGACCAAAGAGAAGGTATTGAGGAGACTGTGGAGGAATTGAGCAATGGTTAAGTTGATGAAAACAGAAAAGCCATCTATAGGTGGGAAGAAGGCACTGAGTGCTACTAGATGAACTCAAATGGAGGAGCAGACAAGACCCAAAAGGCAAAGGCGGAGCAGATAGTCAAGGATGGTCCGTCAGGACATGGCATCTGAGGGTGATGGTGGTGGGAGGCACACACTATGAAATATCTCCATCTGGCTTGGTAGCATGCCCTGCTAGCTGAGCATTGTCTCGGTGTGAGGATATCTTGCACTGGTGTGGAGTGCGCATTTGTCTATTTGCAACTCTCATCATCCAAATACCAGGCTGTGAGGTGAAGAGGATCCAAACTGGGGTAGTGTATCTGACCGTGTTCTTGCATGAGGAGATTTGGAAGAGAGGAGGAGAGGGATTGGAGGACAAGCTGAAAAGTGAAGATTGATGAACTAATATTGGTGTGGCTGGAAGGGGACTATCATTAATGATCTGGAGAATGGGGTGTATTGCACTCATTAAGTTTGCAGATAACACTAAAGCTGAGGTGGGTGGTAGATATACTGGATGATAGGGATAGGATACAGAGTGACCTAGACAAATTGGAGGACACCCCCCACACACACACAAAAAAAATGTTCAACAAGGACAAGTGTAAAGCCTTGCACTTAGGATGGAAGAAGTCTATGCATTGATACAGACTGGGACTGACTGGCTAGGCAGCACTTCCGCAGAAAAGGACCGGGGGGTTACAGTGCATAAGAAGCTGGATATAAGTCAACAGTACGCCCTCATTGCCAACGAGGTTAATGGCATATCAGGCTGCAATAGTAGCAGCATTGCCAGTAGATGAAGGGAAGTGATTATTCCTATCTGTTTGACACTGGTGATGCCACATTTGGAATATTGTGTTCAGTTCTGGGCCTCCCACTACAGAAAGGATGTAGGCAAATTGGAAAGAGTCCAGTATCGGGCAACAAAAATTATTAGGGGGCTGGACCACAGAACTTATGAGGAGAGGCTGAGGGAACTAGTTTAGTCTGCGGAAGAGAAGAATGAGGGAGGATTTTATAGCAGCCTTTAACTGTCTGAAAGGGGGTTCCAGGGAGCACAGAGCTAAGCTCTTCTCAGTGGCAGTAGATAATAGAACTAGGAGCAATGGTCTCAAATTGCAGTGGAGTAGGTCTAAGTTGGATATCAGGAAAAACCTTTTTCACTAGAAGAGTGGTGAATCACTGGAATGGGTCACCTAGGGAGGTGGTGGAACCTCCATTTTTAGTGTTTTTTAAGGTGTGGCTTGACGAAGTGCTGGCTAGGATGATTCAATTGGGGTTGGTACTGCATTGAGCAGGGCGTTGGACTATATGACCTTCTGGTCTCCCTTCCAACCTTAATCTTCTATGAGGAAGAGGATTGCTTGGTCTCACCTCATTTTGCAGAGGATTTGTGGGAAGAATGGTATGGGTGGGAAGGTGTAATATAGTCCTGGTGCCCAGAAGAGAAGTGCATCCCCCTGAGAGCGCTGCCTGACAGCATCTATGGAGCAGAACAAGGGAAGCTTGTGGTTAGTAACTGTTGCAAGAGAGTCTGAGCTAGGTATGCTCCATTGGCAACAGATGGATCAGTGAGATCATGAAGTTCCCACTCATGGTTGCAATGAAATGAGCAGTGGAAAGTGTCAGCAAGGTGGTTGTCAGTACCTGGTATCTGGACAGCATGAAGTGTGATGTCATGTCGTAGGCACCTGTTCCACAGGTGGATTGCCTCCAGGCAGAGAGTTGGAGATCTGGCTCCATCTTGTTTGTTTATACATACACACATCCAGGAGTTGTTATGTTGTCTTAGAGGAGTTGCATATGTATGGAGCAGATTAGAGGAAGAAGCTATTGGTAGGCGTGTTGGACAACTTGTAGTTCTAGGATGTTCATATGCATCCTTGCTTCTCTGGGGGACCAGAGGCCTTGGGCTATATGGCCCTCTATGTGAGTGCCTCAAACCATAAGTGACACATCCATGATGGTGTAATATGGGAAGGCTGGTGGCTGGTCCAGGAAGGTTGGCATCATCTGGAGAGGCGAAGCCAGCGGAACAGGTAGAGCCCATGATGAAGTTCCAGGATGTAGGGTCAGCAGTTGACAGAGAAGCAACAGTGCTTCCATTGGTGACAGAGGCTGTATGATCCTGGGTGATGCATGTTGTGGCAGGAAGCCTGCAAAGAGCAGAAGCAACTCTGCTGTGGAAGTCAGGAAGAATAGTTGGCCAGGCATGCTTAGTTCCAGGTGCGAGAGGCCAGACGAACCTCGGGGAGTGAATGGAACCCGAAATTCTGGTGGTGGTGGTCCAGTGACCAAGGTGGAAGACAACGTTGGTTAGTCATGATGATGCTTAGTCTTGTGTTGCACCTTAGATTTTGTCAGATGTGGTACTGCTGGATCAGCACGCGACTTCTAGCCTGGCCTGGCATGGCTTGGGGAGATAATACTGCGTTTAGAGCCAGTGCCTCTTGGGAATCTGCCCTTATGCCCATGGCTATGCCTCTTATGAGCACAGTGAGCTTTGCTGGTGCCACAAATACTGCCAGTGCCACCCTGGTGGATGAACCACTCACGAACAGTGAGGCTAGATTCTCTGGTGGGTCTTCTGGTGCCATACTCAAGTGCGCATGGGCACATCACCTTCTTCACGATGCGCTTATGCAGTTTGAGTTCTCAAGTGTCACAGGTTCGCAACGGGAAGGAGCAGCAGATGGAGTAATGGGCAATGATATGATCTCACCAAGGCAGTAAAGACAGTGTTGGTGCTCATCCCTCACTGAGAAGGAGAACGGGTGCAAAGCACAGTTCTTAAAACTGGCTTGTCGGGGCATAGTCCACCATGGCAAGTAAGATGTCCCACATGGGACAGGACGATGAGAAGCTAACTATACTATGACTACTAACTAATAGAAGAACTATATACAACAATTGAAACAGACTTTAAGCTATGTAGTTCAACGAACAAGGAGGAAAAGGTGTTCTGACTCTGATTATGAGGTGGTAAAAGGGAACTGGAGGGGTAGGGGGTTGGGATGTTGAGCCATGTAGTCTCATAAGACCTCAGACACACCACATGGCTGATACGCGATGCACACGTGGGTCAACGGATACTACTTCAAACAATTCTAGCTCCTGAGCATGGTGCGCAGGTCCAGCCATGAATGGAATCCACATAGGACTCAGCACTCGAAGAAGAATCAGTGTTATCAGTCCAGTACTAATCTCAAATGAACAAGGTCCCAGTCGGAGTGTGTTCCCTCAGGGCTAAAAGACTGATGCAGCTCCTTGCTGCGGCCAAGGGGATGGGAGATCAGTGCTCCCCTCCCACTGTCTGTAGCAAGTAGAATGGCAAAGCGCTTTGCCTAGGTCCATAGGCACTGGGATCCCTGTTGGAGCCAGAGGAAGGGGAGCACTGATCTTTCATCCCCCCAGAATCACTCCCTAGGGACCCAGGTGGAGCGCACAGGGCTACAGGACATGTGGGGTTTCCCTGCTGCAGCCAGGGAAATGGGAGATCAGCATAGAGGCAGTCTCCTTGCTGAACTCTTTCCCTTTGGCTGCAGTGGTGGGGAGCCTGCTAGCATAGACTGGTGGCCCTTCAGGGTTGTAAAAATTATATCTGTGGCCCTCAAGCCAAAAAAGGTTGGGAATCATTATGCTATAATATTTTAAATACCATCAGCTACATCATAAATATTATCACATAGATCAAATGTTATCAGAGAACAAATTTAAGTCACATTAATTGCATTTTCAAAAATGTCATCTTATTATTAAAACTACCCGAAATGGAGAGCTACTAAACAATGTTTCAAGATTTAGGCAGATGCTTGACTGTGACCAACAGTCTAACGCCTGCACTTTTCTTCTCCCACAGGTCTCTGGACCTGTCCCCTTCTTTTGTACAACTTCCCACACCCTTCCTCTTCTCTACTCCACATCCCAAGTCTTGATACAAGCTTTGCTAGGTCAGGAACATAGAAAGATTCAGTTAATACCCCCAAACTTTGAAAAGATGAGGCTTTGTCTACACTGACAGCAGCAAAGTCACCGTCGTCAGACTGATTTTTCCAGATTGACTGAGCAGTCAGTAAAGACATGCTCAGTCGATCCAGAAATCAACTTAATAAAAGCACCCCCTCAGATGGTGTAGCACTGCATCAAAAGGAACACATTTTCTGTCAGTGCAGTTCAGTGAAGACAGTGCGCTAAAGGGGAGCCAGGAAGTTGATGGGAGTTACACAAGCTACTCCGTGTAGACAGGCCCTTAGCGTGTGTGTGAGGCAGGGGATACTATCCCCACTCACAAACACAGAACTGGCATCTCTACTTAGAGTGCAAACAATGAGATCCCAGGCAACATGGAAGTTAGAATTAAACTTCCATTGCTGTCACTGAATTATAATTTGAATTCCTTAAGAAGAAGAAAAAGCTATTTCGTTATCAATACAGCATTTGGTTAGATAGGGACATGGCATGCACAGTGGGCTTTCCTGTTTTATATAATCATTGCCTCTAGCACAATGCTAACCCCCACAGAGGAAGCAAATGCATTTCTGGAAGGCCACTTAAAATATTTTCCTTTTTAACAGCTATTCACTAGCCTTAAATTGGTTGGGGAGTATTGAGGCTAGGAATCAGCTAACCAGTACTTGACTAAAAATAAGAAGGAAGGTCACATTTATTTATGTAGGGCCTGATCCTCCCCCTAATCAATTCAATGCAAGGCTCTCCCCTACTACACAGAGCACAAGATCACTCCCTAATTGTTTTGAGGAAAAAGTCTGACTCCCCACCTTTAGCCCTAATATTACATTTTTTGACTGTCAGAAAAAAGCCTGGTTCTGGAAAGATGCGTTTTAGTTTTAAGAGTAACGTCAGATTTGTCAATTGAATAGACAGCAGGCCTCATTTTATTTGAAGAGCTCATCAAGACTAATTTTTGCCCCTCAAGCATTATTTTTCACCTTTTATTTTTCTAGTGAGGAAAAACAAGATAAAAGGGGCTACAGATATCAGATTAAATGTGTTAATTTTTTTAACGGGTGTGCAAAGTCTATTTTTGACCTTCCTGAGCCCTGCAGTTTGCCATCATTTTTCACTAGGCCTCAACCTGGCTTCCCCTTTTACACCTGCCAATTTGGGGGTGCATGTTGATATTTTATATATATATAT
>ML685814.1:16472910-16493442 GCA_007922175.1 Pelusios castaneus | reverse complement strand
ATATATATATATATATATATACACACACAATACGATAGAAATCCAACTAACTGATTTGCAGATACAATTAAATAGTTCAATATCTAGATGACATCCAGTGCACCTGCAAACATGCACAAAATGAATGATCACACGCCTACTCCAAGAGTCTGCAGCAGCTAATTGCATAGATCATGTGGTTCTGCATCAGCCACTAGATATTTCACTGATAGATAACCCAGAAAAGCAAACAAATTGGACAGCAGCAATCTAACAAATAGAAATTCAGAGCTCCAAGAGGATCAAAATCAAGACATCAGCCAAATAATAATAGATACCAACACCAAAAGAAAATTTGATATTTTCAAGAGTATCAAAAGAGGACAAAACCAAAAAATGTAAAACTATTTATAATTTACTGCACAACAGCCCTTGAAGGAACTGAAGCATTTTCAGAAGCACTGTAGTTGGTTGAATAAATCTGCACCCCTAGTGCATTGTTTCTGGTCAGGCTTTTTATTTTACCTCACACTTTTCCACTGCTGGTTGCTGCCCACACTCTGAGCTGTTCCCTGCCACGATGCCAGCCCGTAGGCTCTCACTGTCTCCAGTTCCCTCTTCCATGGAGTAGGTTTTTGAGTGATTGCCATGACGGTGTGATGGGCTCCGACTCTGCGCAAGGCTGAGCTGCTTGCGGAGAGCTCGGTTCTCCTCCTCCACCTCCCGCATGCGCATTTCCAAGCTCTCCCGCTCTCGCTGGTTCGAGGCAGTGTAATGAGGGCTGTGGGGCTGAGATTCAATGGGCGACAGCGACACCGCCTTCCCATCTAAGAAATGGAAAATAATATCTGGATGAAAGCAGGGTTAAGATTTAGTGTGCGCTTTATATATTTAAAAAAACCCACCTACATTTAGTTCAAATAAATCCACATTTAATATAGACTAAGGTCCCAGTTCAAGATTCCTGATTCAAGATTCCCAATTCATGTTTAACTTTAGGCAAGTGCTTCAGTCCTATTCACTTCAAGTCCCATTAACTTCAAGGGAACTTAAGTACATACATAAAAAGAGGAGCATGTTTGTCTTGGATAGGAATGTTTGCCAGAATCAGGCCCTGACAATGAGAAACAGAAGGATTTAATATAATGATAATGAATATACAGTTAGAGGAAGTGACAATATATATACTTTAAGGAAAGAATTTAAAAGAAAAAAGATGTATGAGACCAAGTTTTTTTTTTTTTTTAATATTTCCCCACCCAAAATTATTGCAGCATTTCAGGTGTCACATCTTGCCAAGCATTGACCTCGAAAGATTTTGTGCGTGAGAAAATGATTTACGTCACTCAGGAGACCCAAGATGCATGAGCAGGAAAACATAATTACATATAATGTACCCTAGAGAGGATAATTCCACCGTCTGTTCCAGGTGTGTTATTGCCACAAGGGTTTACGAAGAGAAAGCGGAGAGAGGCAGTCTGTTAGTAACAGAGACATTCTTCCAAATCACTTTTAACAGAGCAATATATTCAGTGCAAATGTTGAGAAGCAATTAAAAAAACCCAAATCTAGTGTTAAATAATTTTCCATTAAAATTAAATGAGACCAATAGAAATGAATGGTTACGGGTGCCAAAGCAGCAAGACAGTCTTCAGTTACCAAGGACTAAATCACTGCAACAAGGATGATGGGTGAATGTCTTGTAGTGAGTACTTATCAAAAATAAACTTTCTACCCATGTGTCTTTAAAAAGACTGCACTGTTTAAAAATCCCCTTCACTGTGTACAATCCCACTAGTTTTATCAGTCACCAATTTGTGAATGGCTTAGAAAACACAAAATCACACAGTTATCAGCAGTGCTTTCTTTAAAAAAAAAAAAAAAAAAAAAAAAAAAGTGCTGGTATGCGCAGGAGTGGGGGAGGTGGGGTGCAGATGACAAGACCCTCCACCCCCACCCCCGGGGCCTCACCAAACCACCCGCTGATTCTCCGACTCCCTCTTTCCCACTCCTCTCGGCCCACCACCCCTTCCCTGCTCTTCTCAGACCGCCCGGCCTCCTCGAGTCTGCTAGTTCCCCGACCCCTTCTCCGATCCTCTCAACCCACCATCCCCACCTGCCAATGGTTCCCCGACCCCCCCACCCCTTCTCCACCCCCCCCACCCAGGGTTCCCCAACCCTCCCGGCTCCTTCCCCCTTACCTGGCCAAAGCTGCAGGGGTGGCCAGGAGCTTTGGCACCTGTAACCATTCATTTTTATTGGTCTCATTTAATTTTAATGGAAAATTATTTAACACTAGATTTGGGTTTTTTTAATCGCTTCTCAACATTTGCACTGAATATATTGCTCTGTTAAAAGGCGTGCCTCAGGGTAGGAGACTTGAAAAGGCTGTAGTCTGGCAGCAGCTTCCAGGCATCCAAACACTGGGTTCTGGTCCGTGGCTGCTGCTCTTGGCCCCTGCCAGCCCCTCTGCCCAGCTGGAGAAAGGAGACCCACTCCTTTCCCCTGTTGACCCCGGCCCCCAGCTGAGCAGCGGAGCCACCCAGGGAAAAATAGGTGCCGGTACGCCGTACTGGCGTGTAACGGCTCAAAAAAAGCACTGGTTATTGGTGAGCTATCCTTATTACCAGGACATTCCCCTTGTTGTCAGAATCAAATTTATCTCTCTGCTGCAAAGGCCTGTTCATCTCTTGCTCTACTGTTTCTTTTTTACTTGATCGATGCTATACTCCTCAAACTGAGGTAATGAAAAACTGCTATAGAAATGAAAATCATTTTTAAAATCTTCACTGTTGCACATTAAATACATACCACACAAATTTGCATTCACTTGTGTTTATATAATAAAAAAGTTACATTTATTCAACCCTCAGAATACAGTTGTGCCCTCCTTCAAGCCCCAAAACCCTGTTTGATTTTTTTAAGAAATACGGGCAAGTTTGATCGGTATGTCTGAGTTTGTAAATATGTGTAAAAGACAGAATTCTGATGCTTATTTATTGATATCTGTAACTTTTTAAAACTCCCCAGATTGTTATTTTTCATATAGACAGACAAAACAAAAAGACAAAAGGTTTTTTAAGATTGCAAAGCCAAGCGCATTACAGTAAAGAAATCCTAGAGTTAGAGTTGTCTGTGCAACCTTAACTTGCCTCCTTGTGAATATGCATTACCCACATTTTTTCCAGATCACATACATTTCTTTTCATTGGACCCTAACTCATTCAGGAACAGTCAATACAAAAATCTAACATTAGCAAAACTAAAGTTTTTAGAAGTGGCCAAAACATATGGGGAAAAATTAGGAAAAATGTTTTCATTGTATTTCCCAAATTTGAAAAAAAAAAAAAATCCAACCAGTCCTATAATTATTTTCTGACAGTTTTTTAATGCCTTTAAAATTTGGGGGGGAGGGTGGCGAGAGTATCTTTTAAAATTGATTTTGGTGTGTCAGCTGAAATTGACATTTATTGACATCCATTGCCAATCCTAACTATACGATATGAAATTCTACATAGAAATTGTTAAATACACAGAGACTTTTTTCTCCAGAGGATCTCATAAGGGCTACTACAGCAACACCCTCTGCACAGTACTGTTTTGTTATCAACTCATAATTTCTTTATGAGTCTCACAATCAAAGGTGCTTTTCCTAAAACCTCAACTACTGGAGGGAAGTGCCTGTGAAATTTTCAGCATTCATTTAAAAGAAAAGGAAGTTTTTAGCCCTCAAGGGTACAGAGAAAAGTCTGAAAACATTAACTGGTTTCACCTAAGGGCTCAAACCAGAAAGCAAATAAAAAGAATCCAAAACTGAAAAACTGAAAACAAAAACAAAACAAACAAACCCAACATGACTTTTAAGTCAAATTCATCACCTTGGGGACCTGGCTCATGCTTAGTACTGGCAGCATTGGTACTGTGAGGGTTAAATATTCTTGTCTGGTTGAAGACTTGCAGAGACAATGGCTTCAGTGGACATATAATTACAGGTGAACCTCTCTAAGGAGTTTCTTAACACTAAAGAGCAGTTTGACACATGGGCTTAACCTTCATGCCCACTTGACTTAGCCCATAATCAGTTTTAAGAACTATGCTATGTTTATTTGTTTCACCTGGCCTTTAAAGACAGGTAGGCAGATTGAGATACAAGAAAGCACTCGTGCTGGATTGACTGAAGCCATGTACACACTACAGCCTTACCACGCGGCAAGGCTGTGAGCGCACACACATACATGTTACCTGTTGCACGGCAACAGCCCTCTTGCCGTGCAACAGGTAAACCACCCAAAATGAGGGTGGTCAGGGTTACCAGGGAACAGCTGTTTCGTGGTAGAGCCCACGTGTACGGGCCTTGCGATTTTGACAGCCTCAAGAAATGTCCCAGAGTGCCAACTGAGGCCACGCTGGGACACCGGAGCTGTCAAACTTGTCAATTTCACTGCTCTAACAGAGCAGTGAAATAGACAAGTAGCAGGGCTCTAGCTGCCAGGAGCCCTGAGGGATGGAGCCCCACTGCCGCAGATGGCTTGAGCCCCGGTCCCGCAGCTGGGGCTCAGCTGCCGCCACAGCTGAATCCCTGCTGCCGCAGCCGGGGCTTAACTGCCACTGGCAACTTGAGCCCCAGCCGCGGCGGTAGCTGAGACCTGGGTGCAGGACTGGGGCTCAAGCCGCCTGTGGCAGCTAAGCCCCAGGTGCGGGCCCAGGTCTCAAGCCGCCTGCTTGCCGGTTCCTGGGCGGCAGCTGCCACCGCCCACGGAGCCGGCAAGCCAGGCGACACTGGGGCTTAAGCCACCCAACTTGCCGGTTCTGGGGCGGCAGGGGCTGCCGCCTGAAGCACCAGCCCTGGCACCCAGCCGCTCCGCCTCCGAGGGTGGCAGGGGCTGTCTCCCCGAAGCTGGCAGCCCCAACGCCCAGGCGCTCCGCTTCCTGGGGCGGAGGGGGGTGCCACCTGGCAGCCCCGGTACCCCGAAGCTCGCAGCCCAGGCACCTAGCCGCTCGGCTTGCCGGGGCGGCAGGGGCTGCCGCCTCGAAGCCCGCAGCCCTGGTGCCTAACCCTGGGTGCCGGGGCTGCCGGCTTCGGGGCGGCAGCCTCCGTCGCCCCGGGAAGGTGGGAGGTTGGGCGCCGGGGCTGCTGGCTTCGGGGCATCAGCCCCCGCCACTCCAGCAAGCCGAGGGCTCTGGGGCTGGCTAAGTGTCTTCAGGGACTCCCTCTGGCAGCCTGGCTCTAGCCCCAGAAGGGCCAGCTCTCCCAGGGCTTGAGCCCTGCTGCCAGGGGGTTTCCCCACCTGGGGCTCACCTGCCCCCAGGAAGCCAGGATTCCCTGGGGCTGGATCCCCGCTGCCAGCCCAAAGGCTGGCTTTCACAGTGCATGGTGGGATAGGTACTCACCATGCACTGCTCCTTCTAACAAAAACGCAAAGGAACATGTGAACGCTCCTTTGCGTTAGAAGGATTACTGTGTGGATGGGGAAAGAGTTACAGTTATAACGCTTTGCTTGTCCTGCAACTACTTATTTATTGCAGGACAAGTCTGCCATGTGTATATAGCCTCAGTATGCTGCTTGATAGAAAGATTGAGCTGATCATTAGAGCCCTGCGCGGATACAAATATGTGGATCCATATCCGATCGGCATCTGCAAGAAATGGTCTGAGGATATCCGCATTGTATCCGCGGATATAATGCAGATATCTGTGGATTTGCAGGGCTCTACTGATCATACTGCACCTTAGTTTTATAGTTTTAAATAGTTGGCAGGGTGCTCTGAATTGATATACGGGCATTTTTTTATTTAATCTAAATCAAAATAAAATAAAAACTATACATAATGAGGACTTTGTGGGTTTGGATTGAGAGCATTCCCCAGTAAGAATACAAGGAACCAGACGGTGTGCTGTGAGGCAATTAGAAAAATGTAGAAATCTGTGACAAAATACTGAATGAAAGCTATTTATTTTTGTTCTTCATTTGTGGTTGTGGTTCAATGTTTGGTCCTTGGCAGGCTCAGATCTTTTTTTAATACTGGTGTCAAGCCTTTAACCCTAAATCTTCTGTACTAATAACATTTTACCAAGGAAATTAAAAATGAATTGCTAAATATGACTGCTTAATTCACAAATTAAAGAGTGAAATTGGAGTAATTATGGCATGATGGCCAGAAGGCAGTGGTTTATCATCACAAAAGAAATAGTTGATCGCAATCTGCTTTCCACATCTTAACCCTTAATGGATCCATACAAATACATTAACAGTAAAAAAAAAATAAAAAAAAAAATCCACACTTAATTCTATAGTATTATCCCTATTTTACAAATGGGGAAATTGAAGAACAAAGCACATATGAACATACAAATGACCATACTGGGTGAAACCAATGGTCCATCTAGTCTACCATCCTGTCTTGTGACAGTGGCTGGTGCAGATGCTTCAGAGAATATGAACAGAACAGGGCAATTATTGAGTGATCCAGCCCCAGTCATTCAGTCTCACTATTTGGCAGTCAGAAGCTTAGGGACACCCAGAGCATAGAGTTGCACCCTTGATTATCCTGCCTAATAAGACCTATCCTCCATGAAGAGAGAAAAGTGCCACCTTCCGGGCACTTATCCCATTTCCTGGAATACAAGACATGTTTCTTTGCAGGCTTCCCCATCCAAGCATTCTTCTTAGTTCATCAGATCATCCATTCACAACCGAGATGTATAATGTGACCAACATCCAGATCTGAATCAGTGACAGGGTCAGGGATAGAACCCTTGAATTCCTAACTCCTAGTACCATGTTGACACCAATAGATAAGTATGTTGTCTCGATGTTTCTGCTAAAATGATCAAGGGTAAAAAAATCCTGATTGCCTACCATATCACATTTAACTTGAGTTTGTAACTCAGCCATGCCTAGACTAGGAAAAAGCTTGTGTTTTAAAATGCATTAGCTAGCGTGTTTTTCAAACATTAGTGTAGACAGAGTTTAACACCTTTAAATGTGTATTAGTTGGTCACGTTCATTTGTAGGATCACTCCTAAGATGAATGTTACAATTAACAGCTCTCACAGCTAACCTTTCAGTCTGTCTAATTGCAGACCCAGGAAAACAACCTTCTTTCGGTTTACATTCAGTTCACATTTGAAAGGTTTTTCTCTGCAATTTTAAGGACAAGAAACATAATATGTTTTTAAAACAAAAGCTGACATTCTGCAGAAAGAAATGGTGGGTGCTGGTGGCCACCCTTGCCAGCTTGCCTCTGGATCTCCCACATGCAAGATCACTCAAAGCCCATTAAGTAGCAATTTCTTCCCACAGGGGTCTTGTAGAGAATTACAAGAATTTCAGATAGCAAAAGAGACAAAAAGAGTGGAGGCAGGAATGCCAACAGAAGCACTCTTTGTAGGTGGGTAGATGATTTCTTTTGTTTTGCAACATTGATTCAGCTTTAACCGCCTATTACCTCAGCAGTTTTTGGACATCCAACACCACTAACTATTATGGCAGATGTTGATTACAAGGACTGTAACCATGAAGTCAGGTTTGTTAATGGTTCGGTAATTTAATGTCTATGTTTCCACACAAGGGTCCTAGGGAATTATAATAGTCTCGGCATCCTCTGCTCATGAGCGCCGCCCTTTGGCCGATACATATTGGCAATCCCTCATTTTGAACAAGACAGCACCAACCCACACAGGCATCCCATTTCAGTTCAAGAATCAGCTCGGGAGGAGGGGGTATTTTGTTTTGTTTTTTAAATTCTTATAACAGGATGGCCCCTGTCTTTCATGAGTGCCACCTCCCCTCCAGCCCTCAGGACAAGTCATACACTATCCCCCCTTCCATAGTATACAGCCTCAAGGCCCCAATCTGAGGCCATAGCACCAAAGCTTCCTCCCCAAAAACACTGCCTTCTTCAACAGCCCAACGAGGGCTCATCTTGGTACCCTCAGTTGGTGTTCCTTCAACAGCCTTCCCTAGGTTCAATCTTCAATCAGACCAGCAGGGCCAACAACGGTATCCCTACCTGGTCTAGCTAGGTTCTGGACTCAGGTCATTGTCAGCAGGCTGAGCCCAGGGAACTATCTATGGTCTTGCTGCTCCTCCAGCCAGCCAGCCAGCCAGGCCCCCAGTCCTCCCTCTTCAAGCTCCAGGCAGCAACTGACTGCTTTGCCTCTGCTACTTCCTTTTGTATGGCCCTTCTGGCCTGATGGGCTGCTTGGAAGACTTCTCCTCCACTCTTTTTTTTTTTTGGGGGGGGGGGAGGGGAGAAGTGGGGGGCCCGTCACAGGAAGGCTAAGTTTCTCACACACTGAGAATGTTTTCTCCCCATGTCCGACTAAGCTTGTAAGTCATTCTAAGGTAATATCAATTGGAATTAGACAATGGTGCCCAAAGAGCTGTTTTGGTCATACCTTCAGAACTGTTAAATGAAGCTGAGCAATTTATTGCCAAAATCTGAACGGTAACCATAACACACTCTAATTCCAATATGAGACCCTTAAGAGACAGTTATGAATTTATTATACTGACTATCTTCTCTCTCTCTCTCTCTCTCTCTCTCTCTCTCTCTCACACACACACACACACACACACACACACACACACACACACACACACAACTTGTGGGGGAAGAGTAAATGAATTTTGTGACACTGAAGTGGTCATGTTTGGAACAGTGAAAATTGAGCTCCTCAGAACAACTACAGCACAGGAAACACAGATATGCTTCCCCACATTACCATGCACATGTTTCCTCACCCTTGTCCTGAAGGGATCATTTCCATAAGTGTTAGCTCAAGTTGTTTTGGCCTATTCAAGACTCAGTGCTGACACTGTAACAAAAGTACCAAATGGGACTTTCATTAATTACTGCACTGAAAGCACTAACTGTTTTCATGTAGGATACCAATCCTTAAGTAGTTACTACTTTTGGTTGCTTACTGCCTTGCTCTGGGTTCAGGTTCCAATTCCGCAAAGACATTAAACATGAGCATGGACTTAAAATTCAACTCCATGCTCAAGTTCCACTGAAGTCAATGGGACTTAAACTCATGGTTAAGGTCTTTACTGAACTGGAACCTCGGACATGAAAACTCCAGTTCCACAGCATCCCAGCCTAGCCTACAGCTCTTTGCATTCTTCCTTTCTCCTCCCCCCACAACAATCCATCATTATAAACACCATACTCTACAGCAAAATATTAATTCACCATTAGTGTGTTTGGAAATTATATATATTATTAGACATAAAAATCTACAGTAAAACATGTAAGTGTTACAAATTCAAACACTCAAAATTCAGAAGTGTATGAATTAATTTTGCTGGTACAGCCTTCATTTGGACCTCAAGTGTACATGCATTATGACAGCCATTAATTACATGATCATATACTGTTATTTCCACAGGATTCCAGCCTATTTAGTGCACAGTCTTCACTGAAAGAACAGCTATTCAATATTTTGGTATTTTCCTCATTATTCAGGCCTCATTTACTACAGGCTATTCAAATCCTACTCTGAGAACAAAACTGCTAATTTCCTCATGGCCTTTTTTTTTTTTATAGTGGTCACCACTATTAATATAGAAGTGCTTCAAAAACATTAACTTATTTTCACAGTTCTCCCTGAGATGAGGGCAGATTCCTAGTTCAATCTGCAGTTGGGGTACATTAATGTCAAAAGTGTACATTAATTTTGGGTGCCCAGTTTGAGATTCCTATGGCTTAATTTTTCAGAGAATGTAGCATTTTATAGCACTTCCCGTGTTCAAAGCACAGCTCTCATTAACTTCAGCTGCAGCTGTGAATGCTCTCACATCTGCAAATCAGATGCCAGGGTCTCAAGGTTGTATACCAAGCAAATGAGGAAAACACAGTTTAGTGACCCCCTGTGAAAAGTTTGGTTTAAGTGACTTGCTCAGCATCACACAAGAAACTCTACCCCAGAGGCAGGGATATAATTCAGCTCTCAGGGGTGGAATTCAACTGGCTAAACCACTAGATCATACACATTCTCTTCCTGCAATTACTTTTCTCACTCACTCACCCATCCATACACCTACCTACCTCTGTTGTGTGCTCCAGGGCAGCCACGCCTCCTGTGAGAGGGTACTCCCCACCTACTGCTCATCCTGGCTCCCCAGAATTCATCACCAAGTCCCTGCCCAGTGAGACTCCCCAGCTGCCCATGACATGCAACCTAAGTCAGCTCAACACTATCCAGCTGGTCCGCCTTCTAACTGTGCCCAGAAAAGATCTACATGTACTCGTGCTTCACACCATCCACTTCCTGATCTCCCACTCTGTTACCAAGTGGCAGGACCTGGTGCCAGCAAAGAAGGATGAGGAACCCTCGTGGGCCAGTCTGTTTTTCACTCTGGTCCCATGACTCACTAAGGATATTAGTTGGAGGCTCTTTCATGGACCTGGGAGCACGGGCGTGTACCTAGTAAAATTCACAAACTTCCCTGACACAGATGAGACCTGGGCACACATCTACATAGAGTACATTAGGTTACAGCCACTCTTCTGGCTCCTCCACAACCTCTTACTGAGGTTCTGGCTGCACTTTCCCCGACACCTCCTAAATGGCCCCACAAAAAGTCACAGGACTCCTTCATCAACCTCCCCCTGGCACTGGGGAAGACAGCCATCTAACAAACCAAGAGGAGAAAGCTGAACAACGGGGTGCTTTGTGATATGGGGCCTATTTCTAATCCTTTGTCTGAACCCATCTCTGGACAGAGTTTGTCTAGGTAGTGTCCACAGGATTCTTGGATGCCTTTGAGGAAGAATGAGTGCTGTCCGAGGTTCTTGGCTTGGTGCCATCCTCTGGACCCAATTCTTTACTTCTCACCTTGCTCTCACTCCTGCTTTTTCATTTGCTGTGCACAGAAATCAATTGTAGCCTGGGCTTTGTGGTTCATAAGAACGTAAGAATGGCCCTACTGGATCAGACCAATAGTCCATGTAGTCTAGTATCCAGTATCTAGTATCTGACAGAAGCCAATGCCAGGTGCTTCAGAAGGAATGAACAGAACAGGTAATCATCAAGTGATCCATCCAAATGGCTATTCCCAGCCTTTAGCAAATGGCAATCCCTGCCTATCCTGGCTATTAGCCATTGATGGACCTATCCTCCAGAAACATATCTTTTTTTTTTTTTTTAAACTCCATCAGAGTTTTGGCCTTCACAACATCCCCTGGCAAGGAGTTCCACAGGTTGACTGTGCATTGTGAGAAGAAATACTTCCTTTGTATTCTTTTTAAACCTGCTGCCTATTCATTTCATTTGGTGACCCCTAGTTTTTGCATTATGAGGAGAAGTAAATAACGTTTCTTGTTTTACTTTCTCCATACAAGTCATGATTTTAAACACCTCTAACACATGCCCTCCTTGCACACATACAAAATAGGCAATGACTGCCTAGGAAAGAGTACTGTAGAAAGGGATCTGGTTGTAATAGTGGACCACAAGCTAAATATGAGTCAACAGTGTAATACTGTTGCAAAAAAAGCAAACGCCATTCTGGGGTGTATTAAGAGGAGTATTGTGAGTAAGACATGAGATGTGATTCTTACACTCTACTCTGCACTGATTAGACCTCAACTTGAGTACTGTGTCCAGTTTCGGTTGCCTCATTTCAAAAAGGATGTGGAGAAACTGGAAAAAGTCCAGAGAAGGGCTATAAAAATGATTAGAGGACTGGAACATTTGACCTATGAGGGAAGATTGAAAGAGCTGGGTTTGTTTAGTCTAGAAAAAAGGAGACAGAGGGGATATGATAACGGTTTTCAAATACCTAAAAGGTTGTTATGAGGAAGAAGGAGAAAAATTATTCTCCTTAATCACAGATGGTAGGACAAGAAGCAATGGGATTAAATTACAGCAAGGGAGGTTCAGCCTAGACATTAGGAAAAAATTCCTAACTGTCAGGGTGACTAAACACTGGAATAAGTTGCTGCGGCAGGATGTGGAATCTCCTATACTGGAGGTTTTTAAGAGCAGGTTAGACAAACACTGGTCAGGATGGTTTAATGGGGGTACTTGGTCCTGCCATGAGAGCAGGGAACTGGACTCAATGACCTGTCATGGTCCCTTCCAGTTTCTATGATTCTTAATCAACACTTTTCCAATCTCAAAAGTTCCCATTTTATTAATCCCTTCTCATATGGAAGATTTTTCCATACCCCTAATCATTTTTGTTGCCCCTTTCTGCACTTTTTCCATTTCTGATACATCTTTCTTCAGTTGGGGAGATTAGAGCTGCAGGCAGTGTTCAAGATGTGAACATACCATGGATTTATAAAGAGGCAATATGATATTTTCTGTCTTATTATCTAACCCTTCCCTAATGATTCCAAACACTGTTAGCTTTTTTGACTGTCCCTGCATCCTGAGAGTATGTTTTCAAAGAACTATACACAGTGAACCCACAATCTCTTTCTTGAATAGTCACAGCTAACTTAGACTCAATCATTTTATATAGATTGTTTTCTAAATGTGCATTTCTTTGCATACATCAACCCTGAATTTCATCCACTGTTTTGTTGCCCAGTCACTTAGTTTTGTGAGATTCCCTTTATAACTCTTTGTAATCTGCTTTGGACTTAACCATCATGAGTAGTTTTGTATCATCTGCAATTTTTGCCATCTCACTGTTCACCTGTTTGTCCAAATCATTTATGAATATGTTGAACAGTACTGGTCCCAGTACAGACCTTGGGGCACACCACTATATACCTCTCTCCATTCTAAAACTGATCATTTGTTCCTACATTTTGTTTCCTAACTTTTAACTAGTTACTGATACATGCGAGGACCTTCCCTCTTATCCCATGATAGCTTACTTTGCTTAAGAGTCTTTGGTGAGAGACCTTGTCCAACGCTTTCTGAAAATCTAAGTATACTATATCCACTGGATCACCCTTGTCCATATGTTTGTTGACCTTCTGACAGAATTCTAGTAGATTGTTGAGGCATGATTTCCCTTTATAAAAATCAGTTTGCCTGGTACAGTTAGGCTTACCAGCCTATAATTGCTGGGATTACCTCTGGAGTCTTTTTATTAACAAAGTCAGCATCACATTACCTATCTACTACTCATCTGGTATAGAAGCTGATTTAGTAGTTCTTCAATTTTACATTTGAGTGCCTTCAGAATTATTGGGTGTATACCATCTGGCCCTGGTGACTTATTGTTTAATTTGTCAATTTGTTCCAAAACCTTCTCCAATGACACCTTGGTCTGGGAGAGTACCTCAGATTTGTCATCTAAAAAGAATGGCTCAGGCTTGGGAACCTCCTTCACATCCTCTGCCATGAAAACTGATGAAAATAATTAATTTAGCTTCTCTGCAGTAATCTTACTTGCCTTGAATTCTCCTTTAATATCTCAATTATCTGGTATTCCTCCCCCTTACTTGAAAAGACAGGTTTTTAGTCATGCGGAGGTCTCCAACCTGCCACAGTACTACGAAGAGTGCTTACCTTCCTATATCAGAAATAAATCAGGCAAGGCGTCAACAAACAATCAGCCACTACACCATCCCTATTTATCCCCAGAGCACCATCCCTCCTGTGCAGTTAATGAAACACAATTGTATATAAAAAATGGCACATGATCATATCATTAAGAACCTTTACATAACATAGATTCACAAGAAGGCTGAATTAATGATGCAAAAGCACCCTTAATTCTTGCATTTCCTAACTGCAGACTGGGATATTAAACTGAGAAGGGTTGAGGATAAGGAAGTAAAATACAGAAGGAGTTCATGTCAGTCTAATGGGCCGAAGGAGAAATCCACCGAACATAGCATAATGAATCTGCTAAGGACATTACCATTCCCATCAACCCCATTCCAGGGTCCCACAGGCACAACTCCTTCTTTAGACAAAAGAAGGGGAGGACAAAAACTCCAGGAGGAACAGAATGTGCCTTCTGGAAACTACAGATGGGTTCATGTCTGCAATGAACTTCTGGAAAAGCAACAATACCTGGGGTAGGGAGGTAGTGCAATGGAGTTCCAATGGCATAGACTGCTACGTGATCCTGGCCAGGAAAGACTGCTACGTGATCCTGGCCAGGAAAAGTGCAAGTTCTTACTTGCTTTTAAATGGAAGACTGGACTGGAAAGGGTACACCAGACAGAAAGCCTGAAGAGCCCAACACTCAACAGGACTTCCCCACAGGGGCTTCAACAAGAACCTCTATACTTCACTTTGAGTTGTAACTGGTTAAGCCACTGAAACTTGGGTATCTGTAACTTTTCCCTTTCATGCCACTCCTTGTAAAATACGCCTTCACTTTAGCCATGGGCTTATGTAGTTATGGGGAGTAGCACCTACAAAGCTTAGCAGCTGAAGCACCTTCACCATTTGTCGCCATGTCGCAGCACTGAGCCGCTATAAGAGTTACAATATTATGTGTTTTCCTCTGAGTGTGGCACTAGTTCTTTCAGTAGTATTCATTTTCTGTAGATAGCCAAATTTCCTAACTAAATGTTAAGATTCCCATCTTATTTGTAAATTAAAAACAAGAGCTAACAAGCATTAAGGTACCTTGTTAATTACTTCATCTACAAAATAGCCTCTCTTTTTTTCCTTCCTTCTGTCTCTGTCCTTATCTTCCCCTCCCTGCTTGCACCGCCTGGCAGAATTCATGAGGCCCCGAGAAAAGAATTAAAACCAACACCCCCTTCCCCCATTTCTTTCAGAAGTGGTGCTGAAAGAAAACGAGGTTTTATCAGGATGGGCACTGAGAGAAAGTAAGATTTTAATCAGAGACTTGGCTTGACAATGATAACATGCTATCAAGAGGGGACCTTGGCAAAAATAACATTATCAATATCAGGAGTGAAGCTTGGGGAAAATAATGTGTTAATATCCATTAGGTTCTAAATTAAGCATCTGTTTGCTTGCTGAATTGTTATTTTTTCCAAGCCCCACTCCTGCAAAGATGTTGATTTTTTAGCAAACTATGCTTTTGATAACACTTGGAGGAAGTGCTTTCTCTAGTGACACTAGAGGGATTTGCTCCTTTTTAAAATGTTCTTGGTGAAGGATACCAGCCTAACAGCCCTTGAGGCTAAAATTTCTGTACGGAGAACAGGATACTAGGGCACACATCCATACAAAATCTCCAGAAGTGCTTCAGGGGAACTGTATGTAGGACCACTTGGGCCCCAGTATCCATTTTTTCCTTATTTTCTCTCTATCAAAGCTGGCGATTCTTGCTTATTATAACGATGGCACTACTAGGATGCAAACTGAAAACCACCATCAGATGATTACATCTTTTGTTCACCACCACCCATTTCTAGATAAGGAATGGCCAACTTGAGCTGAAAATGCTCCATATCTCATTATTTAATCCCCTGCACAACTGCACAGACGAAGTTCAATTACTTACAACCAGCTACTGAAAGTGGGAAACAATTCATTGCAGTGTGAATGAACCTAATCACGACCTTAATGTGGCAGAACGTGGGTGCCTACAAGACATCATTTGCCACCCCCAGGATAATTATACTTGGAACCATGAGGGAAGTTGTGAAGGAGATGTAGGAACGTTGTGAGAATAATAAAGCACACTAGGGAAATACTCGCTGAATGATTTCTGCAGGGAAAATATTGAAGCCAGCTGAATTTCATTGGTTTATGGTGGGAGCAGAAGGGAAGACAACAGCAGCTGCTAATTTTATCCTGTGGAAGAACTGTATCTCTTTTTGACATTCACCACTTGGAAACCCTACCCTTGTGCAGAGCAACCTTACCGTTCATGGGTGTGACCATTTAAATGAAAGCAGTAATTACTACAGTCCTGATTTAGCAGTTCAGCCCTATTCTGCAAAATGCAAACTCAATTTTAGGCAGGTGCTGAAGTTCCTCTAAAGTTAAACACATGCCTAAGAGCAATCAAAGGCTATTTTTCCTCACAGCTGTATACGATCCTCCTCCTATCATTAACAACACTGAGGGACAAAGGAGTAAAACTCTTCCATGTTGGCTTCTGCTCAATAAAAAGAGGAAGAGGCAGAAGGAGGAGACACCCCAAACCAGTGTTTCCCAATGTTTTTAAAAAGTACAACCCTGGTAGGAAAATCATACTTGCAAGCTCCTAAAAGGATATTACAAATACCTTTAGGTTTCTAGAACCGCCACAGTAATCACAAGCAACAGACAAAAATGCTAACTCAGGGCCTACCACCACTTAATTCAGATTCTCCTGCTGATGCGTTGGCTCAGCTGCTCATCAATAGAGACTCCAGATGATAATTATTAAGTTAAACTTCTGCACAGTATTTGCATATGTAAAGCACGCTTTCCCTGGTGTAGCAACAATGGAGACTAGAATGCATTTCCTGATTGTACAGCACTTGCATTGAAGGGGATTTGGGTGAGAGCGCCTAGTTTGCATACGCTTTCCTGTACTAATCATGCAAGCCATTCAGGAGAAATAAAAATCTACACTTAAACGTACAGACATATACATGCTGATGCAAAATCCAGTTGACCTATCTTTAAGAGTTAAATACTCTTATCACTTAAATTCAGACAAAACACCCTTACCAAGAACTCTGTCATCTTCTCAAAATACACAAATGTAAGAGCCTGGAAATTCCAAGTTAAGGTTCCACTTTACAAAGAAACCCCAGACATTCAAGAGAAATGCAAATATACAGGTGAGACACTGAAATAATAACCTGACCTTTGCTGCTATAACACCACCATGAGACCAACCAGAAACACTGACACAAGGTAGTTTTCTGACTAAATAACATTCTTTATGGTGCTTTTGGTTGAAGTAAGGGATAGTGTCTTTCAGTGTCAGAAAAATTGTTTGCTTGGGAACGTCCTTTTATATGGAAAAATGTTTAAGAATTGCTCTTTGACAAGAGACCCTGCAGACCTCGGAAATCATGCAGAAATTCCAGTGGACAGTAAAAGCTGAGACCAGACACAGCCCATTGCTTCCAAGACATCTTCTGATCTCCACAAGCAGCTTTCTCCTCCCTTTCATAATACTGGACCTCTTGTCCACCATGTGGCTTTCCATCTTCTGTTTTCTCCCGACTGAAACATCCTGCCCTCTGCATCGTTCTCAGCTAGCCACTCGCCCAATTATGGACATGCCCACTTTGCAAACCATGCTTCCAGCTGAGGCATGCATATAATGCACATGGACTTTTTACTTGTAATGTCGTTCACATTTCATTATTTATATAAAACTGCCTTCAGTTTACATAATAACTAAACCTGGTTGAATACTAGTTTACTTTTCATTGGAAAAATTTCAACTTTTCATTGAAAAAGAATTAAAAGTTAAAAAAAAATAGCTGTTTTGGGATATGAGATTTTCTTGGTGAAAATTACAAAATTTTCAAGGAAAGCACTGACCTTCTGTGAAAATCTTTTATTTAGTCATAAATCCAATTTAGAAATTTAGGAAGATTTCCAACTGGCCTAATGATAACAGCACAGAGCCAATACAAAGCTTACCTAATGCTTCTATAGCACTACAGGAGCAGACATTGGTACATCTCTTATCCCTGAAGGAAATGTAAGACCCTTCCCCAACAAAACAAAACAAAACCAGTAGGAAGAACTTTGTGTAATCCACACTTTTACAGTGTGGCTATCCATCCTCCACTAGTGGCTGGACTATATAATGGTTTATGAGTTTACCACTCCAGCCTTTCCATTAACAGACTGGGTTGTTGAGCTCAGATTGCAGAGCCTGGTACTTTTAGATCCAATTCAGGACTTATTTTCTGCTGTTCCCTACTCACACAGGGGTGTCCTGTTACATCTGAAACATCACATCTCTCTAAACACCCTCCATGAGTTGCTTAAAACTTTTCAGAAATATTTTACCCTAAGACAAGGTATTTGAAACCTAAGGTGAGTTAGGTTTGTTTTGGCTAAGCAGTGGGGGTGGGTTGAAAAACAGGTGGCTGATGAGATGTTGGTGTTCAAAATATCTGAAAATCAGACCTAAGACTTATTAGTAGGTAGGAGTTAGTTTTACCGTAACTATGAGGAGCCTATGTACATGCCCATATATACTGTTATGGCAGTAGACACCAGATGGTGCTGTTACACGTGGTGTTGTAAGTTCTTTTTCATAGCATACAAGCACTTTCTAGTCTTTGAAGAAATGCTGCATTGTTGTTAGATTTATGATACAGTTTATATTGGGGTGGTGTTGCCAGCAGTAATAGAGTTTGTTCTATGCCCTACCTAGACTCAATTCTTGGGGCAATGGGGCTGCCTATGATACAGGCTTGAGTGATCTGGCTGAGATATCTGGAAGAAGAGATTGCCTGTATGCTGACCAACCACCTCTATTCTAGGAATGGTTTTATTTATAGTGTATATGCAAGTTAAATTAAAAAAGATCCATCCATCCATCTTCTTGCACAGTCTGCAAGTCTGCTACTGCTCAACACAGTACAAACATGAACATTCCCCCCCCCCCCCCAAAATCTAGCTCTCTCATGCAACATGACCTCCTTGTAAAAAAAAAAAAAATTATACATGTATAATACAAGTGGAAATACCACAAGTTCTTTTTTCTAATTTAACATACACCTGTGTTATTTCAACGGTGACATAACCGTGTGTAAGTTTATTAATAGTCTTCTAGTATTCAGAGCCTTCTGTTCTCCCCACTCACTCCCAGCACTTTTCATTTGTTGCACCTGTCATTAAGCCACTTCAGACCTGAAGAACAGTGAGAGAAAAATGGAATTAACTGCACATTCAGAATACACAATGGCTGATCTCTGTTATGACATTTATCTTCACTTGTGAGGAGAGATTCAAAATAAGTCATGAGTGAGTTCCCCCACCCTCCCTTATGAAGAAAAATGTCATAACAGAACATCAGCCAGCAGATACAGCAAAAAGTCTCACAAATAGCTAGCAAAGGTTAAGTCACTTCATACCTGTGAGGCAAACAATAAGCAACATTTCATAGCTATTGCATCACAGAGGTGAAATGTGACTTTTAAAGTGGCAGAAGAAAAGAGTCAGAATTTGAAAAATAAAATAAGAAGGCAGTGTAGAAAATAAAGTGAACTGGATGGAGACTGACTGAATTACCTCTGAGGCATCACCCTAAGCAGCCCATAAGTGTTCTTGTAACTAAATTTACAAGCATATTTAAAAGTTTCCCCTGTTTCTCTCTTTCCCTTTGTTTTCCAAACAGGAAGCCAAATAAATAAATGAATAAAAGCCCGTGCTGACCTACTGATTCTGATAAAAGCACATTTTTTCCTACAAAAGTCTTTAAATATTCATCAAGCTATCATCTTCCCATTCTTATCATAACATACATCAAAAAGGGAGAAATCCTCACCCCACTGAAGTTAACAGAGCTTCACCATTAGCTTCAATGGATTCAGAATTTCCCCTGAAGGCTTTCCTTCGCTAGGTATGTCATTAGGCACCATTGAAATGTATTAGCAGAGGAAATTTTTGAGGGGGGGGGCAGCATTAGAAAAACAAAACAAAACAAAACAAAAAAACCCACCTCAGATATTTTATTATAATTAAATAAATAAAAATAGAGGTGTCTCCCTGACAGTTAGCAACTACATAGTGAATCTGAGGTGAATCCTATGGAAGTTATTGTAAGGAAAATTAATTCTTTTTCTGATTTTGTACTGATTTATATCTTGATACTACAAGCTTTTAAGCAACTGTAAGTTCCAGAACTTAACTCCTCTGATGGCAAGAAATCTACATCTAATTTCAAGTCAACTTCCTGATGGCCAGTTTATATATCTATTTTTTCTTATGCCCCACTGGTCCTGAACATAAATAATTCCTCTCCTTCCTTGGTATTTATCCCTCTGATGTATTCAGGGCCGGCCTTAGCAGTAGGCAAACTAGGCAGCCGCCTAGGGCCGCCGATTGTTAGGGGCTGCCGCCACCCTAGAAATAGAAAAAGGAGGTGGAATGCTACATTGCGGTGTGTTCCGCCCAGGGGGCCCAGCAAAGCCGCAGACTTGGGTGGAACGCTTGTTCCGCCCTGTCCTGCTGCAGCCAGGCTGCGGAGTTTCAAATCTCCTGCCCTGAGCATGCTCAGACAAAGAATGCTCAGGGCGGGAGTGGCCTAGCCCAGGAGCGGCTCTGCCAGCCACCCCTGCAAGGTCCGAGCAAGGTAAGGGGGTTGGGAAGAGGCCGCGGGGGACAGAGAGGAGCCGGGAAAGGGGCCGCGGGAGGAGGGGGGGGGGAGGACACAGAGGATCTGGGAAAGGGGCCCCAGGCCTAATCCGGCCATACTGCCTGCCTGTGGTGGTGGTGCGCGGCGGTGGCAGAGTGGCTGGATCAGGCACGAGGGGCTGGTGTGCGGCAGCGGTGGGAGCAGAGCGCGGCGGTCAGCAGCATGGCCAGATCTGGCCACGCTGCCGGCTGCCATGCTCCGCCGCCACAGGCCAGCCCCGGGGCTTTGTAGTCAGGGGTTAAGCCAAGGTAAGGGGGAATGCGGAGACTGGGGGTAGGAATGGAAGGGTCCGGACTCACGAGTCGCTGGATCAAGGGGTCGGGGGGGGGGG
>ML685814.1:16458042-16469380 GCA_007922175.1 Pelusios castaneus | reverse complement strand
ACACACACACACACACACACACACACACACACACACACACACACACAAATCAAGCCAGAAAAAAATAGTTCATCCATATAAAAATACTGCATCCAATGTTAGCCTTTAAAGGTCAATTTAAACAAGCTGCAATGAAGTAGCTTCCCTTCCCTACTGTTATGTAATATTTATCAGCAAGATTCATGTCTTTCTGGTTCTGGTAACAGGAAAGTGGTGGATCAGTGTCCCATCATCAAGTTTTGGAAAAGCCAGCTTGCTGGGTCAATAGACACAGGTAAATGCATTTATTCAGCACAGCACTATGCTATTAAGGATTAAACTTCAGCAGGAAGGGTAGTGTAGCCATACATCTGGCAGGCTACTATATGACGACACATTTCTTGTGGAGTTTCATATATACAGAGACAGAAATCAATTGTAAAGACTGTGGCAGACCAAGGCAGGCTACATTACAACATTATTAGTACTATGTTTGCAAATTATTTCCTAATTTTAGCGAAATAACTATTAGGGTAGTTAAGTACTGGCATAAATCAAGTAGGGAGGTTGTAAAATCTCAATTGTTAGGATTTTTAAGAACAGGTTAGACAAACACCTGACAGGGATGGTCTATAGTAGATAATACTTAGCCCTGCTTTGAGTGCAAGGGACCTCTCGAAGTTCCTTCCAGTCCTGCAATTCTATGTAAAATGTTATCTTAAAAGTTGATCAAGGAAGTCATCATTTGAATAATAGAAGCACTAGGTTTCAACGGTTGTGATGTCAGTATGTTCAGAATTCATACTGGTCCCTACTAGATAAAAGTTTTAAAGTTCCCATATGTAGAATGTATAGTGTGTTCAGCATGCAATTTCTCTCAGGGCAGATACTTTTTCCTTCAGTCAGATCTGCCTGGATAATCTAACTGTATCCAACCAACAGAAAGAGAGAAAATCCCTTGCTCTCTTAAAGGACTATGAACTAATAGGTGGCAGAAACATTAAAGCCCATTCAGTTCAGAACTCCCATATACAGGATGATAAATGTGTAAGGGAGAGAAGATCCAAGTTAGTTGTATGTTGCAAACTCATTGTTTTGCTGCTTTTCTTAAAGCCCAAGATCCTGGAATTGCATTCATATGTGAGAATCTTAGGTGGCTTTAAAAATATTTTAAAGTAAATTTCTAGCCTTCGTGGTTGCAGAGAAAAATGTGAATCCAACAACCAGCAGACCCTGGAGCAACAACCAGAAGCCAAATAAAAAGAAACTCAACATTGAATTTATTATTTTTGAAATCTCTTGCTTTTCAGGTAATCTCATGATTGTAGGGGAACTAACTCATGACTTAAATATTTTGAATTGGCAATATTGTGTCTTGCTTAACCCAATCATTTAAATGGCTAACCCAGAGAAGGGATATCAGACTGAGGGTTGCGATCCCCTGATGTCATGCTGGCAAGGATGACATGGGGTGAGTCATCATTTTTTGGGGGTGGCCATCATAACCTGAAATATTATCAAGAGGTCACAGAAGAAAAAGTTTGAGAATCCCTTATTAAACAATGATTTTTGTAGTGATTCACATCTTTATCTGCCTGACCAATTCCTTTACTAGCCTATTTTTTGGGGGGCTGTGAAATGTTTTTGACTGCTATGTTATCAGCCACAAATTCAGAAGGACAATTAGAGTTAAAAATTCTTGTTTACTTTGTTGCGTGATTTAAAACCTATTAAATCACTGGCTTTTCTGTGGTAATAGTTAACATTATTTTAAAGTGTTCAGGAAGGGTCCATTAGTCCAGATAGATGATGAATACCAAAAGGGAATTGATTTCATTGTTCATTTAGTCAGTCACTCCCTTTTGTTTTGTCTTTGATACGGACATAATTCAGATTCACAAATACTATACAGAGAAAGTCATGTATATACATTGGTGCCTCCCCAATATTCATTTTTTTTCCCATTGTCACCATCTGAAAACCTGAGCTGCAGATTCCAGCTGAAAAGTTCAAACCTAAAATACAGTAAAGCCAATTCAGTCTCACTACACAGGTAGGTTCCATTACCCAGGAAAAGGCAGTTGGACAATGAAAATTTTACTCTGGTAATAATAGACAACTCAACCTCTCACATAGCGATTATATTTTATTTCATTTAGAATCCACCCCTTTTCTGAGTGGTCTGTCGTTCCCTGCACCTCTTGCTCTGGCCTTTGGAATTTGGTTCTTAACTAGGTCCTGGTGATCCTTAATACCTTAGAGCAGGTCTACACTTCAAACAGTGCAGCAGAGCAACTGCACTGGTGCAAGTTCACCACTGTAGTTCTTCAGTGAAGATGCTAGTACACCTAAGGGAGAACGTCTGCCATTGGCATGGTTAATCCATCTCTGCAAGAGGTGATAGCTATGAAGATAGGAGAACCTCACCGGTCAACATAGCACTGTCTACACTGTGGGCTGGGTTAGTAAAATGGCATTGCTTAGGGCTGTGGATTTTTCACATCCCTGAGTGATATAGATATGCCGATGTAAATAAACCTGGCCTTAATGTCAAAGCCCACCATTTCCCAAGTACCTTCTTCACTTCTAAATTTCTGGAAACGGTATTGATCCTCTATGAAGTTGCATAAACAGCAATACTTCATCATAGGCTGATGTTGATCCCGCTCCATGGGATTAGCGAGTAAACCCCCCCCCCATCATTTACATAATTACCCAGCCATATCCCCCCTCACACACACCTCATTCAGCCTTTAGAAGACCAAGATGAACTGGTTTGATTAGCTATATCAGTAACGCACGAGAGACCTGAAACCAAGCCTAAACCCAAGTCTCCCATACACAGCTATGACCACATTTTATTTAACAAAGGGGGCTATGTGTGAAAATTTCTATGGTGCATTCTTTGGTACATTCCTTGGCAATACAGCTTCTGAATTTAGCATGTCACATAATTTACTATCCTTGAACATCTACTGTTTTTAAGAGGCAAAACTCCAAACCCTGCTCAAGACCATTTTTGGTTAAAAAAATATTGGTTAAGCTTCGTGTGTAATTTTGTTGGCTTCTTCTTACTGAAATATATAATTCCTTGCCAGATGGTGTTTGAGTTATCTAAATTATTACCCTAAACTTAATTAGGGATGAACGAAGTTAATTACTCAGGGAGTGAGGAGGCAGAAGTATTCAAGACATCTAACTTCCAATGTAAAGTAAGATTTTATGTATCTGAGATGGGAATTAATCTTTAAAGTGTGCTTAAAGCATTGCAAATTCATTCAGAAACAAGCTTGACTTAAACGGTAGTTACTTGCAAATAATTTAACACGTGACAGATTTTGAACCAGCTTAAAAGGGCACAACTCCCACTGAAATCTTTGAAAGGTACCACTCACCTTTCAGTATTATAGATATACTGTCATGAGAAGTCACCAGATGGTGCTATTTCAGATAGTCTTAATGCTCCATTGCTACTTGTGGTGCAGTTCTTTTAGACTATTACATGATGCCAGTGAAATTTATTCCCTGCTGAAGTTGTGAGTGGAATGGTTTTATAGTTGTAGAACTAATGGAACAGTTGCCCAAAGTATATACCCAAGCAAACATATATATAATAGGTGCCTTGAATAAGTGACGAGGAAGTTAATGGAAAAATTGAAAGGACAAAACTGTGCTGTTAATGTTTTAAGTGATCTCTTTTTTGTTGCCAAGAAATTCTAGATAAATTTGCACTGAACTGGTATGACAGATAGATAAGGATAAAATAGAAGTTTCAAATGCATTTGGGGAGCAGTTTCAAACCAAACTTTTTAAACTATAAACTATAGGCTACTTGAAGGAGAAATGTCTATTAAAACGTGATAAAAATATTGCTATTTCATTTATTAAAATCCAACTTTGCAAAGCCTGTGTTGGCAAGAATCGTACATTTCTAGATCAAAGCAGATTAGGATAATTTGTTAGCTCTGTGCCTACTATCCCCTCTCCTAAAAGTATATATAATTCAGGACTGTTAGGTATTTTTAGATTAAATGGGATGGCAAGTGGAAATATAGATATGTTTCTGAAATGTGCGGGACATGCACCATCTAATCACAGGGAAAACAGTGCTGAGTGCTTTAAAAGAATTGGGGGTGTGGTTAGTGCTACTGCAGGAGACTCCCTGAACCCGAAAAATAAATTTTGGGAGGGATGGGTAAAATGTATGCACCCGCTTGCTCACTCACATTCTCTCTCTCATACACACACGCACGTACTCATGTGCATACATACACTAGAAGAGTGCATCCTTAATTCAGCCCCTTTATGCATTTGCATTATGATACCATCTATAGACACATTACTGTATTCTTCTGCACTCCTCACCCTCTCCACTCCCCCTGCCACACACAGGACCCCTACTCCATTCAATGTACAAGATGGACTTTCTCTGGGGATAAATCAGTGTTGTGCAGTTAAGGAGACTTGCCTGTAGAACCCCCGCACCGCTTGTTGCTGAAGATGGAACATGTGTACTTATTGTGCTTCCTAGAGAGAAAGGGCCCAAGCCTAACCATGGCTAAAACCCCTCCCCCCTTAAGTGAAGGGGAGGAATCAGTGAACCCAGGCTTCACGTAATTGTGGGGGATGGCAACTGGAAAAACAGGGATGGGAGTGGAGGTCATAGGTAAAAAGCAGGTAACCAGAACGGAGCACCAAGTTGAAAACCCGTAACAGCACCCACTGCTCTTTAAAGGCATCTTAGATCAGTGAATGCTGCCTAGAGGAACCGCACAGTTACAAAGCACCTGCCCCCCCCACCATCCAGCTTCCCCCTCCTGATGTGATGGATGGCCACCTTGGACACTGTCAGGAGGAGGCTGACACGGTAGTTTTGCAACTAGAGAAGCCATAGATGGGAAAGTGCATAGATCAGAAGGAGTAGGGAAAAGTTAAGATCTCCAACAGGCTATGAGACCAGATCGGAGCATAGACTGGCACACCAGGGTTCCTCGCCCTTCTTAGATGGCAATGGGTCCTGCTACTTGGTGCTGGGGTGGGACATAAGGCAGTGGATGGTATGAAGCATGAACTTGTATAGATGTTCCCTGGATGTGGTCTGGGGCAGACCAGTTGGATGGCATACAGCTGGCTCAGGTGGTGTGCCAGGGATAGGCTTATAGGGCAAGACCCCAATAAGTTCTGGAAGGACAGGGATATGAATAAGGCAAGGGTTGTCAGGAACAGAAAGGATGGCCTCAATTAAGGCTGTTAAATGCTGCTTTGGGGAAAAGGACTCTATCCGGGCCTCTGCCACAGAGCTTTTATGTGATTCTGTCTCAGGCTGCACATTTTTGGAAAATTTCAGCCCAGGCATGGAAAACTGCAGCCCAAATAGACAATGTCTGACAAAATTATAAGCAACTGAAAACAGTTACAACAAGAAGCATGGAGCAATCTTAATAATAGGCAGTGCTACCAACCCAACCTATAACAACTATTTGAGTGCCCAACAATGTGCCATGTATGCAACACAAACAATTAGAGACATGGTCCCTGAACCAAAGAGTTTACAATCTAAATTAAACATGATAGAACATGTGAGGGTCATTAAAAGACAGCAACAAAAAAAATTAAGGTTAAAAGGAAACTGGGGCTATGGGTTGCAAAACGAAGGTTGCACGTTACTCAGAATAGGCCTGATCCAAAGCCAATTTAAGTCAGTGGTAGTCAAACATTTCCACTGACCTCAATGGGCTTTGGGTCACATCTTAAGGCACATACATCCTTTAATAATTCACTTAAGCAGTTGTATTTTTCCTCAGTTTTCATAAGTGAAAGAACAGCAGTGAGTTTTTCATTGGGATTTGAAAGAGGCTAGCAAGGTGGACTGGTAAACCAAATCGGAGCATATTAGAACCCACATGGATCACTTAGGGCTTGTCTTCACTGACAACAGCAAATTTGCCACCATCAAATCGATCTCCCTGATCAACCGATCAGGTCTGTGAAGACCCGCTCAGCTGGATCGGGAAGTCAATGCTGAAAGACCACACCAGCAGAAGGACTAACCTTGTGTTGGAGGGAAGGGGTTTTCCTCTGTCTCAGGTTACTGAAGACAGCACAGTAAGTAGAAGGTAGGTAATCAGAGGGAGATACAGAAGGTATTTTAAGTACTTTGTGCATCTTTCTTCAATTGCCGCTGCAATCGGGCAGCAGCATAGACCAGGGCTTAGACTATTAAGTGTAGAAGTAAGCTGACAACAAGAGTAACAGGATTCTGCTTGCTTCTATATTATAGTCCTTATTGATTATTATTTTTTATTGCTGTACACTAATCAATAATGCCTCATTTGGAAATAAGATAGTTTCTGCAGAAACTATAACTTAGAATCTCTTGCTCTTTGCAGGCTGATATAGCCCGAGTTCTAAACTAAAATATATTATTAAAGAAACAAGGAAGGATAGGTTCCAGAGGAGTAGCCATGTTAGTCTAGTTCAGCAAAACAAACAAGGAGTCCTGTGGCCCTTTTTAAAAAACTAAAATGTATTTATTGCATGAGCTTCATCTGACGAAGTGGGATTTCTCCCACGAAAGCTCATGAGATAAACGAAGGATAGATTTACAGAGATTTCTGCATTCCTTGGGATATAGCAGATCACACATCCATATTTTGGGGGGCTAGCATAACTGCTAGGGGTCTCCATAAATGGAGATTCCTGAATGTAGGTCTAAAAGATGACAGGTTTATACATAAGTTTAGGGAACACGTCTCAATTTATTCTAAGAAAAAGAAGAATGCAGAAACCAGTGACGAAGCAGCGCTAAAGGAAGTATCAAACTCACTAATCCACTATTATGTATCATATATTCCTCTTAAAAAGAGATTAACAAGAGAGACACAAGCCAATTTAAAATAGAAATTGTATGATCCAAAAACTAAGTATAATCGATTCTCAACAAATGGAGCTGTTCAGCAAAAGGGAGATTGGAAAAAAAAAAAAACAGTTGAGTTTTGGACAAGCACAGGATAACATAACCTTAATTCAAACATAAAAAGCAGAAAATGATCTGGTACACTTTAACTTAACTTATTGAGGAGAATACTAAGATGGACTATAAGTTTATTTTAGGAATGTTTTGTAAGTTTTAAAGAATTCATTTACTACTCCTTATCAATAATGGTTCACTTTTTGTGCACCCAGTAGGATCATGAATCCACCCAGCAATGCTTAAAGAATAGTTCTTGCAATACCTGATCAGTTCAGAGAAATGTAAAATAAACATATGGCAATAGAAGATATCAAGGTTGCTATTATCTATATCTATATCTGTATCTATACAGGAGCAACTCACCTGGACCAGAAACATGTTAAGATGTTTAATGGTTTTCTTGAAAAGGAAATATTACCAGCTTCATTAACTAAGCAATAGTGATTTCTTTTCATGGAAAGGTTGGTAAGGATCCAGCCAATGCTAATCCAACAGGCACTGACATTAACAGAGCTTCTTGAAATTTTTGCTACAACAATTTTCAATTTAAAAGGGCTCTTCGACCAAAACAAAATTTTTTATAGAACTCTTGTTTGTCATTTTTTTGTTCTGAGCTGTTCAAATAAATAAATAAAGCTTAGTTTTCAGTTTTGAGGGCTCTTTCCCCTTGCTTCCCTTATCCTTCTCCTCCCTTTTCCAATGGGTAAAAAGTGTATGTGGGGGATAAAATGGAAAGAAAGGGGTAGAGTAGGATAACAACAATGAACGTTTTTCGTTCAGTTGAGAAAAAGATTACACATTTTTATTTTATTGAGTCAGTAATGAGATGCTCTTAAAAGGGCCAGATTTTCAAAGGAAATTAAGCATCAAAAGACACAGATGAGTGCATAACTGGATTTTTCAAAGCCTTTAGGTGTCTAATCCCATTAAAATTAATGAGAAGTAAGTACTCAGGTGCTTTTGAAATTCCCACTCACAGCCTAGCTGCAAATTTAGGCACCTAAATATCTTGAAAATATGTAGCCTTACATGCCTAAGTCTGTTTGGAAACTGGGACTTAAGTCCTTTTGAAACTTTCACCCAGACCTAATTATTAATCAATCCTGACAGCAAGGTGCAAAGACGACTCAGGAAACAGAAGAAGGGTTTAAAGGAGAAGAGGAAAAACTTAACACAAAAATTAGAATTTGACATGGTCAAACCTATTGGTGACAACCATAGGCATATAAAGCCTATTCCAATTTGTGTTTCTAAGGATTGGAACAAAAGCACAACTTTGATAAGTCCTGCTTTATATTTGTATAATGATAGAGAATGGGCTGCCAATATAAATATTTCATCTGCCTCATGGCAAGAAGTGGGATGTGATCTCTTTTGAACTTCATACCAGAATTGATTATAGAGCTTGTGATAAAAGGTATAGCATATAATCAATGTTAGTAAATGAGAAAGAGCCCTGCCTTGTACTAAGTACTGAAGACTGACTTTTTGTGGGTAAAAGAGCAAGACCTGGTCTACATGGTGCTTTGGTCTGCACTAGAAGGGTGCGAATCATAGCGCTCACTAGCATGTGGCATGTTAAATGGCCTGTATGGATCGTATTCATGCACACTAAAACTTTCCCACTGAACACTGATGTAGTCATGTTTCAAACTATTAATCATTAACTAGGAAACTTTTAGTGTATGAAAGCAGGGTCCGCAGCTGTCATTTAGTGCACCGCATGTTAGTACACATTAGAATTGAAACCCCTCTAGTGTAGACTAAAGCACCCTGTAGACAAGTCCCAAAATAGTCCCATCACCATTTTATTAGGAGGTGTGAACAAATGTAGACCAGTTTCAGGCTACATTTTGTCAGAAATGGGATTTTCTCCCATGAAAGCTCATGAGATAAATAAATTTGTGTTAGTCTTTAAAAGTGCCACCAGACTCCTTGTTTATTTTGCTGAACTAGACCAACATAGCTACCCCTCTGGTACTTATTGAATTACAGTAGGTCTGAGATCATGCATTATGATTTCAGTATCTCAGCTGATCCTACTACGCTGTAGGTTCTAAAGTGTCAAAAAGCAATTATTCTATTTGGCAATAACAGTCCCATGAGACCTTAGAAAATTATATAAACTGAATATCTTCCCTAATCGGAAATATTAATAAAAGGAATCTTGAAAGAATGGATCATACACTTCTTATTAGGTAAGATCTTGTTAATTAAAATAAACAAGCCTTCCCCACTTGGTCAAACATCTCTATAAGTAATTATAAGCCTTTTCTTTCCCCCACCAGAGATCTAGAAGGGAAATGCTTCTCCTATGACAACATTAATAGCACCATTTCTCTATTGGAAAACTAACAATCACAACTATTTAGCGGATTTTCCCCAGTTTTCTAGTCAGCACATCTATGTTTCATAGAAGACAGTTGAACCTATGTATGACTGACTGCACCTAATCTAACAGAGATATAAAATGGAGCCCCTCTATCACATCACTCCCTTTTTTGTGTAACTATAAACACATGGAAATGTGATTATCAATAATTTAGAACTGCATTGCACGTATAATATTTGGGAGCTAGGGTGAGATTTTCAAAAGTGCCTAAGTGCCATCGAAAGTCAGTTGGTCTTCTCCTAAGCCTCTTTGGAAATCCCAACTTAGGCTCCTAAATCACCCAAATGGCTTTTGAAAATCCCACCACTAATCAAAAAATTCCATGTCCAAGATTAGGAGCCTAGTCCATATTTAGGCACCTAAGTAAAGCAACCAGATCTTGAAAAGTGTTCAGAACCCAAAAGATCCATTGCCCAGGAAATTCTTTATCGGATGGGGCAGTGAACAAGTCTATATGAAACAGAAGGAAATAAGTTAGAGCCCTTGAAATAAAATCCAGACATGTTTAAGTGATCTTGGGCACCTTCATGAATAGCGTCCAAGTATCACAGTAAGTATATCCAGGTGGTTATTTGGACCTAGCAATACTAACTGTTAGTTGAAAGGCTATCATTTCTGCGCTTACCACTTTTGTATAATTGTGCTTGATATAATAAGTATGGCTGGACAGAAAAAAAAATTCCGTTTCACAACACTTTTCTAAGGTTTTTAAATTTGTCATTATCCCACATCAAAACAAAAGCAAACCCTTTGAAATATTTTATGAAAAAACTTGAGAGACAGCCACTCCCAGAAAAGCCAATAGCCAGAGTAGTCCCTGTTCTGAATCAGCCAGAGCAGGGATTTCACTCCTGATCTCCCACATTCCCAGTGACTGCCATAACCAGAGGCTATTGGCTTTGCTAGAGTGGCTCTCTCTCTCTCTCTCTCTCTCTCTCTCTCTCTCTCTCTCTCTCGTTTAGAGTAGAAATTCCATTCTGGATGCGAGAAACCTCCTCAAACAAAAAAATTGTATCAAAATTGATAATTTCCATGAAACATCCCAGTTTTGATAAAAATGACTTTTTTTACCATCTCTAATAAATACCAAGTTTAAAGTGGGAAAAAACCGTATCTATATCATAAATGTGTTGCTAAACCATCAAGAATTTCTAAAATCAACCTATTTCCCATACTTAAATAAGCCTGTATACTAAATTAAAAAAAAAAAAAGTCAAGCAATTAGACACAAAGTTCTCTTTCTTGTGAGTAAGAATCTTACCCTAAAGTAATATTTTTCAACTACAGAATTACCAGCTACAAAAATCCAAAGATCACGAAAGCTCATGTGATAAATAAATCTGTTAGTCTTTAAAAGTGCCACAGGACTCTGTTGTCTTTCTACAATAGACTAACACGGCTACCCCATTGGAATTAAAAAATCATGAGTTAGTCTTAAGGAGATTTTTTAAAAATAATTTTGGAAGCTTTTCATTAGCCTTCTGGTTTTTGAGCTTTTACGATTCACATTTACTCATTTTTCTATGCAACTGTAAGGCCTAGAAACTTTTTTCTTTTTAAACTGAAAGCTAAGATTGTCACATAATCATATGACTCTGGGATCTAGGGTTTTAAAAGAAATGTCCCATATCAGGAGACGTGGCTATATACTGGTGCCCTGGCTCATTCTGTTAGAATTGTCCCAAAAAAATCTTATACCAGACATTTCAAAACAATACTGCTCTTTGTGAGAAGACAGGCCGGCATAAGCAAAGCTTTTGAGAGGTCATTTGAAAGGACAGCCTGTCAAGTAGCTGTGGCCCAGAATTTTCTTTCTTCCTATCCAGTAAGGAAGAGTTTCTAAATTCTTGATATGTAAGGGAGCCATTTAAAAAAAAATTAAATTCCCCTGTGCTGTGATATAAATAAGCCAAACAGGCATCATTTTTGCAGGTTCAGAAAGAAAGAAAGAAAGAAAGAAAGAAAGAAAGAAAGAAAGAAAGAAAGAAAGAAAG
>ML685814.1:16365066-16450451 GCA_007922175.1 Pelusios castaneus | reverse complement strand
TTTTTTAGAGATATAAAAATTATAAATTAGCCACTCAAGTATTTGTGAACAATAGCCAGTAAGGCTCCTAATACATTGCTTTAAAAACAGACAAATGAATGACTACAAAGACAAAAAGAAAGAAGATGAAAGGAGTTCATATTTTTCCCCATTGACACTTGAATGTTTTGCCATTTCATTCACTCTACAGTGGAATTATTACACACAGATACATTTGTTGAGCTCTTGCAATATAGCATCCTGTTAGTGTAAATCCAACTCACAATGTTCCAACATGACGAATGGAAGAGCTGATAAGGAGTCTTGAAGACAAATATCAAAGCAGGAACTATATAACCCTAAGCAAAGCTTATTCTGTGATTCAGCTGACTAGAGCATGGACACAGAGGTACCAGGATTCTGTTCCAGAGAGTGACTTTGTTAAGCATCTCCGGTCATCCCCAAACTAATTGTACCCAAGGTCTAGCTGAATACCAGATCTCTCAGGATTTAGGATGCAATTCTCATGATGACTAGTACCTTACTCCTCAAGCAATCTCAAAAGCAGGTGGCAGAAAAGGTTCTTTAATAAATCCAAAAATTAATCAGGAGACCTTACCTCCTCTGGTCAAAAGGAGTTGGGGGGGAGGGAGGGAGAGGAACACCCAAAGCTTTCAGAATATTTGTTAGAGGATATGTGTTCACTAAAGTGCCAAGAATGCTATTTAATTTCAAACCATATAGAAAAAGCTGCTTCAGTGAAAGAGAGTGCTGATGTTATGCTAATATCCAAAAAAGGGCAAGCAGGATGACTGGCGTCACATAGGCTGGCAATCCTGACATAAGTCCCCAACAAAATAATAGAAAAGCAGATACAGGATTCATTGGATACAGAATTAAAGGACAGGACTATCATTCATATCAGACTACAGGGTTTAATGGAAAATAAGTCTTTGTGAGCAACCCTCATTCATTCTTTGATGAAATTACACAATTGGTTGATAAAAGTAACTGTATAAATATAATAGACTTTTCCAAGGTTTTAGACTTAGCACTGCAATTATTAAAAAATTAGCACTGTACATATCAATAAAGCACACATTAAAACAGATTAAGAACCAGCTAACTGAAAGGGGTACAGTTTTTTTTGTTCGTTTGTTTTTTGTTTAATAGGCAGGGAAATTTACCATTGAAACAACTTACTAAGGATTGTGCTGGATTCATGGAATTTTTTTAAATCAAGATGTTTTTCCAAAATACCAGATCTAGTTCAAACAGGAACTAATTCAGGGAAGTCCTGTGGACTACATTGTACAGGAAGTTACAATAGATAATCATAGTGGTCTTTTCTGGCTTAATAATCTTTGAATACATGAATTTACAAATATCTGAAAGTAGTGGTCAATGCACTGTGCAAATGACGCGAACGACACAATTACTGGTGGAATGGTAGATGATGAAGACAAGGCAGCCAAACAGAGCACTCTGGGATTGCTTGATAAAATGAGTCCATTCAAACAACATGCACAGTTATTCATCTAGGTACTAGGAAAACAGGCCACCATACCTACAGAATGGAAGACTGTCTTGAAAAGCAGCAACAGAAACGGGAATTAAAGAGTATGATGAACAAGCAACTCAACATGTGATACTGCGGCAAAAAAGAGCTAATGCCACTCTTGAATATATGAACAGTAGAGGAGAGAATAGAAGCAAGGAAGGGATTTTACTGCTGTATACTGGTAAGAGCAACTGGAATATTGCATACAATTCTGGTGTTCACATTTTAGAAAGAATGTTGAAAAACTGGAAGAGGTACAAAGAAGGTGCACGAAAGAAGCGTGGGGTCTGTAGAAAATTACTCACAGAGGCAGGTTTTAAGAACAAAATCTGTTTAGCTTATCACCAAAAAAAAAAAAAAATAGTTTGAGGTGACTTGATGGCAAAGTACAAGTCCCTTGTAAGGGGGGGAAAAATACCAGATACTAAAGAGCTCTTTAAACTTGTGGGAAAAGGCATAACAAGATCCAGTGTTTGGAAGCTGAAGTCAGACAAATTAAACTTACAAATAAGACAGGAATTTTTGAGAGATGGGGAGAGGGAGAGAGAGAAAGGTTAATCACAGAAGCCTCTACCAGTTCTCCATCTCTTTATGTCTTCAGATCGAGACTGGATATTTTACATCTTAGTGAAACAGAAGTTATGCATTAGTCAAACACAAGTTATTAGGCTAAACAGGGGGATAACAGGGTGAAATGTAATGGCCTGTGATATACAGGTCAGTCTATATGATCTAATAATAATCCCTGCTGCTGGCTTTTTATGCTATGAAGTTATTACTTCTTTCAGCAATGTTCATCCTTATTACTACATTATACAGGTCCAGTCTTGAGAAATACTGAGCACCTAAAACTCTCAACTGGAGAGAGGTGCTAAGCACATTCAGCAAGAGGAGGTGAATCCATACCAGTGGTTCCCAAACGTAGGGGCAGAAACCAGTAGTGGGCTGCAGACCCTCAGGCATTGGGTCGCGGCACCCCCTGCTGCCATCTCCAAAAGACTGGAATACATTGCTCAAAGATGTAATTGGCGGGCCACAGTCAAAAATGATTTTTTTCAATTGGGTCTGAAGAAAAAGAAATTTGAAAACCACTGCTCTATACAACTCATACCACCACCATCACAGAAGATCAAACCTAAAACAGGTCCTTCCCATGGCTTCCTTGCCAATCCAAAGATATACCATCACAATAGGGCTAACAGCATCCTATTAAGGGAGGAAACAGACATTTTACAACCATTTGGTGGCTAACTGAATAGGTAACTTAATAAATAACTGTTATGTAGGAATGTGTCAGCCAAATGTTACAGTATATGAAATGTTGCCCACATAGCATCTCTCCAATAATCTATGGATACATATTCTAGAGCAGATTTTCAGCTGGAGCAAATTATTTCATTGACTTCAAAGGGATTATACCAATGACAATTATCATTTGATCATCTGCCACTCTATGCATCTTCTCTCTGGGAATTAACAGTTCATGGGTTCATTTTTCAGCTGAACTGCAAGAATACTCGGTGCTCCAATTCTCTAGATGGTGGAAAGGCTGAACAAGGCAACCTCAATACTCAGTAATTAGAATCTTGTAGTTAAATTCCCACCCCCTCCTTCTTAAACCTACCCTGCAGCTTAAAGAAGGAATCCCAAAAGACATCAAAATGATCAGTCTTAAATGCTATGTCTTTATAAGAAGATATAAAAACATATTTAGATAAGGTATAGGTTGTAGTGTTGCCAATCTTCACCAATTTATTGCAGGTCTCACAGTATTCAATGTTACACTTAAAGTTCCAGCTTCTGGAAACAAGTGATTATATGAGAATTTCAGCTTTTACATTAAAAAGTAGTAAGTGTTCATGGTTGCAGAGAGAAGCTTGAAAATGTGACTCAAGTGTATACTAAAAAATGTTTATAAACCAAAAAGCAAATAAAGAAAAAACTGAAATTTAATTTTGTTTGTGGGGAAGGGAGAAACACCACCACGTTATTTTTAAGGCAATCTGCTGATTTTTGAAGGTCTAAATTCATGATTTTTTTTAATGTTTGCGGTTTTCAATATTGTAAGTGATCATGTATGGTTAAAGGAATATCATCAAATTGAATTCTAGTCAATTTTTAAAACAATTTAAAAGTAATTTGAAGTATTATATCCATTCTTATGTCCAATAGCCTATATTTGGGATTTCACAATCTTATTTTCTTATTTAAAATTTTTTTCTCTTGCTATACAAACAAATGAAGATATATGAAGACAGATATATTCTATTTCATCACAAAACAGAGTTTCATTCCTTTTGTGGCATCAGATCCCATTACCTGAAATCTGTAGGATAGGCTTTCCTATGACTGACCTGATTTCATTACATTCATGAGGTTTACTTGTTCCCATAAGTCCCAGTTATTTATATAGATAATTTTGTAAAATGTATTCAGATCTTAGAAAAATTCCAATAAAAAAGAAAAATTGAAGGAATCAAGATTTATCCATTGCAGGCTATGATTCACCAAAATACCTGAATGCATTCTAGTATCCATCTTCTTATAATTAGTTTTTTTCATTTAAAAAAGAGAGAGAGAGAAGAAAAAAAAATCTACAGAATTGAGAAAATGGGTAAGGCTTAGAGAGTGATTGCACATTGCCCCAGAAGGATAAAGATGTTCAAATAGTCATTAAAAAAATTAATTGAACTTGTTTCAAAAATAAAGTTCTGGGTTTTGGGGGGATAAATTTAAAGAAAAATAAGAGGTCTGCTTTGAATAAACACAATAAAAGTGTATCTCAAATGTCCTTCCTCTGAGAATTCATCCTTCCCCACTAGCTGGCTTGAAGAAATAGCACCTGGAATTCTAGACTCATTTATTGCAGCAGGTTAACAAACAAACAAAAAACAAGCATGTATTGATATTTCCCAGGAAAACTTCCTGTATAAAAGCCACACATTCAAAAATCCCCTACATTCCCAATCTACAATCCAGGCTCCATGCAAACAGCTGTTTGGTTTATCACCAGGGAGTGAGGCTTGGCCGGTCAAGAATCATCTGTGTAAAGAACTATTTCCTAACATAATTTCTCATGGCAGGACATTTACCTTTCCAACTCTCTTTGTTTTCAGCAGATGATGAAAACTACAAATATAAAAGAGTAATTTCCCTTATTTTCCAGCTAAAAATCAGAAACATGCTTTTTAGTATTTTACGTACAATACTTTTATGGGCTGTTTCTGACTTTCATGCAGGATCTTATTATTTGCATCTGAGGCACCATAACTGCATACAGTTTTGTTCGCCATTTCTCTAAGCCAAACTGCTCATTACTACTCATATAAAATGCACTTTTAACTCTGCATATACATTTTATTACATGGGTCCTATTTGTAATTCAAAAAATCCAACATTGAAAAAGAAACCTTGAAGATAAGGAATATCACTTGTTTTTCCTAACTCCTTGGTCAAAGGCAAAGAATAGACTTGTATGATCTATTTAAATTCCCATCATTTCTCTTTGTCTCCGCAGGAAGCAAAATAATCATCTATCTTTAATCACCTTCATTGATTACATTCTTTCTATCTAGAAAAAAAACAATTTACTCTTCTGGTTATTGGAATTCTCAATAGGCTTATGCCAACCTAAGCTTATGGATACCAAGAACATTGATTTCTCATTATTAATACAAACAAAAAATCTGGAAGTCTGTTTTCACCTCATGCTTCAGGATTTAACACAACTTCTAACTATTAGACAGGAAAATAAAACCAAATGGCAGGACACAGATTATCCTACATTTGTCTACTGCAGCATTCTTACACCTCCCTCAGAAGAATGAAGCCACTGTCAAATGCCGAAGACTGGGCTAGATGAACCAAGAATCTGATCTTGTGTGGTAATTCCTATGTGCTCCTCTCTCAAGTCCTCTCCTCTTGGAGGTCCCTTTCTCACCTGCCCCCTAATCTCGCTTGTGCCCCCATATATCCATAACTCTGTTTTCTTCCCTACCTTTGAGTCATTTGTCTTCTTCACATACTACCTAACCCTCTCCTTCCCCTTGTGAAATGTGAAATTAAATTACATCAGATTTTCTCTTGTGAAAGCCCTCTACACAGTTTTGGCTAAACAACTACTAAGCTGTGCTTGTAAACCAAAGAAAATGGATGCCACAAAATCATGAGAGAAGGTAGCATGCTCAAAAAAGTAGGACAGAAAGCTAAGAACAAACCACTGAGTATGTGGCTGGGATAAATTTATTCATGAAGAGGATAATAAATTAATATATGGAAGGACCTTAAGGCAAAACAAGAAGCTTGCAATCCATGAATTGTTGTTAACTTTAAGTAGAGCTAGACAGCACGTAGAGGGTTGGACACAGAGCTGCTTGGCCTCTCCATTCTAAAACATTATTGTTTTACTGAAACACGAAGCATGTCTGACCCTGTCTGATTTATCATATCATTGGCTGTTATAATTGTGATCATTTTGGCAGCAATGTTCTATTTTAACTCCATTTCCAGCTTCTTTGGCATTTTTATGAAGACTGAATTTTTTTTTAAATTGTTTTATTTTTGGCATATAAAATCAAATTACTTTGCTAGTGGAAACCTATTAGAGTAGAAGAAAGGAAGAGGACTGGGGGAGAAACAGAGAGAGAAGTAACAAGTAGTGTACTTGAGAAGGAAAACTAGTAGAGGTAGAGGATGTCCTACTGCAGCAGGGTGTGTGTCAAACTAGGCACATAAATGCTATTAGAGATGCACCAGAATAGCAGCCCCAATTCCCTATGGGAAATGCTGCCACTGTGCCCCAAGGAGTTCCAAGATAAAATGTAGAAAGTTGAACATGTGTGATAGAGAGTCAGGGTGAAATGAAGCATAAAAAGAAACACACAAGAGCGAGCTTAAAAGGGTGCAAGCCTGAAAGCATTCAGAAAAGCGTGAGGGTGCAAAGAAAGTGTGAACTGGTTCAAGTGTAAAAGGAAGATATGGGTAGCATTTTGAGTGAGCAGGAGCAAGATTGACAGAAGGTAACAGAGCGTAAGTGTGAAAGAAAAAGCAGGCGTAGGAATGAGTGTACGAGTGGGCAATGGAGCGTGACAGAGTGACAGGTTGTGATACAGTGAGAGACAGCAAAAGTATGAAACCAGACAGAAAAGAGCTTCCGCTTATGAATTTCACTTTTTCTATCTTCCGTATGTATCAGAAACGAAGCTCAGCTATGTAAAAACAGTACAGTGAACTAAGCACAAGCAAAGTAGGAAGGAAAGAGGAGGCATGGTGGCTATTAAGAATACTGGATACACAAGGCTTTCGGACTTCGTCGTAATTGTTCTCTGTGACAGGTTAATGTGAGGAGTGATCTTGCAGAGGGCCAATTATACCTCAACAAACCTGAAGAAAAGACAACCAATAGCTTTCAATATGCTTTGTGTCACAGAAAAGTAAGTGGAGGTAAAGGTGTTTGATTAAAAGTTTCCTCTTTGACACGCTGAATTATTTTTCTGCCTGATTCAGCAGGGAAATCATAATATGCCCACAAAAAAAGTCAACCAACTAGTGTTAAAGCTGAGTGCACATATCAGTATCAGAAACATATGGCTTTAAAAAAAAAAACCCTACAAAAACGTGGTTGTTACCTCAAAACAGCCATTAGAAACTCAGATATATTTCTGAGCTAAGGTTAAAAGTAAAAGAAATTCAAATATTTGAGCATCTGGAATTTCACAGTTACGGTGCCCAAAGTACATTAACTCTGACCTTGTAATGACTTCAGGGTGTTTGTGTATTTTTTGTACTTTGTTTCCTTTTGTGTCCACATTATAAGATATGGTTGTGACGCCGTGTTTTAGAATGACGCCTTCAAAACTAAACATTCACCAAAACCATGCAATTACAGTATGTTCGGTACATGGTATGCCTTGCTTGGTATTATTTTAAAAGTCTTGATCTGCTGAACATATACAATCCAACAGGAGATTAGCGTTACCATAGTAAGTAAAATTATAAACTATTGTTACAAATGCTACCAGAACATGTTGCAACGCAGGACATTCCTACGAACAGCCTTTGAGGCACAACAAAGGAGAGGCCAGACAGTTTTAAATAGCTATCGCTTACCCATTCAGGAATAGATTTCACTAACAAGAATTGTTTACAATGAAGACTTCATTGTAAGAAGTGTGCTCGCAATGGGATTGCTTGACTAATGGGAAGCAGCCACCACGTTACATGTGTGGACTTTTCCAGCTAGCTGAAATAGACTAAATAAGGAGGAACGTGATGATGTCATCACTAGGCCCATTCAACTGAATACCTGAAGAGTCATCTGGAAGCCAGAAGAACTTTAAAAGTGGGGACGGAAGTCCCAGGCCTGGAAGGTTGCCCAGCCTGTATTTAAGAAATTGCTTGAAGAACTAACAAGGGTGGCACATTGCTAATTCAAATACTAGTAGTGTGTGGAATTTAGACTGTGATCCTATGTTTATTTCATTTGGTAACTTCTTTTAATCTCTTTATATTTGTCACTTATAATCACTTAAAATCTGTTTTCCTGTAGTTATTAAACTTGTTTCATGTTTTATCTTATCCAGTGTGTCTCTGAGTGGAGTATGTAGACAAACTGCTCAGTAACAAAAGCTGGTGCACATTCCTTCCACTTTGAGGGAAGGGAGGACTGGATAATAATCTCCAAGTCTCAGGTTTTTTGATTAGGGTGAAGGTGTGGTCACGGCAGCAGCGTACGGGGTAGGGGGCAAGGAGGTGCTCGGCCCCTAGGTGATAGGCTGCGGAGGCCCTTGGAGGAAAGGAAACTACATTGGTCTGATCCAGGGGACCCCTCAGCACCCCCCATGTGTTGTGAAGGGTCAACCTGTCCCTCCCCTGCTCAGGTGGCAGGGAGGGTATGCGACTGCCCTGCTCCAGCCAGGGGGCTAGGGGCCAGGCTGGAGCAGGGGACAGTAAGTGCTGGGGGGTGGGGCAGGAATGTCGGGCCAGCCCAGCCCTGGAGGAGTGCAGGAGGTGCTGAAGAATGCCCCTCATCACCCCCCACCCACCTCCTCATGCAGTAAAAAGCCAATCCAGCCCCCCTTCCCTCCCCAGGCAAGGGGTGCTGATGGTGAGGCTGCCTTGTCCCAGCTGAAGCTGGGCTGCTGCAGGGGACCAGTGGCTGCCACATGCTGGGTAACTCAAGGGGAGGTAAGTGCAGGAGGGATTTGCATCGCCTCCAGCCTCACATCCCCACCTGCAAGTACCAAGCCCCCGTTCCCAGGGCAGCTAGGAGGTGGGACCAGGACCCCTCCTGCCTTGTGGGGGGACGGGACGTCGTAAACCGTGGGGGTGGCACACATTTGGACTTGGCTCCTGGGCACCAATCAGCCTTGGTATGTCACTGGGTCTTGGGCTGTGGAGCCAGCTGGAGTTTTTCTGTTGTTGCTTTAAGAATTCATTGAACTAAGCTGGGTGTGGTCCCAGCCTGCAGAGTGCTGTCTAATGGCAATTTTGTGTCATGTCACCGCATCACAGAGTGAGAGGGAGCCCAGGCTGGTTGGACAGAGTCACAATGGTACTTTTGGAGCAAAGACTTCAAGAGATTTAAGAAGTCCAAGAGATGAAGCTGCTTGTTCTGGATCTTTAAGGTTGTCTCAGAATTTCTGTCTTGTCACAAACTAGCAGTTCTGTGGCACTTTTAAAAACTAACAAATTTATTTATCGCATGAGCTTTCATGGGAGAAAATCCCACTTCATCAGACACTTGAAAATTTCATTTTTCATTTCTGAGCATCTGATGAAGTGGGATTTCTCCCACAAAAGCTCATGCGATAAATACATTTATTAGTCTTTAAAAGTGCCACAGGGCTCCTGTTTGTTTTGCTGAACTACACTAACATGGCTACCCCTCTGTTTTGTCATGGAGTCAGTGTTAAAATAGATTGGGTGCCTCACCTGTGAATCTTCTAACTTTCAAAAATGATTTGATTTCATTTTATCTTACTCTAGTTGCCTGGGTTTCCATGGACTATCATTTTTCCTGTTTGCATCGTACCCCTGAAAAAACAAGACTTCCCTATTGACTGGTTTATGTTTTGAAGACACTCTTCTGATGAACCTAAGTGGACAATGAATCACTTCTTAGATGTGCCTTTTCCAATCTCAAAGATCTGTGTTGTACACTGGATTTCACCAAGATCTTCCTAATAGTCCTCATGTGAAGCCTCTCATGAATAAGACGCAACAAAAATCCTAGAATCATACAAATGTAGGATTGAAAAGGACTTTGACAGGACATCTAGTCCATTCCCCCATTTAGAGGCAGGATTAGGTATACTTAGGCCAGGGGTCGGCGGCACGCGGGCCAAGCCTGAGCGGCACGCAGAGCCACTCAGGCTCCCCCGCTGGCCCCGCAAACTGCGCGGGGCCAGCAGCTGCGGCGTGCAGCTGAGGTCCCTGCTGGCCCTGCCCCTTTGCTGGACAGCAAGAGGAGAGGGGAGCGGAGCGGGTCACATCGCCCCGGCCCGCTCAGAGCCGCACCGCTGCCGGCAGGGCACAGCCGGCCCCGGCCATGGCCGGGAAGAGGGTGGGTCGAGTCGGCCTGGCCGGAGCTGCCGCTGCCGGTGGGCGGCCTTCAGTTCCCGGCCCCCGCCGGCAGCGGCGGCTCTGGGTGGGCCAACCCGAATTGCCCTCTTGCTTTACCCTGCCGGCAGCGGCGCGGCTCTGGGCGGGCCGGGGCGACATGACCCGCTCCGCTCCCCTCCCTACCTGCCATCCAGCAAAGGGGTGGAGCCAGCACACCCCTGACCTAGGCCATCCCTGACAAGTACATGTCCAAACTATTCTTAAGAATCTCCAACATTCATTAGACAATTTTAAAAAATTGTTTAGCAGTTATTTCTCTTAAATTTCATACCTCAAAAACAAAATTTTGGCCCAAAACTATCCTTTCGCCACAAACCATGTATCCAAAATTTAAAATGGAAATGACCATTTTAGGAATTTTGGCATAGTGGGGCCAAAATTAGATTTATAATGGTAAGCAAGTTTCAACCTGAAAATGTGGCTCAATGATAAATAGTGACTTTATAAAAATAATATTATGGAACTCAGATGGAATACAAAAATAAGGGGTTATTTCTCGCATGCAACATCAGAACTAAAGAGCTGTCAATCAGAAAATTGTTAGCAATTCTGTTTACGACATACAAGCCAAAACATTTTCTAGCTCATTCTCCAAGAGGTATATTACTAGCTCTGCAGTGCTAAGAGAAAAAGTACTAAAATGTTATTTAGTCAGTAAAAGGAGAAGATATAACTGAATACAAACAAGATACAAGTCTAAAGAGTAAGATTTTTTGCCTCATCATTTCCAGAGTATAACTATACATTAAGTATGAAAAGGCTACCCCCTCTGTCAGTTACTGGTCTGGTGGCCACGGATTATTTTAATGTTATAAATTTAGTACTTGTGACTGTACTCAATGGTGAAGAAAGACAGAAAGATGAAGTTGTATCTGAGCCAAGGTCTTTTGTCATCTAACTTTTGATCATCAGTGAAACTTATGGAAACCATGCCAGATGGATATTTTGTCTCGTATATTTAAGCCAGAGACAAAGCAGGATGCTTGTTATCATATCACTTGAAAGGAGCTACATCAACTGAATCAGAGAGCCAGTCCAGCAACGAGTTGTTATGAGTTGAGTTAAAGCTCAATGAAGCAGGTGTCACATCTGTCTTTCATTCAGGATAGATGTAAAAAAGCAATTGATCGCCTTTGTGGAACAGGTATGTGAAACAAGAGGGGCCTCTATCCCTCACATGCAAGAATGAAGCAGGAGTTTGCCATGTGGCCCAGCAAGGGTTCCACTGTAATCTGATAAACTTGGGGTGAGACACTGATAGGACTGGAGTTCAAGAGATACCCTGAAACATCACAAAAACAGACACAAAGAAGCAGGAGACAAGAGACAGCAGAACAAGCACTGGGAGAATGAGCCTAAGAAAAAACCTAGAGAAAGCTTCTTGGGTAGAGTGATGACTGAAAAAGACCTGCAGCTGTGAGCAAAGAAATTGTCTTTTGCTATTGAATTCTATTGTGTTCTGGGAAACAGGATTTTGTACATTCTTTTAAATAAATAGGATTGCATTAAAAAAATACTTAACTCCATCCTCAATGTCTCCTTCCTAACCAAAACAACCCACAGGCCCCCCAAAAACTGACTAATTGTTCATGTTAGAAAAGGGTAACCATGTTAAGTACAACACTCCCATCCAATATGATCAAGTAGGTCCATTTGCATGTCTAATTTCTGTGCTCCTTTTGAATACCGATTCTGTTGATTTGCAATTAAAAATCCTATTGCACTTTTAGCGGAAGTATGACTGGTAGCCTGAGTATCCTGGTCAAATTCCAGTTAAATAACTAGATGCCATCCTCTTAATATTTCCCCAGATGTTGACTTCCCACAACTGAAATCCAAATCATTGGGAGCTATCGGTTCTCAGTGTGATATACAGATAATGCAATCGGAATAATGTAGTGCTGTCTCACGCCAATCCACCCCCCTGGAGCCTGTCTTACCATGATCTATTGTTAGAGCCCCCAATCCTTGGGTGTTCACACACAGCCACCAGCAAGCAAGCTGCTTCTAATTAAGCAAGTGAGTGCTTCTACTCATTCATTCTTTGGATTGTACAAGAGAATGACTCCAGTCAATACCGCCCAATTCCAGATGCAATCTTAGGAACCTCCATTTTACAATGTTCAGTGCTGCTCACTGAACAGTACAAGCTCATACAAATTCATCAATTTAACAAAGAAAATGCTATGCACCAGCCTCGTTATTCGCAGTAGAGTCTTCCACACGCTCCAAATCAAATGCACCGCTTTAGATAAAACAAACAAATGTATTAACTACAAAAGGATTTTAAGTGATTATAAGTCAAATGACAGCAAGTCAGATTTGGTTAACCGAAAACAAAGCAAAACACATTCTAAGCTAAACCAAATACTTTCAGTAACCTTACAAACGTTGGTGTTCCTCACTGCAGGCTATCCGGTTTCCCTTTAGTCTGGCTCTCCCCATTGGTCAGCACGTCAGTTGCTTGGTGGTGTTTGTAGATGGTGAGGGGAAAACAGAGAGGGAGAGAGAGCATGGCAAATGCCTTCCCTTTTTAAAATGTTCCTTCTCCCTTCTAGGGCACTGCCACCCTCCCAGGGTCAGGTGACAGACAATGTCCTTACATGGACTCATCCATGTCCTGAGTCAGTGAGCACTATTACCTCATGCTGGTTCTAAGCTGGCCAAGGTAATAAAGAGTCTGATCAGTTCTTTGTTGATCCGTAGGCCAATCCTTTGTTCTGGAATGCTGAGCCGTGTTTGTTTTATACACACCTTAATGAGGTCTGAACTGCCCCTCTCTTCCTGGAGATTTTTGCCTGGATCTGTTTCAAGCCCTGAGGACACATCTTTGGGAATATTACATGGTGATGCCTCATAACCATACAGATGACACTGCAACAAAGATATTACTCTAACAACAAGGCTCAGTACGTCACAAGCATTCCAAGCACATCACGCGTGATGTACTTTGCATTAAACCCTACACAATGATATTATAAAGGCAACTACGAGGGTACAAAGCATCACCCTCAGCATCTCTCAGGCCCAAGCCTATAGTCAGCAGAATGCTTTTGGAATCTTCATGATAGAAATACAGCAGAAGGAAATCAATATGCCAGGCAAATGAAATGGAATGAATCATCCCTGAGCTACCTTTCAGCCTGAGGCTGCTTGAGTGTGATGACTCACCCCTGGCATCCCTCATCTACACTGCCAAAAAGACATACAGCCGCGAGCCTTAAAGCCTGGGTCAATTGGTACAGGCCATGGGACTAAAAAATAGCAGTGGAGATGTAGACTGGAGCCTGCGCTCTAAAAACCTAGTGATGAGGGTGGGTCTCAGAGCCTAGATGCCAGCCAAGCCCAGCCATCTACACTGCTATTTCTAGCCCTGAAGCACTAGCCTAAGTCAGTTGACCAAGGCTCTGAGACTGGCTGCAGCAGGTCTTGTGTAACTGTACCTTGATTTACCTCTGAGCTTGAGCCTGCTTGAGTGTGATGACTCAGCTCTGAGTTTCCTCTGAACACAGTGAGTCATCAGTTACCTGCGGGGTTCAGCCAATCCACAGGTGAGGTCCCACCCATGTGATCCCAAGGCATGCACATAGGCTACTAAGAGAAGCAGCCTCTCCAGTCCGCTCAATGCCACACTCTGGCAGGGAACACTTCCCTTGTCAGTAGTCACAATGGACTGCCTTTTCTCCTGCTTCCACTCTGAACCATGTCTGTTTCTACCCCAGCCACCTCCTCTTCCACCCTGCATTTGCTTCACTCTCAGCCGGCCACCCAGCCACTCAGTCAGGAAATAACAGATGGATCAGAGCTTCTTCAATGCTGTGTGTGTTTTCCTTACAAATTGCATTCCTTGAACCACCCACTTTGAAAGAAATTCACTTTCCCACACAACTGCTTGATGCAGCTATGGTTAGCGGTGGAGATTGTTATCTGAAGGAAAATTTCAAGCAGCTTTTAATGAGCTCAGTGGCCACTGGCAGCATGCCTCTTTTCTCCATCAATGCTTCCTTCTTGCCTTATGAGGCAGGTGCAATGAATCCTCAATACCCACACTGTAACAATACCACCTAGCTTTTATACAGTGATTTACATCAGTAGATCTAAAGTGCTTGACAAAGGTACTAGGCATCATAACCGTTCCCATGTAACTATTGGATCATAAGCCGTAAAACTGATGCTTTTAAACTTAAAAGGTGAAAAGCCAAGCCCCAAGTAGGACCCATTCTCCAACAGAGAAGAGACTCTTGCATGTCTAACAGAACCTTGAGATGAACCAAGGAAGCAGGAAGAGGGAAGGATATGCCAAAAGACAGGAAATAGGAATGACTCAAGATCCTGGCGATGAAGGAACTCAGCTGAGAGGCAGGAGATGCATATTCAAATCATCTCTGACTGATTCAGTAGAGTGATTTGAATCCACATCTTCTGCCTATGTTTACACTGGCAAGTTAGTTCGAATTAAGGAGGCTTAATTCAAACTAACTAAAGCCATGGCTACACTAGGCTTTAGTTAGTTCAAATTAAGAGCTTCCTTAATAAGTTCGAACTAAGGTATTCGAACTAAGGGGTTAATTCAAACGAACTAGTTCGAATTAACCAATTTGGCCATGTTAATTCGAACTAATTTCTTAGTTCGAATTAACCGGCCATTGAAATGAATGGGGATCATTAATTCGAACTAAGCAAGTGCTTACTTAGTTCGAACTAACATTCCAGTGTGGCCATGCTAGCTCAAATTAAGCTAATTCGAAATAACTAAAATTAGTTCGAATTAGTTAGTTCGAACTAACTAATTCGAACTAATTTTAGCAAGTGTAGTGTAGCCCAGGATGTAGAACTATTCTCTTTCTTGGGCCCAATGAAAAAACAGTTACTAACCTTTCAGAACTGTTGTTCTTTGAGATGGGTTGCTCATGTCTATTCTAAGTATGTGCCTGCTGCATGCAGTCACTGGAAGGTTTTTCCCTAATGGTTTCCATAGAGTCAGCTCTGGTCCCTCCTAAAGTCGTGCCTCTATAGCACTATATACAGTGCCCTGCTGACCCCCTGCCTCTCCAGTTCCTTCCTACTGACTGGTTATGACAGAGGAGTCAGCAGGTGGGTCTTGGAATGGACATGAACACCACATCTCAAAAAACAACAGTTATGGAAAGTTAATAACTGATTTTCTTCTTCAGGTGCTTACTCATGTTGATTCCAAGCAGATCCATGGGGGAAAGGGCGTTGGAGTTCAATGACCTGTGGATTGCAGTACCACTATGCCAAATGCAGCAACATCTTGGCTTGCTGTGTAAAAGCACAGTATGCAGCGAATGAGCGAATAGACAATCACATTGCAGCTTTACAAATGTCTTGGATGGGGACCTGTTCTTCGAACAGTGCTGGTCCCTCAGATAATCTGCTTGACTTCATGTTGAAGGCCTCAAGCTTGTAGCCAAGAGATCTGTCACATGATTACACCAACAACATGGTACAGCCTTCGGCATCCACCACATCCAGTGCCGCCTGAAGTGATGCTTTGGCCGTCTCCTTGCTCTCATCTACTGTGGTTATAAACTCCAACCCGGAGACTGACAGTATAGACTCTGAGAATTTGGACATGGACCTACATGAGTTAAAACTCTTATCTACTCAAAATCGTTTGTTGCTTCACAATATGGAGATAGAGACCCCCCCCCCCAATGAAATATACTCTTCTACTGAAAAGGTCCAACTTTTTTCCATCTGTTGCCTTTGGCATGGGGCCCCATTATCCTTGCCTCCCACACTCATTGGCCACTACCATGACCAAGAATCTCAGTGGGGGATGAGTATCTAGATACACATGATCTCTGGATGATACAAAGGATTTTTTTCCTCTTCCCTCTTTGCTGTGGGAGGCAGCAAAGCTGGAGTTTGCCATAGTGACTTTGTTATGTCACGGATAATTTTTTATCAATATGAACATTTAGATGGAACTTGAATGTAAGGATACTACTGTTTTTATTTCTCTTTGAAATTTAAGTAGATGGTGCGATGATGGTGCAATGCTTTCTATTAATTTCTTAGACACATCAAAAGTTTCCAGCATGGAAGGGATTCTTCCTCATCTATTTCCCTGGGCCGGGAGTCCAAAGGTATTGGACTCGATGGACCTCTCTCCTGGGGTGGAGTCAATGGTGCTCAAGGTTACAGAACTTGAGTGGCCCAATACAGGCCACACTCGAACTTATTCTTTATGCCCATTTGTTTTCAGCATCGAGTGCCCCCTATCCGTTTTCTTCTGCTTCTTTTGCAGAACAAAGGATTGCAAGTGGTGCCACGTCTCACCATGTGAGATGTCCCTCAGTACTGGTGATTCTTTATGGGGCTGAGAGTCTCTAGACAGAGTTCTTCCCTGGCACCATCACTTCCCTTAGAAACACCAGTACACTCCGCTTCAAAGACTATATGCTGGGTATTGGCTCGGTAGGGCTCTGCACGGATTATGCTCAGAGAGCTGCCTCCATCAGGAGGAACTTTAATCTCTAACCTCTCCTTTTTACTCCCCAGGTACAATCCCCTTTAGATTTTACAGTGATGCTTGTAATGAGTCTCTCCTAGATCATTCAGACAAGTAGTATCGGAGTCACTCCTTGGCATAGGCTTTCTGTAAGCCCCACACAATTTAAAGCCAGGAAAATGAGGGAAGGGGATGTTAAGTGGGAAGGTGACCCTGATACTGGAGTCCTAACCGCTCTATCTATATTAATCTGTAAACTAATTCAAATTCTTTCATTATTATTTACAAGTAACAGCTGGGGGGGACGACACTGAGGAAGCACTTGCTAAATCAAGAGAAGACTGATGTTCCAGCAACCATCAAGGACAATAAGGAAAAACTGAAGAAGTGGGGGTGGGGGTGGTCAACAGGGCATACATCTCCATGAAGGCGCAACTCCAGGAAGCACCAGAGCTCACCCTATACCACTAGGGAAAAAACCTTCTGGCGATGGTGCACACAGTGCGCACACTCCTATTGGAATCAACATGAGCAAACACTCAAAAAAGAATTCTTAAATATTTATACAAAGTGAAGAAGCTTCAACATGAGGAATTTGGAGCAAGCCACCCCAGAACAGCTTATAGCCTGGTGTTAGAGCATTCACTTAGATGGGTGGAGTTCTGAGGTCAAAGTTCCTATTCCAGAGGCGGAAATCAAACCTGAGTCTTCCACATCTAAGGCAAGTGCCCTAACTACTAGGCAAAGATTATAAGGGAAGGCAAGGTGAAGCAAAGTAAAGTGAGCAGACAACTGGACACACAGGCACAATCTGCCCACCAGAACTGATGTTTCCAATTCGTCAGCAAATTCCAAACAGTACCAATCAAAGTATTATCCCTGAGTTTTCAATTTGCTTGTTCAACAGGAAAAAAAATAAAAACAACACAATTATTTGCTCAGCTCTAGATTATCATGATCTTCTCAAGGGTTCCACTGGCATCAATGTGAAGCTGGAACTTCAGTCCACTTTCTTCAGTCAACCAACCAAACTGTGCTTTAGGACTGTGCTAGGTTTAACTTTTCTCCACATCCAGAATATACATCATACATCAGAATTCCAGAAAGAGGTTCTCTGACTTTTTTATTTTTGCTGACTGAACAAATAGCATGTACTTTTCATCCTGCATTCTTGGATGACATCTCCAATAATGTGTAAACAACATTGTTCTGTGTCTCTTTCGGACACAGAATCAATAGCATTAAGTAGGAATGCATTTTTCATTGTATGGATTCTTGAAGCCATTATCTGGTCATTACTTGTGTTCGATCAACCATATTGCATTAAAATCCCTGTTTATTCTTTTAGTTCTTTCTTTACTTTTTCCTCTCTTTCTTGCTGCAGCATCCAATAGTGTACCTGTCAGTTTAAATCTGTCTTGAGGAGTATAACCAAGGCTACATGTTTTAACTGCTTTCTTGAATTGCTCATTTTGTGATACATTGAAGGTGAAGATTATAGCATAGAGGAAGGCTGCAACTTTCTTGTGAAGTTCAAGTGTTTGCTCTTCGCATTTTTTTTTTTATGACAATCTGATTGATTTTTGTTTTTTATTGGGGCGTTGAAGATGCAGAATCTACTCCTGAATGAAGCTGATACTGAAGAGATTTTGAGAGTCCTGAAACGGTCTTAAATTATCATTACAGCTATGTTTCAGTGACAACTAAAGCACCAAAAATATCTCATTGGCAGGATTATTCCAATAAATGTATCATTTAATTGCTCATTTGATTATGAGAAAACCAAATAAGAACATTAATCTTTCCCTCTTGCTACTTAAATTTTGACAATGTTTACATTATCTGTACATTTCATTACTTTATAATATCTGTCTTCAATACTTCAGTTAATTCAATCGCTTGTTTCCTAGTGCGTCCTTCAATTTTAGGTAGGTTGATTTAGATAAATTCATGCACAGTTCGTTAGCCACTATACTTCAGCCACCCATGTACAACACTGGTCGGCAGCTTTCATATTTACTATGTTTAAAAGGAGAAAACCACTTACGAAATTCAGAACAATGAAGAATGAAAAAATAACACGGAGCTATAGCTAGCTTTTTACAGAACTGCATTATCGAGATACCTGGATCAGCTATCTAGGAGTTTCTAGATTCTATCAAACATACCCTCTCAACAATTTACATCTCAACCCAATCCTGTTGCTTTAGCATCCAATGACAGTTGATTCCACATATTAGTCATGTCTCTCTAGCCAACAAGATGCGACAAAACCTGGGTGCCAGGTCGCCATGGCTTGTAGGGTTGAAGACTGGCTCCAAGCTTTGCTGTGGAAATGCTGCAGAGTAGCACCCTCTGGAGACCAAAAATAAAACTGCTGATGCCTAGCTGGAAACTAATTTTTTCAAGCTCTGCTCTCCAATCATCACTGACTGTACCCATTCCCATTCCTCTTTAAACTTCTAGACAGTTCTATATTTTCTTGCAAACTACTAAAAGGCCTGCAGACATGGGAAGAATCCCAGTGTATCATCTCCCTCTTCATTGTATCCAAACCACTTTTATTTTTAAATATGAAAAATATTAAAAGAACCATTTCATTCACAGTCTAATGCTTCTATTATGAAAAAAATCTTTATTATGTTTAAGTGAATTAATTTAGACACAAATTCCTTGTTGTTGTTTGTCTGGTGAGATTACTTTCTATAGCACTACAAATTACATCCTCAATCTTTGAGTTCAGTATTTACCGTGTTTCCAGCAGATAATGTCCTATCCTGATACCCTCCACAATCAGAGCAATAATCTTCCCTCCCCACATCCACGCCCCTCCACGGTTACTATGCCATGACTGCCTTTTCAGCTATTTCAGTCACCAAAAGCACCCCACCTCCCAGTGCTCAATAATGGGATTATTTCTAACATACAAACAATCAAATAGTATTTCAAGGCCCTGATGTTCACCAGCTTCTTCATCCCTAGTATAAAATTTAAGTTCCTCATCTTACCCCAATACAGCACTACCCAGATCTGCTCTTCCCCATCATTTCAACACATGCATCACCACAACCTCAGTCATCCCATCATAATTTTTCTGTCATTAGTACAACTTCTGCACCTTTGATAATCCTTTCGCCAATAGTATCTTTTCATTTCCTGCCTGCCACTCCTGCACCACCCTGACTCCTAAATGAAGAATTTTAGTACCAGACATTTAGTCCTGAAACACAAAGCCATATTATAGCTCATCAAAGACAATTCTCTCCCTGTGGTCAGACAGCAATACCCTCAGGTTTCCCAGCTCTGCTGTGCACCCAGGCTGTGACTAAAGCTCCATGAATTTACAGGAATACTCCTAGCAATACAATATCATCTTCCTCCTTGCTTTTTACTGGTGGATATATGAGGTAAGCAAGATATTTAATTATTGAAAATATAAGGCTGTTTATTTAAATATGCAAATATTTTCCAAAACAAGCTGTTGCCAAAGGCATTATCTTGCCCTTAAGAACAATAAAATGGCATGTTTTATCTTCCCTTGTGTCTAGGACTTCCTATTTGTAGATTGGAATCCAATATGCTCTATAAATCCTTCCTATATAAAAAAGCTGTTATATTTTGCCTCCAGCTGACACTAACATTATTATATAACCTGTTCCCTCAAGCCGACCTGCAAAAAAAAAAAAAAACCTTAACTATGCCAATAAAAAGGAAGATGGTGTTAATAGTTTTAGATTTGTTGTTTCTTTTTCCAACACAGCCAGCAATTGTTGTGTATAATGCAGTGTTCTGAAAGCTAATGTCATTTTGTTCTACTTTACAGGTATATCAGGTCTTCAGTCCCCAAGTGGAAAAGTAGCTATTGATAGCAACTAAGTTCTCCTTTTAAAAAGGCTACTTTCAATAAAATTCAGGGGGGGTTCCGTGACTGGAAAACTGATAGACAGGCTGCAGTTTAAGTATTCATCCAAAAAGATCAAATTAGAAAGATGCTTTCTGGACATGGAGAAACTGCAGTTACGCGAGAGTCACTGTGGAAGGGAACAATTCAACCACTCAGTACTGGCTATGGAGTACTGCACCATAAAGTCAAATTCTCAGAAATAACTAGCGATTCTGAAAGCCAGAGTTTTGGGTGCCCAATAAAAGACACCTCAAATTAAGGAGGACCTGATTTTTAAAGCATTGATGCTGAGCACTTTCTGAAAATCAGTCCCTTTTAGGGTATTTCCTTCCAGACAGCCAAACATGGAGTCACCCAGAAACCACTAGTCACTTAAAAATGTAGTGGGTAGGAATAAATATGATTTTACGTCACGCACTGTAGAAGCTACTCTACTGAGTCATTGTCATACCTGGAAATCTGCCATCTGAGTGATAAATGTGAACTGTGCAACCAGTTAGAGGCAGCGAACCAAGTTTTGCAGCCAGTAATGGCTACTTTAGTAAGTGGAAGAAATGCAAAAAAATACATGCTAATACTGAAGATTAGAGGCTTCAGTGTCCTATGGATGTTCAGAGAGAAGTCAATATTTACCTGATCTTGTGGACCATCCTGGTTTTTTTTTTAAAAAATAGTTGTGATGGCTCTTCGGGTTTGTCTACATGGGGAAATTATACTAGTATAAGGCAGGATGTGAATTTAAACCAATATAATTTTACTAGTAAAACTCCTAGTGTGGACACTCTCATTCCTGTGTACTTTGCTCTGGAAGCAACTTAATATAAACTGAAAAAAGTCACTCTTATCCCAGATAAGAATGTCCACCCAGGGACCCTAGTCCTAACCTGGGATTGTTATAGCGGTTTAACTATACCTATATAATTATACCAAAATAACGGGTGAAACTTTTCTCTGCAGTCAAACCCTTACTGTTAAAGATTTTTCCACCATACCATAACACACAGTAAAGCTAATCATAGTAATGAAGCAAAGAGACAAAACAAAAACCCACAAAGGGTGTCCAGATAGGATTTCAGATACCAAAACTACAATTCCCAGGTATTTCAGTGCCCTGATCTAATTTATCCAGTCACTCAATACAGCAAAAACCAGGAGCTCCAGAGCCAGCTTTGCTTGTGCAAGAGAGGATTTCCTTCCCTCCATCTCTTGACAGTGGTCTTCAATGAGAGCCTGCAATGATGACACTCACTGAGACTGACAGAGGAAATAAAAGAAGTGAAACCACTGAAATGCATCTGCAGAGGCAGATTATTCAATGTCCCACAGACATCGGTGCGAGTGACAGCCGCCAGAGTTTAGTGAAAAAAGAGAAGTGGAAAATTAAACTTCTCATTGGGCCTGATGATGATGAATATCTTCTCTCTGATGAGCTGAGACGGCTTAATCTCTGCTATTAAAATTAAATCACTGAGGTGTAAATATGGCAGCTGAAGACAGGGGTATGAATGTTTCAGATCTGGGGAGAAAGAAAAATCTGAAGAAAAATCATAGAGGTGCATTTCTGCACACTCAAATCTTAACCCTACTGAAACTAGGAATCAAAACTGAAACAGACAGTCACTACCAAAAAGGCTGAAGCCAGATTATTACTAGAGAGACCGTACTGGAAACAGCATTGTCTTATGATCTAAAACCGACAAACAGAAAGTCTCAGAAAATTGAAAGGCATTTCCATTCTTCAGGAAGACTATAACACAGCATCATGTTCTGTTTCAAATGCACACAAAATGGCAACCAATACCCGCACCCAGAAACTATGTGTAAAATAACATTTTCAGATTTGCTTATACTGGGATATATTGACAAAAATTCAAAGAAGGTTAGTTAGAGCTTGGAAAACAACAATTATATACTCTACATAGGTAAGATTTTTGCATGTGGATCCTTCTAAAATATTCTGCAATCCGTTACCTTTCCTTTAACATTATTATTTTAAACCCCAGATTCTGCAGCACATTGCAGCAAAGAGGTGAAATAAGTAATGATCATTATTGTTCATGCTGCTGGAAAAGAATTCTTCCTCACATTAAGCTTTCAGAGTAACAGAAGCCACTGTTAAAATCAGTACAGATTACTTTGGAAGGATATTTTTATGTGGGGATTAAAAAAAGGAGTTTCTGTGTTAACAGTTAATTTGGAAATACCATTAACACTATAGTCAAGAAGTGCAATCACCTTTTTGGAAATAATATGGCTTAGTTAAATTAAATCCAATGCAAAAGAGGGTAGTATACTGATTATGAATTACTAAAATCCTAGTATTAATTTAAAATAACTCTTGAGTATGCAACACATAAATCCTGTGAAAAAGAGTAATACCTTCTCTCTTTTAATGCAGTATGGGTAATTTGTAAAAATTGTTTCCTTATAAGAAAGTGTGTGTGTTATTTTGGAGAATCCAACACACAGATATTGTTAAAAAAGAAGATTACAAATCACAATCAGTTACCAACCAAACTGAATAATCACACTTAAAAAGCTCCTAAAATTGTATTTGATTTGATTCTTTCTAAAGAGTTATTTTTAAAACTCAAAAGGGGGATAAGCTATAGCTTGGAAGAAACAATCTGGCTGGGAGATTAGATTTCCTGATCCGGTGGCAAGTGATCATTCAAACTTTACAAATCTTCTAGTAACTAGCCCCTAATAATTTTATAGGATAATTATCAACCATACCAAAATTATCTGGTACTTGAAATGGCAATAGTTTTGGTGATAGTAACAGTGTAATATTTATAGTTCTTAGGATAATATTTACGATAGTTCACTTCATACGTTTTGGTGCAGTTTATTATGCATTACACTGACATGGTATTATCTTAGTTAATCAAAGTGCAGGATACTGCACTGTTACCCATGAATGGCTGTACAGTTTTGTCCCATAATTATTCACTTGAGACGATCATGATTTTGTAGCCTGCATGACTATCGTAAAATAAAACCAATGCCACAATTTTTCCAACAGTGGGGAGGCAGAAGCAGGCAACAGCACACGGGGGTAGCCAATAGGTTCGCAGTGTCCTTTGGAGTGGTCCCCGAGGAGAATGGAATCATTGCAGGAAGAGAGTTTCTGAGAAGCCCCATATAAATTAAAATGGCTGCTGCTCCCCGGTCCTGCCTGCTCTATCTTAACCCACACTGCCCCACACAAGAATTGCTGCGATTCTTCCCAAGAGCAGGCAGGCAGGAGGTTGCATCTGCACACCAGTCTCCAGACTTGGCTGATGGTATTATGCAAAGGATTTCAGCAGTGACCTTTCGCTGACTGTTCAAGGCATGTCCTGTGAAAACTGCTACTTCACCCACGACACTGTCATGAATTAAAAAACAAAGCAACAAACCAACCCAGATTTTCTCAGGGCACCACTATTACGCAATTACATGATCTCTGATTGGCTGTGGGTGTTAAATTTGCATAATTGCTGTATAATAGAGTGGCTGGTCCCTTTAAGAGGGAAAAGGATCCAGTACACCTATGACTAATTAGCTGCCTTCCAATTGGGTTTAAAAGAGGGCCCAGGGGCACTAGAGGGAAGGAGAAAGGTGAGTTGGAGACCTGGAGAGTCAGAAAGCAGTGCCCTGAGTGCACAGAGTTGAGCAGCAAAGAAAGGGGTAGGTGAGAGCTGCCTTCATGAGACACAGAAACTGCAGAAAGCTCATACAAGCCGCCCCTAGGAATAGGGAGGAATTGCTAAAAAAAAAATCAGTGGAGGGGTTAACCTGCTAACTTCCTGGGCTGGAAAGCCAGTGCTGGGAGGCTGAGATGTTGAACTGTGTTTTCAATAGCAGAGTCCATAAGATTGGTCATTCTCAGATGTTAGGCTGGGGAATCAGGCCTCAGAACCAAGGCAGAAAGGAACTAGGACCAAAGTGCTCATGGACTCATAGATGGGTGAACTGTACAGGATGACCCTGCAGAGAGCAAATGGAAAAATCACAGTACCTTTATATGCTTTACTGTAGAAATTAGGAGAACAGTTTTACCATGAGGGTTCTACAAACTATTGTACTTGTTTATAAATAAATGATGCCCCAAGAGGAGGGACTTTGTATCCAACAGTGAGAATCTATACTTTTTTTATGCCTAAGCTGGGGGGAAACTGAGAAAGGCACACTTATTCATGCCTGACCTGCCACAAGAGGACTCCTCAGGTGTTGGCCACCTTATCACACACTGTATGGCTGTTTCTCAGGAACAACAATGTGAATATGAAAGAGCTCTGTTCCAATTGCTCATATTCTCAGAATTTTCAAGCTAGTGGTCAACAGGGTGGCCTACACCCGAGGTGTTCTCTTGTGGCAGGTCAGGCATGAATAAGTGTCCTCTCCCCAGTGGCTACTTACCCCTACCTCTCATTACTTTACACTGAAGTAGAGAAGATAAAATATTCCTCTGAGAAAGGAATGGGGAAGAGATATCAAAGAGCCATGAAAATAGGTCTGGCTAAATATTGAAATGGAAATAGTCTATTTTTTTAGTTTAAAACTATTTCCCTCTCATTCTTCTTCCCCTCTAATGATGATAGATAAATTCAGGCTCTCTTAGAAATACGACACACATTTTTCACAGCACAGGGTAATCCACTGGAACCACTTACCATGGACTGTGGTCAGATCTCCATCACTTTTGAAATCTTTAAATCAAGATTAGCAGTCTAAGAGATAAGATCTTACTAAACAAGAAGTTATGGGCCTGATACAGGAATTACTAGATGAGGTTTTGTGCCCTATTTTATATAGGTCAGACTAGATTATCGTAATGGTTCCATCTGGCCTTAAAAATCCATGAATCTTAACAAACCAGGAAGACTCTTATAACTGTTGCATGTTTATACACTGAAGGAATCCTAAACCCTCCTTGCCAGTTCAGTTCTGAAACACAAATTAGATCCAAAAAAACCCCCAACCTCCTATTATGGCTATTCTGAGGAGAGGCATACAGACGGAGAGAAAGGGAAGAAAAAGGAAGATGATTGGGTTAAGAAGAGAGGGAAGGATGAAAATGAGTTTATTCAGCCCATACTGTACACATTACCTTGTAAACAGAAAGCACAGCAAAGGAGAGCATATACTATCTCATTGCTTCAGCAATTACTTTTACAATATACAGATCATTATTAATCTCCTTAAACACTAACATACACCAGTATTAAACTGCATAGTGACTACTGCAACCTTTATACTCATGCGTGCTGGGTGAACTGCTTGTTAGGGGAGGCTAGCTCATGGCCCCACCCCTTCTGCTTGAGGCCACACGCCTCCGACCTCTTCCCACGCCCACCTGGCGCTCCCCTCTATTGCACCTGGAGAAGACCTTGTCCTCCCCCCCAGAGTTGAGCCACCCTGAGTCCCAAAAGGGCAGCTCTGGCCCCCACAGCTGAGCGCAGCCCCAGCCACCCAAAGTCCTGGCCAGCAACCCCAGCATCAGCTTGGCAACCCGAGTTGCTCATGACCCCAGCCACGTTGGAACACTGGTGTGCGTGGCCGCAGACGCCTTGAAGCACTACCCATTAGCAGCCCCAGCTGCCCCGAATCCCCACCAGGCAGTCCTAGTACCAGGAAGCTGCTGTTGCAGATGCAGCAGGAAAGGACAGGGCCTTAGGGCGGAGCATGGGTGGGGCCACACCTGGCTGTTTAGGAAGGCTATGCCTTCCCCTGCCTATAACACCCAGTGCCCTTGTTTACACTTAGTATTCTTCCACTTGAAGACAATAGTGTTCTAAGTCTAATCCCACAAGCTGCTACATGTGGGAAGCCAGCCTGGGTAGAGCCCCACTGATTTCATTATGCTTCTGCACAAGTTCATAAGTCCACATCCAAAGAACAATTTGGAAGATCGGGACCTAATTTGCTGTTCCTCTTTAGAATAGTTATAAAATTACTATTAAAAGTGTACTGATTGGACATCATCTTGAGTTCCTGAACAGCACGTTAGACAGAGAAGACTGTTCTAAGTAAGTTCAGTAGATATATTGTCTTTTTTTCTTCAAAATGTTCATTTATATTAAACTTTTCAAAACCCAAACAAGTTATTGATTATAGATTTGGTTTAGCCTAGCATAACTCAGGGGTTCTCGTGTCATGACATGATTTGGAGGGCTCCCAACCATGAGTGACACAGGGAATCCCCTCCTTTGTAGCCCGCCACTGCCCAGACTGCCCCCCACCACTGAGGATCCCCCGGCCACCAGCTCTTTCAGCAGCAGCTGAAATTAAAGTGGCCCTTGCCGCTGAAAGACATCTGCTGTTAGAGGCAAATTCAGCAGCAGGGGACTTGAAAAAACAGCCCCCAGCAGCTGCTCCACCAGTTTTGGCAGCAGGGCATCAATGTAGAGCCCTGCGCGGATACAAATAGGTGGATCCGCATCCGATCTGCAAGAAATGGTCCGCGAATATCTGTGTTGTATCCGCGGATGCAGATATAATGCAGGTATCTGCGGATATTTGCGTATTTGAAGGGCTCTAGTCCTGCACAGATACAAATATGTGGATCTGTATCCGATCTGCATTTGCAAGAAATGGTCTGCGGATATCTGCATTGTATCTGCGGATGCGGATATCCACAGATGTGCAGGACTCTACATCAATGGTCAAACTCATAGGGGCAACGACAGCATCACTTCTTAAAGGAGCAACAGCCTTTTGGTAGCGAGGGCCACTTTCGGCGACAGGCTGATTTCCGCCAACACACTCAGCTGCTGTGCCGTGACACATTTGTGTGTTGCAACACAGCAGTTAAGAAGTGCTGGCATAACAAACAAAGAATTTTGTAAACTGCACTTCACTACTGTAAGTCTAATAAAGGCAATTACAGAACTCTGCACACACAAAAGATAGTACTTAAAGAATGAACTGACAGACTTGTCAAGGAACAAAGTTGGATATTTGCATGTTTACACCCTATGGGCTAAGTCATTTTTCATGGAGTGCTGAGAAAGGAAAGTGACATTACACAACCCAAGGTTCTGAGAATCACTATTATAGCCCCAAACATCCCAGGGAATTGCACCCCAACCAACTGATAATTTTTAAAAGAGACTTTCAGGGTAAAAACACTGGGTAAACTTTCAGATCATCTTCACTTTCTCTTATTGTGGGGGTAGCTAGAGAGTAGAAAGAGTCAAGATGCTACCAAGCCCATTCTTTTTCTTTTACAGTTGACTATTCATTCCACTTATTTCTCAAAGGGCAGGTAGTACAGTAAAAACTTGATCTAGGCCCCAGTCTCAAAGGGAGATATGAAGTCATAAGAGTGAGGAGGCAGATGTGCAAAACTTCAAGTGAGAAAATCACCTAATGGAGTAACACGTTTTCCATTCCATATATGGTCTATATTGGCTGGCACCCAGATGTCACTTACTACAAGCATCTCGGTCCAAAAAGGGGTGTGCCGGTACCCCAAGTTAGCATGCTGTGTTAGCATCCTGGTGCCACATGTTGCAGAGGAGCCCACACAAGAGTGAACACAAGAGCTAGAATAAGCACCTACACATCAGTGTACTTGTACTCTATGAAAGTCTCTGTAAAATTGTATAAAATGTGTAATATTACATGTTAAAATAAATCCACATGAAAAAACCCAAACCACACCCAAGCAAAATAAAAATTGCTCCCCAAAACCTGTCCCACCATCTACATTTAGATGCAGGCTCACCACACCAGGGTTCAAATCATATAGCCAGGGATGGTAGAGAAAGCGCTCTGCTGATTGCTGAGTAGTTATAGCTAACTCTCTTACAGTTAGTGCTCTGTACAACTTTGACAGTGCATCAAGCTCACACATCTGGAAATGTCCCTCATCCCAAGGATAGAGTCATTCAACTGCAAACAGTTCCATTTTAGGACAACTCCCTTTTCTAAGGGTCACTACGAGAAGTGAGAGAAACAATAACCTGAAACACTCTGGAACAGCATTGGTTTATCATCCTTAATAGATTCCCAAGTTATTTGGGAGGGTTGCTTATCTCTGGTCACAGAAGATCCTTTCTGACAGAAAAAGAAAATACAGAATGGAAATGGCAAATAATGGCTAGGTAGGCAAAGAAAGCAATGGCAACACAAGAAAAGCATTCATATATAGCAGAGGTGCAGAACTTGCGGCCCTCGGGGCAATTTATAGGCTGGAGCAGACCAAGTGGGGGATAATGTGATGTGACCCCCTCCCTCCCCCCAACAAATTGCATTTGTGGCCTTGAATGGTCTTAGAAAATGCATTTTGGCCCTTGACCAAAAAAGGTTGTGTACCCCAATATATAGCCAGGGAGTTTTTCTGCTAATAATGAGTATCATTAACCTACAGGCAAGCAAAGTCTCATTCATTTTCAAGTTTCATTATTAACGTTTGCTAAGACAATATACAAGTGAGGGCTCTCAGACCTTTTGGTCAAAAGCTAGTTTTGAGGAGTACAGACTTGCAAGTCATGAAACTTAAGTCTTTGCAGAGAGAAAGTCACTGTTCACAAAGGGAACTTATGGGAAAAAAAAATCAGATCCACCCTCAGTATTGCCATGCATCCGAGTTGCAAGATGTGTTGCACCATATGGACAGCTAACAATGTTTGACTTGTGCATCAACCCTACCATCCTTATCATGGTGATGTGACTGTCCCGTTTCTTCTGAGGCAATTGTTTCCAATCTGTGGTCTGTGGACCCCTGGGAGTCTACAAACTATATCTAAGATTTCCAAAAAGGTCTGCATCTCTATTTGAATTTTTTTTAGGGGTCTGAAAATGAAAAAAAAAAAGGTTGAAATATACTATCCAAAGGACTCTCAGAACAAAACTGCACATATGCTTGGATGGTATCTTGCTCCCAGCAAAAAAGCCACTAAAACACCATATCTCAGTACTCTTGCTACAAAATCATAGGGTTCCTACTAAATGCAGAAAAAAAGTCCACCTGAAATTTCTTTTCCCAGTTTTTATTTAAAGCCCATTGAACCCAATGTTAAGACTCATATTCACCTTAAAGGAGCACTGAAACACGGTTTCTCAGTAGAAACATTTAGGGATTCTCAGTAGAGGACATGGCTAACTAAAGCTGGGCAAATAATTCATAATGAAAAATACATTCTACAGATTTTGCCTCTTTCTCTTAATAAGCTGCCCATGAAGGAATTATTTATTCAAATCTGTTCATATTTGAAAACATTTGATGAGCTTTTAACTATTTATTCCCAATAAATCTTGTTTATGGAGATAAAAATTCAAGCTGTTTTGATCAGGCATGAGGAAGTTTCTGGCACATAAATGGATCAGTTTAACGCCCAGAATTAGTTTTCTGATTCAGATATTCACAATCACAATTTCAAAATTCATTTCCCATGAATATTAAAACTTAAAGCTCATTGTGTCTGTCAATAGTCTTACTAATTGATATATTGACTACTCTATTGAAAACAAACACAAAAAAGAGTGAAAACAACTAAGTGAATCTGTTTAATCATTACAATGAGCATTAACTTTGTTTATTTTTCAATATTCATTCAACTCTAACTCTACCTCTCACCACTATTGATTACGTGCCCAAAAGTAAATCTATATGGAAATGATGTCAGCCACAAGGCATTTAACAAAGTCACATGGAGCTGGAGGCAACACAGTCTTTGAGAAAGATGGCCCAGTCATTAATGTCCTGCTCTTGGACTTGGAAAAACCAGGTTCAATTCCCCACTCTGTGAAGCGTTCCTGACTTTGAGCAGGTCAATTAGTTTCTCTCAATTTCTTCTCCTCCACACAGCGGTGTTGCAAGGGTAAATGTGTTGAAGACTGTGAAGCACTCACGATAACAGTAGCGTATGTCAAATAGATACCTAAACTAGACAGATAATCTAGAGAGCACTTGCCAAACTACAATCCCATACTTCTGTTTCACATGGTCACCAGGGTGGGGGATAGATCACTTGACTGCTTATTCTATTCATTCCCTGCAAAGCACCTGGCATTGACCACAGTCAGATGATGAGATTCTGGGCTAGATGGACCATTGGTCTGACTCAGTATGGTCATTCTTATGTTCAGGGCAGAGGGAATGGGGAAGACAGAGCCAACATGGTATATTTGGGGGTACTGTGTTAGGATCAGGAGAGAGGAAACCAAATGGCAAGAGAAAGGAGGCAGCCTAGGAAGGAGTGAAGTCTGTCCTTATGCAGCTTTCAAAGTCCACTGGAATCTGTGAGAAGCTTCTGTAGGGAACTAGGGTCACTGGACCGTTTTTAAACGTGCTGTAAAAACTAGGGAAATTCCCAGGCAAAAACGTCCACCTCTTTAAACTGGAAGAAAAAACATTTGGAAAATGCAGCACAAAAGTAGAATTTTTTTCATCACACAATTGCACAGAACTGAGAAATGTGACATAAAGTACTGTTTTGCATATACTATAAAATACATTTTGAGACATATAAATTTAAGCTGGAATCAAGGTTGTGAATTATCACACACAAGAGATCACTTTCTAAAAAGTGGGAAAAAAGAACCTGTTGCACCAAAAGGGAAATACCTGAGAGTCTACTCAGTCAAGCTTTATGTCAGTACCCACATAGATAGAAGGCCAAAGAACAGTCATAATAACCCACAGTATAAAAGGAGATCCAAGATAAAAGTAATGCTTTTGTCTTGTATCACCTTCATATCAAAGGCAAGAATGCTTCAAAAACGTCTGATACTAGGTAGATAAAAGCCTGCATTACTGAAGCCTGCACAGCCAAGGGTTTGAAGCCATAACTGAATATGATGGCTCATTCCATTACATCAGTGGCTACTTCTGTGCTCACATGCCTTATGAAGAGACACACGAAGTAGCCACCTGGCAGAGAAACATATCTTCTCCAGGCACTACAAGTCTGACCTCCAGAGGGCTGCTGCCATTTATGATGGTGCTGGAGGTGTCTTCCACAATTTTTTTATTTAAAATTATTAAATATTATTTGGTAATTTTCTTTCCCCTATTTTAAATAACTGGCACACCACCCACCCCACTCTTTTCCCTTACTTTTCAGGGATAATTCAAGGACTGTGAGCAATTAGAGTAACTTTTTCATACCAAACAAGTGATACTTGGTGTTATGTTGCCCTTTATCTGTGTTAAAAAACAATAATGGTAATCAGATGCATTCAAAGACCACACAAAATCAGGACTCATCTTTAGTTTGGTCGTTCATAACATTAATAATTTATGTGCTAACTAATGTTGTTTTTTGTTTGTTTTTAAAGTAGTGTTTGCTTTCAAAGTTAGGGTAGAATTCCACTCTTGTGACTACTCCAAGGGGGAAGGGAGTATGTGACAGCTGTTGAGTGAAGGCTGTGAAGTGATAGGTTGCTAGGTGCCTCCTAATAACAGAGAGGGAATCATCTATTGCAGGACTGTAATGTACTTAAAACCAGGAGCTAGGAAATTATGCGATCAAATACAATCACACTGGTCACACTTCATACCTATGTTCTACTAACAAATACTTTATAAAAAAATTATAAATGAGCTTCCAGTGTAATGGTGTGTCAAAAAGCTCTAGTGTGAACACTGGATGTAGAAGGGGGGAACATAGGTGCAGGGGTAGTGTGGTGATGCTATCTCTGTAAACAGCACTGGAATACAATGTACAATTCTACAGCCCACATTTTTGAAGGGATGTTGAAAAGTTGGTGAGGGTGCAGAAAGAAGCCACAAAAATGACAAGGACTGGAGAAAATTTCTTACAGTGAGAAACTTAAAATGCTCAAGCTGTTTAGCTTATCAAATAAGACTTGAGAGATGACCTGATTACAGTGTACAAGTACCTTCTTGGGGAAAAGTACCAGAGACAAAAGGACTTTTTTAACTAACAGAGAAATTCATAACAAACACCAATGTCTGGATACTGTAGCCAGACCAATTCAATTTTAGACACAAATTTTTAAACACTGAAGGGGATTAACAACTGGAATCACTATCAGGGGAAGTGGTGAATTCTCCAGTTCTTGGATGTCTTCTGTTCAAGGCTAAATGTCTTTCTCGAAAGTATGCTCTAGTGAAACACAAGCTATGCTGTATTCAGACAAGTTATTGGGCTCAACACAGGGGTAACTGGGTGAAATATAATGGTTTGTGATATACAGGTTAGACCAGATGATCTAACGGACCCTTCTGGCCTTAAACTCTATAAAGCTATGAAAATGATGATTAAATGTTTAAATAACTGGTTGGTTAATTGTCAAGAGTTCAAAATCTCAGTAACTTCCTTATTACCTAGACTTAGAATCATTAGTAATACCTTCTAATGACCTGTTTATAACATATACAACACATAATATTCATGTTTTGAACTAACTTATAACATCAGATATAAATCCTTCATAAAAAAGAAGTTAAATGCGAAGTGTGACCATATTTTTTTCTAAAAATAAAAATATGAGTCTTAAATTTCTCATCTATTGTAATTTTAAACACAATCATGACTCTTCAGCAGGTAAGACCACCTGTTTTCAAGCAACTTTACCGTCTCTTACTGTTCTAGTTTATTATGATTTCTATAATGTTTCATCTGTTTCATCATAGGATGACCTCACACAGTGATTGCACGTTAATGTAGAATCACCGGAAACTAAATGCAACTACATAAGCACATGTCTATACCTGGTCACCTTTTTGAATTATCAGAGAAAACTAGCATCTGAACAAATTTTAAGTGGCTGAAACACTTTCTTATACTAGTACTTACACAAACATGTTTAGCATTTTTTGAGTTAAGTTTAAAAAAACACCAATTGACCAAACATAAAATGTCTCATCCCAATTTCTCAAGCAATGAAGTAACAGAAATAAGGTTGGAAATCATAGTTCCTTCTTGCCCACCTACAAAAGAAACATCATTAAGGAAAACCTCTAATGCCAGAAACCTAGTTCATCACATTTAGAACTCCATTGGCAAAGTGGTGGTTATTCCAAATTACTAATATGCAGCTGCAAATCAATGCACACATTATATGAAACATCTCCATCTGCAGAGGGAAGGAGAAAGACTTTCCCGCCACAGCTACAGCAAATGGATTGCTGGCCAGAGACAGTGCATCTAACATGTTTTTTATATATTAAGATCCTCTAAATACAGATTGATTTTCTGTGCTCAATAAGTGTTTCACCTGCTAGGCACTGATAAATGGATTGAAAAACTGTCCACTTCCACTGTAGATTCTATATGTAGCCCTACGTACTCTATTGACATGTTATTTTGTAACTTCACATAAAAATACTCAGCAAATCCTAGCAAACATTTTTACAACAGCTCCCATTCCACTGCTAAACAGGGGGAAGAGAAGGTAGAAGGAAAGTAACTACCTTCCTACTCTCTCTACAGTGGTGGAAGAACACATCTGAAAACTGGCCCACATCTCATCTCACCCAGGAGCGGGCAGTCTTAGGGTTTCCGGGGCCCTGGGCAAAAGTCAAGGATGGGGCCCCCACCACCCTCCCAGCCCTCCACCATGGCCCATGGCCCCCCAATCTCTGCTCCCCCTGCCAGGGCCTGCAACTCCCCTCCACCCGAACCCCCTGCCAGGGCCCACGGCTCAACGCCACGGCCCCCTGCCACCTCCCAACCTCCCCACCAGAGCCCGCAGCCCTGCATTGCTGTCCTCCACTGTCCCACAACCCCCCAGCAGACGGTCTTAGTGGATAGGCATCCAGGCATGTCGCAGGGCCCTGGGCAGCTGCCTGCAATGCCCACCTGCTAAGACCACCTATGATCTCACCTATGCTCACAATGGCACTAAGGCTTGGTGTACATTGCCAGTGAAATTCAGCAGCAGTCAATGGAAGATACACAAGCTATGCAGAGTAGCGTGTGTATCTCCCATCAACTTCCTAACTTCTATGCAGCGTGGCGTCCCCAATATGCTGTGCCGACAGGAAATGCAGCGTCAATCTTTTTTGTGAGGCTAGGTTAACTGCATTGATTTCCAGATCGACTGAGCAGGCCTTTATGGCCACTCAAGTGATCCAGCAGCGCTTACAGAGTATATCTATACTGACACCATAACTAACAGATCGACCTGACTAGTATAAGGTAAGATCAGCAGAAGTGCTCAAACTGGAGCTCCACTGCTCTACCTGAAATGTGGCTTCTGACGGGGCTCTCTTTATGAGGGCCACATGGCTCTCTACGTCGCTCTCCTCTTCCCCACCACCTCAAATCTGAGGACAGCCGGGGCTCATTGCATGGTCGTTCCCCCCCCAGGCCCATGAAGACAGAGACAGTATGGGGTAATTATAGGGGTCATAGAACACTTCAAAGGATAGGGAGATTTGTGGCGAGTTACCTTAAATTTCTGCTTTTGTGTTTTAAGTTCTGTCTCAAGAGCGCCTAGAGCCTGTGGAGAGGTGCCCTTTTAAAGTACTTCTATACCCTTTCCCATCGCCGCACCCGAAGTCTCTCTTGTCTATTCAGATGACAAGCTCTTTGGGGAAGGCAGACCATCAACAACTCTGTGTTTGTACAGCACCAAGCACAATGGGGCCCCATTCTTGGTTGGCCCTTAGGCACTGCTATAAGAAACATGATCATTAATAATAATAAAATCTAAATAAACAAATATTTCTCTTTTAAGAGCTGATCTTAAATGAGGACTTTGTATCATAATCATCTATCACCAAGACATGGGATATAGACAATGAAATTCTGGGAAGCATTTCAGCGAAGAAAATAGATAAGGAGAAATCATTTCGAACTGTGCTTTTTAAGCACAAAGTGGAAAAGAAAAAGCACAAAGTGGAAAAGAAAAAGCAAACAACTGATGCTAGCATCTACAATGGTGCCAAGGACTCCTGTTGTTAAGTGCTGCACACAGGAAGCCGCTTGCAGCGCAGGACAACAGCTTTATTTAACCTATAATGATTGAAATCCCACCACCTGTCAGCTCCCATCCTCCTTGTTCATCAATTCCCACTAGGTATTTTACTCTTACCTTCAAAGCTCCCAGAAAACAGGTAAATCCAGGTAAAGGCTGGAACAAAGAGGAGAGTCAGAGAGGCAGCCAGGAATTTCCGTCTTCCTCTGCAGATTCCCACCATTCTCTCAGCGGTGGAGATTCCCAACCCAATGCTGTTCCTACGTCGGAAGCATGTAGTCTACAGCCTCCCACATATTACTCCCTAAAAGGGAAAAGGGGGAAAGGTTACTAGTTTATACCACCATACAAAACCAGATTCTTCCAGTGTCTTATAGAGCAACAGAACAAGCCTGAAAATGGGGTTCCTAACGTTGCAGAAAAGGCAGTTCTGCATAACAAATACACGTTTCTGAGAAGTGCCGTAAAAGAGCACCAAACAATAAAATACATCATGGCTGCTAAACACACTGGGCTCATATTATAAAAAGCAGCATTTTTATGCCATCCTTTGAACAGAAACTCTGTTTTCCTTGATGTCTCTGTGCAGATAGGAGACAGACACCTGTCTCTCTACCTTGACTCCAGCAGAGCAGGAAACACGCTCGCCCGGCACTGGCCTAACTGCCGGCAGCGAAAGACTCAGAAAAGTAATCAGAAAAGGGAGAGTGAAGATGATGATAGCTATTAATATGACAGGATTTGCCAATTAGAAAGCGAGATTGATGTGCATGTAAATGGCAGGAGACAAGAAGAAATACACTGGCTAAAGACAGTGTGACAGGCTGCTCCTCAGATCTGGTCTGGTGTGCCACTATGACCCCTCAAACCCTACTCCTGAACCCCAATTCACCTCACCCTGCTAGGTGATCACTCACTCCTGGGTAACACCAGTCCACCAGCATGTCATTGATCCCAGGCAGTGGGTGTAAATCCACTAGCCACACAGGGGTTGGTCTCCAACTGAGCACCCCCAGCCCCAGGTACCACACCGGGAGCCACTCCCAATCACCACAGTCTCAAATCCAACCACTTAACAAAGAAGTGGATTGAGCCCAGCCTCCCATGTCCACACCCTCTAAAGACCACACACCTTTAGATAAAACAAATACTAGTTTATTGATCAGAGTACGATTTCAAGTGAGAAAATAGCCAATCAAGGTAGAATCATAATATAAATGAGTCAGGAATGACCACTATCAAACAAAAGGTATAAAACTCTAGCATATCTACCTAAACTGACCTCATAGTCCAAGATTATGCACAAGGTGCTTGGCTGTTTGGCATTTTACAGACATTCTCTGCCTATTACAATGCGAGGCCCAGATCTTGCTTGAAGTTGGATGCAAGATGGACTCTTCCAGGCAAAAACCTGCAGCTTCTCCCTCAAACAATTTATGTCTTCGTTTTTACGAACTCCTGACCGTCTCTCCCCCTCTGTGCTGCTGCTGTGTCATTCTCTTCACTTCTACCTGAGCCAGGGAGGGCATCTGTATTCCCTTTTCCTGGTAAGTCTCCAGCCTCGGTGCTAGAGATAGTCCTGAGAGTTTGAACCCTGTAACATGCTTCACATCTGTACACACATGTTGCTGTAGGAAACATAGCACCATGGTAATTATATAGAATATGCCATGCGCCTTCACAAAGGAGCCTGGTATAGCGCATTTGGCATCAAATCACACAATTACATTGCAAAACTGAACAGAAAAGTTACATACATCATGTCCTAAGGGTGCACGGATGTGCATCCTGTCACAGATAGAAAACAGAAAGAAGCACTAGCAGCTGATGGTGGGAGCTTTCTGAGTACATGTCAGAAGAGTTAAAGAAGCAGTTTCCCTCTTTTGGGCATGCCTTTTCCATCTGACCCCACTATTTCAATTTTCTTAACATAGTTTAATGTGATTTAACAGGTCTTTTCCATCATGGAAAAGGGAGGACTTTGATATTTTAAGTGAATCACCCATATTTGAAAAGAAAAAGAAAAACAAAATAAAAAGCCTGGCCTTGTTTAAAAGAAAAACAAGTAGCAATTGTGCAGTTTAGAGAGAATGGCCACATCTGCACGACCACTTACTTCAGTATAACTTACATCACTCAGAGGTGTGAATAAGCCACCCTTCGGAGTGACATTTACACCAATCTAACAGCGGTGCGTAGACGGCTATGCCGGCAGAGCAAAGTTACCACATTTTATGGAGGTGGATTTATTATGCTGACAGGAGAACTTTCTCCTGTCACCATGGACTGTCTTCACCAGACACGCTACAGCAGCGGAGCTACATTGATTCAGCTGCGCCAGCATAGCCCTTCTAACCTAGACCAACCCTTGGTAGCAACACTATTTCATGCCCTTTATTCATCACAATCATTTTCAGTAAATGATTATGTACAACCCCAGAGGCACGCATAGAGCATTAAAGACATTATCACACCTTTCTTTCCCTTAAAAAGCAAGGAATATTGAGGATTTGGGTAGGGGAGAAAACACAGGTACCAAATCCATGCGTATCTATTTGTTTCAGCCTTATGCAGGTTCACATTGCAGGCACAGAAAAGCTCCCTGGAAAAAGTTTGTAATTTCAAATAAAAATTGGTGCAATGTGGTGACAGGGATTGTAAGAGCTAAAACCAAGGAACTGCGACGTCTTTAGTAATAGTGCCTTTTGGTGCATGCTGAAATCAAACAGCAGTTAGCACATTCCTTCGTACACAATTTACCTTTTTAAAAATCACTACTGCATGCAATAAAAATGCATTTGATCTTTAAGACCACATATGCATTAAATTTAGAGTGAAAGTAAATTCTGAATTCCACCTAACGTCAAAATAAGAGATAATTAAAGACCGAAGAGATGGGCTCAGAAACAGAATTCTTCAAGAATTTTCCACTTCGGGGTCACCTCTTGGCATTTCAAGCAGGGGAGGGTGAAGACTTTAAAAAAAAATTTACCCAGCGTCTCCAAAATTCTGCTGAATAGCATCAGTTTCACAAGCTAATTAAAACATCAATTTAGTAGCCTGTGACGAAGGGACAAAATATACAAGTAATAAGCACAGGTGCCTACCCCCAACTCTACACTAGCACAACCTATGGGCCAGGCTGGGTCCTTCGCTCCGGCCCAACCCGAGACCATACCATGTCAGGCATTTCTAGAGATGAAGCTCATGCTCCAGGGGCGGGGTCTGTGCAAGCTGTACAGTAATAAAAACCTGGCAGTGTCCCCTACTACCACCTTCCTAGAACCAGCACTGTCAGAGCTAGCTACTGGCATCTCCAGAGAGGCAGGGCCATCCATGCCAGCCAACAGCAGTAGCAGCTCAAACTCCTATGCTGCTACCATTCTCTCTGGGCAGGGGGAGGAGATATGCTAGCTCGGCATGGTGCTGCTCCCTAGGCCTCAGAAACACCACCAGCTGAGGGACAAAGTTTTTCAGATTGTGTCAGTAGTGCAGGCTTCTGTGATAGCTGGATGCTAGAAACCTTTAAGAAAGTGCCTTTGAAGGGCCCCAGAGGAAGAGATACAGGGGCAGTTACCCTGAAACTGGGACATTGGTTACAGGTCCTCTATTTCTTTTTTAAACACATCCCACCAGAAGTACTACCACAATGAGAAGAGTGCTGTTTATGCTCATTTAACAAATAGAGATAAAGGAAAGTTACGCACCTTTTTTGCAGTAACTGGAGTCTCCATGCCCGGACTCGAGAATTTTCTAGTAGTGCTTGTCGTGGCCGCACGTGCACTAAGAGACCGCCACACGCCTCCTTGGCGTGTGCGCAGTGCAACCCCCTTTCAGTTCCTTCTCCAACCAGGAGTGAAGCGACTACACTCCGAAGTAGAGAGGGGAGGAGGGGCAGGTGGTGGAGCACCCAACGGGACACCCATCTCGAAGAACTCCAGTTCTCCAAAAACGTGGGTAACCTTCCTTTCTTCTTCAAGGACAGTCCCTGCGGGTGCTCCACCTTGGAGACTACAAAGCCGTGTCCCCTCAGGACGGAGGGACTTGGGAGTTATTGTTTTGCACTGTAGAAAGGACTGAAAGTCCAACTTTTGCATCGTAACAAGATGCTTGATCGATAGCATAATGTTTGGTGTATGTGGGTTAAGGCCCACGTAGCAGCTCTGCAGATATCCGCAAGTGGGACATTGTGGAGAAAGGCCATCGTAGTTGATACAGCTCTGGTAGAGTGTGAACCAATAAGATCAGGTGGTAGAGTTCCTGTTAATGTGTAGCAAGTGTGGATGCAATTAGAAATCCATTTTTATAGTCTTTGGGTTGAGACAGGTGCGCCCTGAGAGTGTCTGGCCGTGGAGACACATAGTCCATTTGTTGATCAAAATGTTCTCATTCTCTCTAATTAAAAGCCTAGAGCATGATGGACATCGAGGGTATGAAGAACGGCTTTGCCCAGAGTGGAGAGGGGCTTCGGTCTGACTATGGTAAGTTTATGGTTTGGTTAAGGTGGAAGGTAGATGAAACTCTGGGGATAAATCGTGGGTGAGGTTTGAGGGTAACCTTGTCCTAATGCAATATAGTATATGGGGCTGTAGCCATGAGTACCACAAGTTCGCTAACACTTCAAGCAGATGTTATAGCAATAAAGAAGGCCAGTTTCCTGGACAGATAGGTAAGCAAGCACGTTGCAAGTGGTTCAAATGGCAGTTTAGTTATCGTTTTGAGTAAATTAAGATCCCAAATAGGTATAGGTGGGCGAGTATCTGGGTAAAGATTCTGTATACCCAGTAAAAATCTCTTTACAGTTTTATGTGAGCTGTTATGATGAAAGATTGTGATAGCATCGAGGTGTACTCTAATAGAGCTATTTGAAAGATTGGACTGTTTTAGATGAAGAAGATAGCCCAGGATTGTTGGTATCATCACTGAGACAGGAGACACATATCCACTACACCAATGATGAAATCTCGTCCATTTTTGAAGGTAGGTTTTATGAGTTGATGGTTTCCAGCTGTTCAGTAATACCTGTTGTACTGCATGTGAGTATTGTAGCTCCTCCTTTTGGAAGCACTGAGGAACCAGGTAGTCAGATGGAATTTCTTGGGGTCTGGGTGAGTCATGAGACACCTGTGTTGTGTTAATATGTCTTTCATTGGGGAAGAGTAATTGGTTGTTTCATGAACATTTCCATGAGGTCAGTAAACCACGGTTGCCTGGGACAGGCAGAAGCAATCATAATTCTAGTCGCCGAGTCGTGAGGAATTTTGAGCTGAGTTCTGTAAATTAATGGGACTGGGGGAAAGGCGTATAGGAGATCTTTTCCCCAGTGACAGAGAAAGATATCCCCTAGGGATCCCTGACCGAATCCTGCCTTTGAGCAAAACTTCAGACATTTGCGGTTCAGATGCATAGTGAAGAAGTCTCTGGTCGGAAAACCCCATTGTATAAAGATGTCGTCTAATACTCATAGATGGATCTCCCATTCGTGGTCCTGAGTGAAAGACCTGCTCAGGAAGTCTGCCATCGTATTGTGAATACCAGGGAAGCATGTCACGGAGATCATGATTTCGTTATCTTAGACACCAGTTCCACAGGAGCATAGCCTCTCTAAAGAGGGGTTTTGATCGTGCACCTCCTTGTCTGTTCATATAGACCATGCAGGCTATGTTTTCTGTGAGGATCTTTATATGGTGACGAGTTATGATGTGTCTGAAGTGACGGCAAGCACACTGAACAGCTCAAAGTTCGAGCAGATTTATGGACAGCCTCATTTCCATGGGTGATCATTTGCTCTGGACAGCATGATGACAAAGATGAGCACCCCCCACCACCAGCAGGGATGCATCTGTTGACATAGATACTGAGGGTGGTTGTGGGGTGAAGGGTACTCCCATGGTGAGATTTTGGGATTTGGTACACAATTGTAGGCAGGGGTAGTCTTAGGGTTTCCGGGGCCACACCCCGCTCCCAGCAGATGCTCTTAGTGGGTGGGCAGCCAGGCGTGTTGTGGAGCCCGTCCCTCTGCAGGGTCCTGGGCAGCAGCCCGCACTGCCCACCCGCTAAGTCCGCCTATGATTGTAGGGACTGTTTTACTTCTAGAGGTAGGGAGATCATCTTTTGTACTGAGTGGTATGTTGGCTTGTTGACTTTGGCTAAATATAGTTGAAGAGGCCACATGTGCAGTCTTGCGTTTTGGACGATTGTGGTGGTTGTGGCCATGTGACAAAAGAAGAATAAGCAACTGTGAACTCTGATTATGGAAGCATGTAGTGCGAGGTTCCTTAGATCTGACATTGTTTTGAATCGCAGATCTGGAAGAAAGGCTCTTGCTGTTAAAGGGTCCAAATGTGCGCCGATGAATTCTATTACTTGAGATGGACTTGTTGACGTTTCTGAGAAGTTCAAGATGTTGGAAAACAGAAACGGTAAATATGACTGCTTGACACGCTCCTTGTTGAGAGCAGGATTTTAAAAGGCAATTGTTGAGAGAAGGAAAGATGGTGACACCCTTCCTTCTTACGTGGGCCATGACCATGGCAAGGAGTTTTCAAAAAATACCCGAGGAGTATTATAAGAGTCTGAAGAGTAGAACGGTATATTGGTAATGATTATTGTTCATTATAAATTGGAGGCATTTTCTATGGGCCGGGTGAATTGAAATATGAAAATATGCATCTTGCAGGTTGAGGGTCGTAAACCAGTCCCTGTGTTCTAGAGCTGGAATGATGGTAGTGAGTGTGACCATTTTAAACTTTTGTAGTTTTATATATTTGTTCAATCTCTTAATATCAAGAATTGGCCACCAACCTCCCGATTTCTTTTTAGTTAAAAAATATGGGGAGTAAAAACCCTTACCACGGCATTCCCTTGCAACCGTTTCTCTTGCACCCACAGAAAGGAGATGAGACCTCCTGTTGTAATTGTTCATGAGTGGTATCCCTAAAGAGGGACGGGGAAGTGTATTGGGAGGATGGTTTTGCCATTAAAGGGATGGTGTAGCCAATCCGAATTGTGTCAGGGACCCATTTATCTTTCGTCATAGTTGTCCAAGCATCATAGAATTAATATAGTCTGTCAGTGAATAATAGGATGTGTTGTGGTGCAAGAGCTGCAGGGAGGTCTAGACAGTCCTCAACCGAATTCTCAAAATTGGGATTTTGAAGGTGGTGGTTAGGAAACTGGGGCCTGAATGGAGAGTTATCTGCAGCATTGTGTTCATTGTCTGGTATGTGGAGGCTGGTCCTGACGTTTGTATTGTGGTCTAGAGATATCAAAGGCTCATAGACTTGCTCTGGAATCTTTAGAGAAGTGCATTATTTCATCTATTTTTGCAGAAAATAACTTTTTCTTATCGAAAGGCACATCTTCAATTGTTGCTTGCAGCTGTTTAGGAAGATCTATGGAACGCAGCCAGGAGGACCTGCCCATCACAACTCCCGTCGCTAAGGAGCAAGCCGCTGTGTCAGCTACATCGAGGGAGGCTTAAAGAGCAGTTCTTGAGACTCTTATTATAGCATGGAACTGTTGCTTCTTGTTATCTGGAATGTGCTCAATAAAGTCAGCTAGTAGTTATGGTTGTAATTTGCTAAACCCTTCTGCCAAGGAGGTCCATTTTTTTTATCCTCTTTCTCATGAGAGGTGTACCTATATAGATTGTACTGCTGGTTAGCGGCCTCCACTGCTAAAGAGTTTGGTGGAGGATGGCTGAAGAGGTATTCAGGGCCTCTGCTCGGTATATAATATTTCTTATTAGCCCTCCTACATGTGGTTTGGGGTGATTGTAATGGGAATCTGCCACATGTTGTTAGCACGGTCAGTCAGAGCACTGTCTATTGGTAGAGCAATTCTTGTGAATGATTTGGTTTGTGAAATCCGAAGAAGTTTATGTTGGGATTCTTGGACCTCTTGCATTGGGATCTCCTGGGATTCGGCCACCCGGCAAAAAAGACCCTGAAATTGTTTGAAATCATCAGCCGTGGTGATCAGTGATGGGATAATAGCTTCATCCAGTGAAGATGATGTATTATGTGGTGGAGTTCTCTGTTCCAGGTCTTCTATGTCGTCCCCAGGATGTTCAGTTTCCTGCTCTGCTGGGGCTGTAGTTTTTGGCCGGGGTCTATGCATTTCAGGTGAATGGTATGGAGGAGGGGTCGGAGTAATGTGAACAGGATTCCCAACTGGGCGAGTGGTGGATAGGCAGGTGGAGGGCCATATCAAAGAAGAGCATACCATGGGAATGGTTGAAAGGTAGGCAGTCGTGATCTATGACGGTGGGATGTAGATAATGGAGGTTGAGGAGAAAATCTGCACCTGTGCTCTTCGGGCTCATATTCACTCGCCTTTTCAAGTGATGATCTTGAATCTGCACGATACTGGGATGCAGGGGACCTGGCAGTGTCAGAGAAATGAGAAATTAGGGAGACAGCATGGTGTGTATCATCAGTAGAGGCATGGCGCTTCCTTTTTTCAGTATGCTTTTTTGACACAGAACGGTCAGGAGAGTGGTTCGCTGCTGAGGGAGCCGGTCTTGGTGCCATGGGATGTGGCACCACGTGAGTATCAATAGTGTGGGAATGGTTATCGGTGACGACGTTTCTGCAGTTGGTATAGAAATCTGGGGTGCCGTAGTTTGTGTAAGCACTGGCACCGAGGTTGCCTTCGGCACCCAGTGGGTCTCCGGTGCCGTTGAAGTGGCAGTTTTTGAATGCTTATCAGCCGCAGTTTTAGATTGTTTAGATTTAGATTTTTGTCCCCAAGGTCTGATGGAAGAGACCTGTCTTGGGACTTGCCAATTAATGTACCAGAGGATCCTAATGCCTCTTTGGTACATATTGTCTTCCTAGGAAGGAATATTGATTTCCTCCGCTTGGAAGATGTCTGAGGTGGAGTTAGACATCTCTTTGGAGACTGTACAAGCGAAGAGGCTGGTGCAGTCTGTCCAGGGTCAGAAGCTGGTCTAAGAAGTGACTGCTCCATTAATAAGAGCTTTTAGGCAAAGGTCTCTATTGCAGCAAGCTCTGGAATTCAGGTTTTTAAATTGAGGACATGTCTGCGAGATGTGTCCCTCACCCAAACCTTTAATACAAAGGTCTTGGCCATCTGATGCTGGCATGACATTACAGCACTGCGCAGAGTGTTTAAATCCCGGAGAACCCAGCATGAGGAAAAAGGAAAAAAGGAGGGGAGGGCTTTTTTTTTTTTTTTTTTTTTTAAAAGATAGGTAAGTATTAACTAGGTGAGAGGAGTGAGAGGGAAGTAACTCAGGAGTATATTGATAAGATGAGGAAAAAACGGCTGAGGAGAGAGTAGAAGCTCCGTCTGAGACCACGAACAATTAAGAAGGAACTGAGTGGGGGTCACGCCGCTCGCTGAGAGGGCACCAAGGAGACGTGAGACCGCCTCTAGGCACTCGTACGGCCACAACGAACACTACTAGAAAATTCTCTGGTCCGGGCTCAGGGCACACCAAAATCCCAAAGTAGAGCACCCACAGGGATACTCCTCGAAGGAGAACTTTGTAATACAGCAGACTAATGTGAAACATATCAAAAGTCAGGCAGACTATATATAACTTTGTTGGGTAAAGGTGGCAAGAATCCTATACCATTTTCCTGGAGTCCATCACTGCTCTCATTCAATACAACGTAAAAATATACAGCACTCTCTAAGGGCAGGATTTTATAAAGCCCCATCAAAGGTAGAACTCTCATGGCAGCAAAGTTAAGGAAAATCACGAACACTTGGAAAAATTCCACCCTATGTGCACTGCCATGAGAATTATGATGCACATGATACATGGATTCAGAAAGGACCAGCAATGCTGACAGCATGTAAAATCATTTTCAACCAGCACGTTTAAAGAACAGTTCAGTTTTTCCTGAGTTAATATCTCTTTTACTAGATACCCATGAAAACCTAGCTTGTGAATAGGCCAATACATAAGCCACATCCTGGACTATGCTCTGACTGTTCTGCACTACTCCACTAGTGCAAAGTAGCTTCAGAATCAGAAAGCACAAAGGGCATCTTTGCACTCCCACATCAGTTACACCAGGCATGCCTTGGCAGCCTCTGAGGTCTTAACCCACACAATCTTCAGCCTGTATATGTGACTACCATTTTTCAAATGAAACACACAGATAATTCTGCACACTCATAAAAATCTTTTATCAAACTAGGGAAGACATTCAGGAAGTTGCCAGGCCAACAAGCCAGGGTATGATAAGATCGTTTTCTCTCAGTGATGCTTTTAAGAAAATAAAAGGAAAGTGCCACAAGCTATTTTAAATGAAGTTTCTAATATATCTCCACCTTCCAAAGATTGTGAGTGGCTTCCTTAAGTCTTCAATGGTAGTTTTTCAAAGTGTATAAAATAACTACTGATTCAATGTTCCAAAACTAGCAAATGCGTCCCATGCAAAACCCACACAAGCAGTTTTGCAAATAACCGATGGATGGCAATGAAGATACTTTGCTTAAGGCGAACTTCAGATTCAGAAGTATATTTATTAAAGTGTTTACTTAAGGTTTCACCTCATCTGCCATCTTCAAAAGACACAGGAACAATGCACAGTTATTCTTTGATTATGCTGTCATCATGCCAATTTAGAGAGTATAAATTTGTAGACTCCTGAAAGAGTGAGCAACATTATCTAGCGCAACGACTGAACACAGCACATGTTAGTACTCCATTTGCTTCCCCCATGCTGCTAGGCCACTGGATCTCAGTCCTGATGTACAGCATCCATCATTGTTTCAGCCATGGACCACTCCTAATCACTTTCCCAGATTCAGACTCGCTTTCTAATGTGGTTTTATAAGAACTAAACATCAGGATGGTGAGAATGTGGTTCCATTAAATACGTTTCTCCAAAGATTAAGTTAAAATCTCCAAGATTATAATAATTCTTTCCTGGACCCAAATCTTTTATCAATTTTACCTTAAGCCTCAGAGGAAGCAAGGGAAAAATATCCAGAATACATCTGCACAATTGTGCACTGGGAGAAAAGCCTTTCTGGACCCCTGCAGGCAATGGGCTGAAGAGCTCAGGTATGAGATCAGATTATAGTCAGTTTCATAATGCAGAGCAGCAAGTGTTATGAGCCTTTTGAGAGCATTGTAAGCAATCCTGTCTCCTTGTGACCCATGAAGGAAGGGGATGAACAGAGGGACTCAAACTCACAGACTCCAAAACCAGAAGGGTCCATTAAAACTATTCAGCCTGAATCCCTGCACACACATCACTAAATTTCTCCCGGAAAATGGATTAAAGGATTTTTTTTAGAAAGACCTCTAAATCTCCTTTTAAAGACTTCAAGCGATGCCGAGTCTCTCCACCTCCCCTTGTCAACTGTTCCAATGTCTAATTTTCCTCATTGCTAGAAAAGTGTGTCTTATTTAAGGCTGCATTTGTATAACTTCAACTTCCACCCATGGATCTTGTCAGCAGACCTGAAAAGCCCACCACTATTAGACCTCTTTGCCAAGTCCAATGCCTAGCGACAGTAATCTATTCAATTCTCATCCTTCTCCTCAATAAGAAGAATTGGGATGAACTCCTTAAACTTCACATCACAAGGTTTGTTTTCCAGTCCCTGGATTATTTTTTAGTCCCTCCTTTGAACTCTCTCCAGTATGTCCACAAACTTCAAGTGTGTCCACCAGACTGGGACACAGTATTCTAACAGCTGTCTCACCAACATTGTGAACAGACGCAAGATCACTTCCCTACTTCTATGTGATATTCCCCTTTTTATGTGTCCAAGGATTACATCAGCCCTTTGTGCCACAGCACTGCACTGAGAGCTCCTGTTGACAGGATTATTTGAGATGACTCCCTAGTACTTCTCTGAGACATTGCTTTCCAAGACAATCTCCAATCCTGTAGATGTAATCTGATTTTTTTTTTCTTACCAAATACATTACTTCGCATTTGGCTATATTAAAATGTATGTTGTTGGATTGTGACTATTAACCCAGGCAATTCAGATCACACTACCACAATAACCTGTCCTCCTCGTTATTTACTCCCTAGCAATCTTTGTGTCGTTCACAAAATTTACTAACGAAGATGCACCGACTTCTATTACTGTATCAGAGGACTTGCTTCATTTTCAGCCAAGAATTATCAGCTCAGAAAAGAGCTAGGCAGCTCACAAGTAGTCCAAGCATCATATAATAAAGTGTAGCATGTATCATACCACTAATCGCTTTATTATTCAGTTTCTATTAGCAATTTTAATTATGGCATAACAGCTTGACTACATAGGACAGTCAGCAAGAATGCAGTTGATTATGAAAACAAAATCAAGACAATTAACTAGATTTAACTGTTTTACTATAAAAGCTTTCCCTATTGCCTTATATATTTGTCTGCATTTGTTAGTATTAATCTCATCCCAGTAATCTTCCATTTGTTTTCAGATTCACAGATTAACATACACAGTTAAAACTGTCTATATGCCAATCCTGCATTTTGGCTTTACCATATGGCTTAAATGAATGCAATGTTAGTCTCCCTACTTTTCCACATTTGCAGTCACAGATTGAATGAACAATTTCTACTGAAAGATTTTCCCTGGGCTCTCAAGACTGTCATTGTAGCATCCATCCTTTCACGTTATATGAGACTTAAAATAAAAAAAAGCTATAGAAAAATTCATTCAGTTAGCCAGAAAAAATGTTAATAATTTAAATTGTAACAGGAGTTCTCTCCCTGGCACCCACCTTTTTATCTTGCAGTGAAGCTATAGTTCCCTATTTATAAAGTTTGCTGCCATATGACATGGCATTTACCATCTCAGAAGAGCGACTGCTGCCATAAAAAGATTCTGATGTCATAAATCCAATATGGTGGCCAGGCTTTAAAAGGGAATAAAAAATGATGAACTCCGAAAGGGAAAGTCCTTGTTTAAATAAATGCCCTGTTGGTCAACATGTGCTATCTTTAGATTTCTTACAGGAGAAATAGTACAATGAGGGAAGACTGTGATATCTTTTTCCCCATTCTTCTCTGTTCCTCTACATGGAGGAAGCATACTCCAAAGCCAAATCCAAGGCCCCTTTTGACCTACCAAACAGTTCAGACTCCCTTGACACTGAGAATCTCTCTCTTAGAACCAAAAAACAACGAGAGTCCTGTGGCACCTTATAGACTAACAGATTTTCTTCAGCATAAACTTTCGTGGACTATAACCCACTTCGTCAGATGCATCTGTTAGTCTATAAGGTGCCACAGGACTCTCGTTGTTTTTTTGGTGTACAACAGACTAACACGGCTACCCCTCTGGAAATCTCTTAGAACCATACTTAAAAGGCATCTTGAGATCAGGATTTTGAAGAAAGTCCTGGAGTCCACTCAGACATAAAATCTTCTCCAAAAAGTCTATTAACCCACTCTACAGGAACGGATTAAAGCAGAATCTTCAAATCCTTGCAGGATCAAATGGTATAATTAAGGCATTACAGAGCACTCTCAGGTAAATACCCTTCAGCCAAGCATCTGAATCTTCTAGAATCAGAGACTAAGAAATTCATCTTACAAATCTAATATTCCTTAAAGGCAGTCAGTTGGCTGGATCTGCCATCCCACCCCCCAAAACTAAAGTATAGTAAAACCATTTCCCTACTGGGACAAGTATGGTCTATTTTAAAATTTTCTATGCTGACTCTCAACTAGTTACAAAAAAAGTAGCCCAAACTATCGGAGAAAAATAGCCAACATATTGACAAGCTGAAAGTCCGAATCTACCTTAACTATGTGCTTCCTGGAAGGTACTGAAGGCATGTGGGAAGTCCATTTGGCCTCAACGGTGGGAACTTTTCAGAAGGTTCAAGGCCATAGTGCAGTGAGCTGCCCAGCTCAAGTATGGGGATCTGTCCTGACACTACTCCAAGAAGAAACACTTCTGCTGTGTGCCACCAAACCAACCCACCCCTCCTGCTAGAGGTACAGTACAGTGTACAGTACAGTACAGGTACAGTGACCACTGATCCAGCTAATGGAGAAGAGCAGCCTCATGTTCAAAGCAGAAAATGGAGAAGTTTCATAGTGCTGCCCCCCCATGACTGCTTATTGGTTTGAATAAAAACACTGCCCTCAGCCCTCTCCTAAAAATCTCCCCCTACCCACTTATCCATGGAATAAGATTGCTCCAAAGCCTCCTTCCCCTTTGAGACATGATGGGCCAACCCAGAAGGAAGACTAAAAGTTAGTGTGAAGGGAGGAGATGAATTTAAGACAGTGCAAGAGGGTAAGTGAACATGTTCAACATTTCTGCAGAGTGGTCAACATAAACGTGAGGGGTGAAAAAAGAATCCATTCATTGATATGTTAGGAGTGCAGCAAAAGCCTAACACAATCATGACAAAGATAAAGCCGGGCTGTTATTCATATTTTACATTCACTCTGAGAAATTTATTTATTTCCAGAGTAGCTACTGAATTGTTCTCTCAACAAGTCAGTCAAATCCTGTTCTCCAAATGCTTTTTAACTGCAGCCATTTACCCATACACACATAAGGTAGTAGGTATTTCATCTGCTCCCCAGCCTGTTTTAATACCCCCCCATAGTCCAAGAGAGACAGAACAGGGCTGACCTTGTTTAAATATGCTTGCAAAACATTAGTTACCCCATGCACATTCATCCATACTAAAAATCCACCCTTGTGTTTGAAATTCCAGCTTCATGAGTTATAAACTTAATGAAGATCCCAGCAAACTAACAAATAGCTAATAGCTATATAGCTTTCCCAACAGAAGCAACCTCCCCCAGAATCAGAGCTTCAATTTAGATCAATCATAACACTATCCTGCAGCAGAAGCTTCACACTTAAAAAAAACCAAGCTGTGAAAAGACAACACAAAGCAAAAACCACACACACCACACCTCATCTTTTGATCATGGAAGGAAGAAACCTCCTTAGAGTTCTACTGCTTCATCTCTTTCACTCTCTCATTACCAATGCATTTTCCTTCATTTGAAATCAATGACTGAGGAGTTGAGAAGGGTGCCATTGGTATAGTCAAAAAGCTCAGATTCAACATACAACCTTAAAACACATACAGAGCATCCTGGGTTAAATCAACAGCTGGGGTAAACCAGCACAGCTCCAGCAAAGTCAATAGCTCTATGTTAACTCACACCAGTTAAGGATCTGGCCCCTTGTGATTAATGGACGAGATGTCACATCAGTGATTTAGGAGACATAACCTCCACTTAATTGTTACACATGACTTAGATATTGCTAAAGCAAGATACAAAAATTCATCTTTATTTCTATATAAAATCAAGTCACCCATATCATGGAGAATTCCAAAGTTAGGAGCAAAAGGGAATTTCCGGTCTGTATAATCATAGTACTGGCAAAAGATTTAGAAGAACATCTCCCTAAGCTGAACATGACCAAAAGCATATAGAAGACAGATCCTTTGTTAAGTGTACTCTTTTACATAATGGAAAAGAATTTTTGGCAATTTAAGACAATGTATAAGGGTTTCGGAAATTTCTTGGCGTATTAGTACAGCGTATCATATGGCAGCATGAGCCGCAAGCTACATTTTAAGTTAGCACTTGAGGACTGTAATGAGGATTAACATTGTTTTAGAGCACACATCCAAGAATTTTGTATTGGAAGTAAATTACTAGCACCAAGGCTCTTCAAAGAAGTGGACAAATAATTCATGTTGAATCTGGAGTCCCGGTGTCTGAGATTTCCTTCTGCCCATTGTGTGCTACGGTATGATATCAATTTGTTCTTAACCATTATACCTTCTAGGCATGCTGCAGAGTCTATCCGTTTTCCCAGGCTTTTACTGGGTTGAGTGAGGAATGAAGAGGTGGAAAGGAAAGATTTTTTTGCTTTAAGATCTATGAGAAAACCTTGCAGAGTGGTTTGAGGGCCATGATTTATTTATTTATTTATTTTAACATGAGAGATGCCTTTGGATGTAAAATGTTATTTTATGTGCCTTATTCCTTATAGAAATAACGTACAAAAACCAGGAAAGGTGCTTGATAAATTTGGAATAAAGAAATAAATATTTCTCTTCGTTGCTTACTACTGCACTACACAGACTATACTCATCTGGATACTAATTTTCAGTGGGTTTTTTCCCCCTTAAAAAAAAAAAGTGCCGGTATGCTGGCAGGAGCGGTGGGGGGGGGAGAGGGTGTCAGAACCCTTCACTACTGCCGGCCCCCAGCGGCCTTCCCAGGCCCCACTTTCCCCCCACCGCTCCCAGCCCCTCCCACCCCACCCGCCAGCTCCCCGCTCCTCTCCCCCCCAGCCCCACTCCCCACCAGTTCCCTGCTCCTCTCACCCCCCATCCCCCACCCCTTTCCTGCTCCTCTTTATTTAAGTGTGCATAGTTAAAATTTCAATTTGGGTCCTATTATATCCCAATCGCACATGCATATCTGTGTATAGTTGTATTTTGGAGGAGGCAGCAGCAGCTGGACATTTTTGAAAGAAAGGTTAAGGAATAGCAGATAACACTGATGGGTCCTAACTCCACTCTTGGCACTTTTCAGGTAATTTGGCTCCCCTTGTACTATATGTACCCTCCCTAACCTCTTTACAGCACTCTTCGGGACGGAAGTTTTCCTATACTATAGGAAGACTAGACATCTGAAGAAGTATACAGAGTGCTTGCTCTCTCTCTGTGGCTCTGATTCAGGAAAGCACTTCAAGACCTACTTAACTTTACGCACATGTTTAAAGCCCATTGCCTTCAATCAGAGTTAATCAGATGGTTACGTGCTTTCCTGAATGAGGGTGTGTGAACAGCACTGGGAACCCCATGTGTTTAAAAATCAATCAGCCTCCCCAAAATCATGAGATTTTTAAAAATAAGAAATGTTGCGTTCTTTTCATTTGCCTTCACATTACTGAGCTTTAATGGAGTCTCATTTTCAAGCATTTCTCTGCAACCTCGAGGACTAGAAATGTATTCTCTTTTCTTTTAGATGCAAGCTAAGAGTCTCATGTATCATCTGATGTCAGAAGCTTGAAGAAAAACACCAACTACTGGCAAGGCTTGGAATAACATTGTGAGAATTGGCAACAGTGCAAGGTGGTAGGATATCATGTATGGGTGTGTGTCCATGCCACCAACATGCAGCCCTGACCATGTATTTAGGTTGTTACTACTCAACTTCTGACTCCTCCTCCAGAATTCACTCAGTTTCTCATTGAGACATACCTGTCAGTTAGGCCTGTTCAAGTTTTGTTAGTTACTTATTCAGATATTCTTTGGGAGTAACAAACCATTTATTAACCATGAGACAAATCCCATTTTGCTCAATAGCAGGAGCATCTTATGTCTAAATCAATCAAATGAAAGGCTCCCTCAAGGTTTATCATGAGCAAACCTTCTCCAATATTCATGTGGGAATAAGATTATACATGGAAAGACTTTGTTCAGATTAATAATGTTGGAAACCAATGAGGTAAAATCAAGCAGGTCTTAAAATATTTCTGATTCAGCTCGCACCTTGATGTGAAAACCCAGGAGAGGAATAATGCAGAACGGCCAACAGATCTCACAAAACTAATTCTCCCCTTTTGTCATCTCCAAAGCTAAAATCAGAGGGATGACCTGGCCCTGTATTTGTAATTCTTCTAACACCTAACTGTTGCTCTGGCAAATGACTTTGGTTAGTGTTTAACAGTACAATTGGCTTGTATATGAAAATAACTGCAGATGTTTACCAGGCTTGCAAAACAGAGGCAAAATAGAATTTTGGGAGAGGGTTTACTTGCTAGTTGGGGCAGAAGAATTCTTTATCAATTATTCTAATATTTTGTATTTATGTAGCACCTTTGATTTGAGGATCTCAAAGCTTCTTACAAACACAAAACTTTAGAAATAGTTAAGTAACTTTACCCCTAGTTTACAGAATCAAAAGACTGAAGAAAAATAAGCTGATCACAGCCATACAGCATAGGCAAAGTCAGGAACAGTATCCAAACACCTTGACTCCAGGTAAAATGCCCTGTTTATTATTAGCTCGTACGTCATTCCTTATTAATACTTTACAGTGTTCACTAACCTGTTCAGTGCACCGCTAATAAAGATCAATCAATAAGCTCTAGGCACTTTTTGATAATCTTAAAAATGATCTGTTGCTTTTCTCCTCTGTTCAAATCTTTACCATGCATAGGCTTAGAGACTTTAGATCACAACATCTAAAGAACTGTTAGTGTTTGAGTCACATGACACACTAGACAGCTAGTATTTCAAACGTTTATAAAAAGTTCAGTCAATATGCCAAGCAGTAGGACACTTCCATTTTGAAACTCTAAACTAGGCATGATATGTATCTGAAATTTAGCCCCCGTGCCTTTTTGCAAATCCCAGATGAGCTTTACCATTAATCTCTGTCTTCTCTCACAGATACCAGCCAAGGATTTGATTGTTCAAATAGAAAACTCATCACATGCCAGAACAAAATGAGCCAGAGCAAGGGTCCCACAATGCTGGTTGGACTGAAATCCCGAAGTTTTACACAGCTATATTAATAAAGACTAAGTCACTGGTTGTGGCCCTAACAGCTGTGATAATATGAAAAGCTTTTCTCATCTCAAAAGTTAAGCTATAGAAGGCTTCTACTTTTATCATCAAATTCATAACCCATCTTGTGTTAAGGCTCAGTAATTTAGTACATTTAATAAATGTAGGGGGGCATTTTCCAACGCCTCTACTATACCCAGGCAAGCATGGGAAGAAGCTTACTGGCAGTGGTTTTTTTGTAAAAAAGGTGCCAGTCCTCGGCCAGGGACCTGGGGCTGCCAGCGAGGCAGGGCTGCATGGCTATGAAAAAAGATGCCAATGTTCAGTATCCCTGCGTACCATTACCAAAAAAAAAAAAAGAAGCCAGTACTCAGTACCCCAAAGTATTATACTAGTAAGCAGGGCTTTTTTTTGTGCTGGTAGTTTGACTCATTTACTTTGCTTTTCCAAATCTATAATTCTATACGCTTATTCCCTCAGATCTTTAAATGCTTCTGAGACAATAGATGAGGTTTTAACTCAAGGAGGGCTCCATTTGAAAGTCAACTACTAATAATTTTATAAAATGCTTGTATTCATTAGTGAATATTAAAGGATCGCAGTGCCACACTCAAACAGTAGATATTATATGTTTTAGCAAGATACTTGTACTAAGAGCAGAGTTATATCAAATGGGGAGGGGCTGGAGGCAAAAAGGGCAGGAAGCAGCCAATCTCTCTAACAATTTACAATAAAAAGTGATGACACACATTTGTTGGTTACAGTAAAACATATAGGGACCACACAATGGAAGAAACCATACTATCCCTAAAGGGAATGGCTGGCTTGCCCGATTATTGGATAAACTGTGCAAAGAAAAAAAACTAAAACATCCAGACAAGAAAACACCTTTTTGATGGTTTTGACTCCTTCAGAATATTAATAACTAGCAGCTGAAAGGCTGGCTGTCACACAGGTATAATATGTAAAGTTGCGTGTGTAAAAAAGGTGAACATACCTGAGAACTCAAAAATGGGATGGTAACAATGATCTAGCACACTAAAAACAACAGTGTGGCCGTGGTGGCACAAGCAACAGCTCATGCTACTCACCCGAGTACAATCCCATCAGAGATCTTAGGCATGTACTCAGGCGACTAACTCAAGTTTCTGCCCATGCAGCAGTGGACACACTATTATTAGTAGCACACTAGCTCAAGCAGAGCTGGCATGTCTATGTCTACCCAAGCTGCTAATTACACCTCCAGTTTCAAAGACAAAGTTCCAAAAAAGGCTACAATAAAAGTTACTACTGCCATTTCCTTTTCCTTTCTAAGTGCGCTGACTGAAAAGGAATAAAAACTCTGGGGAAACTGATAAACGGATGAGTGAGACACTACAAGCTGCTGTTAGGCAAAAAAAAAAAAAGATCATATTTGTTATGCTCATAGGTTGTTAAAAATCACAAAGACTGCAAATCAAACAGAATCAAGTCCCATATGCACGAGCTAAGATCCTACTTTTCCCACATTACCATCTCATAACAGAAGGAGTTGTCTTAGTTTAGACCCCCAGATCTTCTCAAAGCTACTAAAACTCACACTGCTGGTGCAGCAAAGAAACAATCTGATCCAACCACTAAACTAATGCTGGCTGCTGCTGGACGTCAGATTAAATGATCACAAAGATCCCATCTGGCCTTGGGATGTATGACATCATACAGCTTTTTTATGAATAAAACAGGATAATTAAGAAAACAGTAATGGATCAAAAGAAGAAACATAGGATGGAAACCAATGTTCTATTCAGATCACATTATACAAGGTCCCTATAAAAAACTATTTAAGCAATTTAAAGATGGTTTTCTCCTTACCTTTCACCACATGCCTCGAAGAGGAAAAATATGGTCTCCTCTGATTATCAGAAAAGGTTCAGTCCCTTCACAGACAAGTAGTAATGGCTTTAAGACAGGAATTTAAATGTGACAGCTTTTGGAGAGTCACGTTCTGTGCCCCAGCACCGCTCCAAAGGTACTCTCTGCCTCCTGCCGTGGCCCTGGGGGCCATAGAAACTCATTTTCCCCGTTGCAACCCTAGGGCTGGAAGAGTTCTGTGCCCCCACTAACTTTTGCAGGGCTGTGACCCCGCCTGCCACCTCTTGTGCACACCACTGCTTTAAGATCATGTAAGATAGTAGAAGTAATTTAGCCCAAAATGTGAAGGTCACTGCAACAGTTTATTATCTGGTGACAAAAACTGTCTGGTTTCTAAGTACATATCTTAAAAATCCATTTCAACAAACACCAAAGAATGTATTTATAGTTTTATTTATTTATTTAAGAGTTTATTTATTTATTTTATACAGCCACTATTATGAAGAACCACAGGCAAAAAAAATTGTTTAGCATACACAAATGAGTGATTAGGGCTGGAGACTCCAATGGGAATTGTGCATGCTTACTGTCTCAAGCTAATTCTCAAAAACTTAAACATGTAAATTTAGTGATTCTTTGGAAAATGTAGGTCTAAGCACTTGTGACCTAAACTATTATATAAAAGCACGTCCCAGAGGTGAAATTTCAGCTATTACACAGATCCAGTGGGCAACTGCAATCCTTTCTCATAATTAAAAAAAACCAGAGCAGATAGAGGACATTACACCTTTTGAAATTACAACAGAAAATAAAAACAAATCATCATCCCCCTTCTCCGCCCATCCACCCCATTTTTTCAACAAACTCTATAATTGGTTGGAAAATTGCAAGGGGTGAAAAACGGGGTGGGGTAAATTTCATAAAAACATCTGCAAAAATGGGGGAGGAGGTGGAATGATGATTTTCCCAATCAGATCTATCTAAAGACTATTTCTGAAAAGCTAAAATCCAATAAAACCATACAAAGCTTAGCAAATGGAAAATTAATCTAAGCTACTACCATACATATATAATAACTAACAGAAACCCTCCATAAAAAGGAACAACTTGAAATTATTCTTTCTTCAATTTTTTTAAATTTAAGCAGCAATTACATTTAGCTTGCTTTCATCATCACAAATATATTTGGGGGGGGGGGGGGGACAGGCCTAATGGCTAATTCAAACAGAAATGAAAAAAAAAATCTAACCCATTGTAGAACGAATAACTGAAGCAGCTCTCTCAGGAGAATGGCTGTTTTGCCAGGGATAGCTACTGTCACTTCAAGAGCTGCTATGCCTCTGGGAAAAAAATTGTTTCTAAACAGAACATTTTTCAACTCTGCTTACAGTATAATTTATGCACCTCTCTTTGTCTATGTCCTTGTTACTTAGGATATTTGATTACTAAATAAATAAATAAAATAAATAACAGCCAGAATTTTTCTCATAGGCTTTTATTGGCTTGTGCTCAACATGAGGGAGTAAAGATCCTATTTTTCATGCAAAGGACCCTAGTAGTAAAGGACAAGGGAAGAGAAATATAGAAAATAAGACATGGAAAACGATTTTTTTTTTTAAGCGTAATACTTGTTAAAAGGCATCAAGCTATTAACTACGACAGCCAGCTGGCAGCTAAACTAGTGTTTAGTAACCCCAGTGGAAGATGGGGCAAGAGAACACTATACCTAATCTAGAAGGCAAAGTAGAGCTATATGCAGCACACACCCATCATTTCCATCACACATCCCAGTCTTCCAACAAAGGGGTATTTCAATGGGATTGGGGCACCTAGCTCCCATCAGTGTCGTTTGAAAATCTCAACCAGAGCTTACAATAGGCTATTTCACTATGCTCACTTAAACACTGCTCTGCTATGTAGCAATGAAGTAAACGGGTACCCTGGAGAAAAATCAATACCCATGACCCAAGACTTTCCCCATCTCACTATGCCCTGTCAAGTGAGCTAAACCTACAGTAGTAACAGGGTTAATAAGAATCACCTGTTCTTCTGTTCTTGCTAATAACACTATTATAATGAACTGAGACGTGCATATGCTTACCTCTCAGCTACTGGATAGGATCAAGCTCATACCACTAATATCAAAAAGAGAATGCATATTTACCACTAGTAATAGGGGCCTGAGATTTTGAAGCAGGCACATTGAACTTCCTGCTGTCACTGTGAAATTCCATGTAGTCATGGTGTATAGCCATGAATCAGCCAGAGATCTGTTACAGTCCTAACCCTGATTAATGGGGAACCTGGGAAACATCTGTGTTTAAATAAGTCTGTATCCTCCATTGGCTGCTGAAACTAAAGGGTGATGTGGTCACAGACATTTTTGCAAATCTGATATTAATTATTACTATTATTATTTAGCATTTACACTGCTGTAATGCCTAAAGCCCAACTAAGCTGGGCCCCTACTGTGGACGGCACTGTACAACCATTTAGTAAATAACAGTCCCTGCACCAACGAGCTCACGGTCTACAAAGCAAGATATAATAGGTGATGTTTCACATAGGAAAAAGGCAGTGGTAAACAAGATTGTGGAAATATAGACAACATAGCTGATTATTATATAAATGACCCCATTTGCTGTAAAATGCTGAGTTGCATGGTTAGTACTGCAGTTGTACAAACACTACCCATTACAGTAGAACCTCAGTTATGAACACCAGAGTTAGAAACTGACCAGTCAGACAGTACACAATCAGGCATCACCAGGGACACCCCCCCCTCCAACCCTCACCACCACCACCACCCCCAAAAGTAAATACAGGACAGCACTGTGTTAATGTAAACTACTAAAAAAAAATAAAAAAATGAAGGGAAAGTTAAAAAAAAAACATTTGACAGGATAAGGAAACTGTTTCTCTGCTTGTTTCATTTAAATTAAGATGGTTAGAAGCAGCATTTTTCTTCTGCATAGTAAAGTTTCAAAGCCATATTAAGTCAATGTGCAGCTGAAAACTTTTGAAAGAATAATCCTAACGTTTTGTTCAGAATTATACACATTTCAGAGTTACAAACAACCTCTATTCCTGAAGTGTTTGTAACGCTGAGGGTCTAATGCAGTGGTTTTCAAACCACAGTTCAGGACACCCAGTACTGGGTCACGGACCTCAGGTACTAGGTCGCAGCGCCCCCTGCTGCTGCCGCCGAAAGACTGGAATCCATTGCTCAAAGATGTAATTATTGGGTCATGGGCATAAATGATTTTTTTCAACTGGGTCCTGAGGAAAAAAGTTTGAAAACCACTGATCTAGTGTCCTTTTACAAGTGTTAATCCAATAAATTGCAGTTCCATGGGGTTTTTGTCTATGAAATAGAGTCATGTTATATTTTGTTAATACACTAGTGCTGAAAATAATAATGAGCCAACATACACAGGTTTTGCAACAAAGGGAGACACTTATTATTTTTAACATAACTAGTTTTAACATAACTAACATAACATAACTGGGGGGGACGGGGGGGGGGAGGGTCTTGAGAGTAAAAGTAGTAAAAGAAATAGGCTGTATTTGTTCTAATAAGAGGTAAAGGAACAAACAAACTTCTGACCACAGGCATAACCAAAAATAAAAGTGATGTTACTTCTTCATGCACAAAACTGCTGACTCTATACCCACTTATTTCCTTCACATATCTTTCAGAAACATAAAGGAGTTAGGTATCTTCTGGAGGGGAGGAGAGATTTTTGCTATGTTATTTATTAGCTGGGAAATATTTCCTGACACACAGAATTTTGACAGACTTACTCAGTTATGACTCAACCTTTGAAAATTACACAGCAACAAAGCTGATGATTGTGGGTAATTTCTGTTTCCTTCTTACATTCTGGCTAGTCCAGAGTTTTCTTGATAGCAGTAATTGTGTTGTCCCTCATAGAGGTGTTGGATAGAGTTAGGGGTCCAAATTTGGGGCCATTTGAGTAAAGAGTTCCTATGATACTTCTCCCCCTGCAAAAATCATCAGTTTACAAAATCACCTGATTTCCCCTCCCCCTCTCCCTCCCCCCAAACCCAGAGCACAAATTACATCTCTAATCCTCAAACTGATCTCAGCCACTCAGGATTTATTTATCTCAGCTAGTGCATAGCACCCCCTGCCTCCTTGGGTAAGCAATACTGCAGCAGCTGTTCAATGTAAAATATGTAACTCTAGGTTGATATTAGCTAAAACTAAACTGACACACAAGAAATACGCAAAATGAGGGCTTTGTTAATGACTAGGTGATTTGGACGTAGACTTATCACAGAAGTTGGGTGGCTCAAGATGACATGTTGGATCACTGAACCGCAGTTGCACCTATTCACTGCAAGCCTGAGGCCTAACCTTGGCAGCTTTCAGAGAACATGTGCTGTGTGGTCCTGACTCTGTCTGCATTGTGCAAAGGTTTCTTTTGGAAGTTTAACACTGAAAGCAAAATATCTGGTTTAACAACATTTTAAAGCGCTAGAAAATCCATTTGCAGACCCTGAATTTACTTTACAAGTGTTGTCAAGGAAATTAGCATTAAACAAACAGAAGATGAAAGACTTAAGTAAGCATGTAAGATTATGTAATCATGGCTCATCCTCTGCACCTGGCTCCTACAAATCCCTCCCATTACCCAAAACTCCTCCCCTTCCTAAGACCAGGAGGAATAGGGAGGAATCAGCATGTTCCACGCACGGTCTAGGCCAGGGGTCAGCAACCTCGGCACGCGGGACAATGCTGAGCGGCACGCAGCCTCGCTCAGGTTCCCCCTGCTGGCCCCGCCCTCCCGCATGGCCTGGGGCAACAAGAGCCGCATGCTGTGGGTCCAGGCTCCCTGGACGCATTTCCCAGCTCTGCCCCGTCGGGGGCGGAGGCTCCAGTCCCCAGGACCCTGACTCCACAGCAACATAAGCGCTGTGGGGCATGGGTGGAGCCTCCGGTTGGGAGCTCGGCTCTGCGGCGGTTTGGGGGCGGGCTCGGGGGCAGGCACGGGCTCAGGGGCCAGTGTGGCCCGGTGCAGGGGTCGGGGGGACCAATGTGGCCCAGCTCTGAGGCCAGCTTGGGGGCCGGGCAAGCCGAGCCCAGTGGTGCTTCGGGCTCAGGGGGGGCCGGCGTGGCCCAGTGCAGGGATCGGGGCGGGGGCCGGCTCGGGGGCCTGGCCAGCCCAGCCCGATGTGGTGCTTCGGGCTCAGGGGGGCCGGCGCGGGGGCCTGGGGCCTATGTTCCCTCTAAGCTGCACTGGTGCGCAGCCGCATAGCGGCCGTTGCAACCCCTGCACAGCACTGAGGAACCCCCGCGCAGCCCCTTCAGACCTCCGGGGCTGCGGCTTTGCCGCAGCAGACCCAGCCTGAGCCCGGCCCCTGGGCTGGCCCTCCCCACTCCCAGGCTCACTGGCCCCGGGGCCGGGGTCAGCTTCGCTCCGCCGATGGCCTCGGCCTCCCGACACGGGGCCAGAATCGGCTTCCGGTGTCAGGGTCTACTCTGCTCTGCCCTGCCGGCAGCCTCCCGGGGCTGCGGTCGGGTCCCTGCCGTCAGCGGCTTCGGCTTCTTTCTTTCTTTTTTTTCTTGTTTTTTTTCTTGGCTTCTTTCTTTCCTTCTTTCTCTTCTTTGCCTTCCTTTTTCTTTCCTCTTCCTTCCTGCCTCCTTCTTTCTTTGCTTCCTTCCTTCCTTTTTCTTTCTTCTCTTTTTTCTCTCTTCTTTGCCTTCCTTTTTCTTTCCTTCTTTCCTCTCTTCTTTGTCTTCCTTCTTTCTCTTCCTTCTTTTCTTTTTCCTTCCTTCTCTTCATTTCTCTTCTTTCCTTCTTTCTTTCCTTTCTTCTTTTTTTAAAAAGCTTTTTAAAAATTAATTTTAAATAAAAACCTTTCTAAAAATTAAATTTCAATTCAAAATTCATTCAAATTCAATTAATTAAACACAATTAATTAATTCTATTTACAATCATTTTAACTTCAATTAATGCCTATAAATTTCTGTCATGTGAGTTTACACAAATTTTATTCAGAAAAAATTTTGCACACCGAGTCCCTAGCCCTGCCCCCTTTTGGCCCCGCCCCTGGCACCTTCTGAGGGTGTGGGGGGCAGGGCTGGCACAAGGCCAGCAAAGGTTGCTGACCCCTGGTCTAGGCACAGAATACTGAGGAAGTGAAGAACTGAGAACAGGCATGCTCAGTGGAATGCACAAGCATACACTGCAGAGGCCAGATTGAGGAGCATGTCTGGTGCATGGCACAATACAGAGCATTGAGATCATAGCTGAGAACTAAGAACAAGCATGGTTGGAGCGTGCATTCAGCAAACAGCACGCATTTGAGTGATGAGCTGAGAACAGACATTCAGTGCACAGCAGTCCCACAGACACTGAAATCATGGGAGCGGGGGATGAGAACACCCTCTAAGATGAATGTAAGTGTAGACATCGCCATTGTGTGCATGAAGGGATTCATGCAGCCAGGTCATTCCATGGCTTAAGTATCACTACCAAGGAACCAGAGGCAGGGAAGGTGGAGTGCTGAGAATTTATTTTTAAATAATGCGGAAATTAAACATCTCCTGCCCTTCCAAATTGCTGATTACTCAAGCCTTTAACATCCCCTCTTCCATCAATAACTTAGGTGTAGGTAGCTCCTATTTGCTATATCTGGCCTACCTCCAAGTTTTGCCTTAACAAAGAGAAGGAGCTGGACTTTGTCTTAAAGTGCTTGTGTGATCGGTTCCCAGAGTGTTGTGGATCCCATTAGTGTCTCAGAACTGCATTATGGACATGTCCTGGATAAGCATGATATCAAAGCATCTGAAAATGCCGCCTGTTAGAGCACTGGAAATGGCTATTTCTGCTTAGCCTTTTGGCTATGGTTAAACCTACTACTACCAATTTAATATCTGACATGTCCTCTGTTGGAGGGCCATGGTCTGCATTGTCACAAGGGCAGATTATGATCTGATATATTTTCCAAAGCAATTTCCATGGTCTAATAGTCAAGCTCCTAGTGGGCACATACCATCTTTAATAAACTTGTCATTACAATTCATAACCTTGGCTCAGGACCTGCCAACACTGGTGTACAGCCTTAGTTTTACTCATATAAGTGAATTTAGGCCATAGTTCCATTGATGTAATAGTTTCATAGAGTTTAAGACCAAAAGGGACTATAAGATCAACTATTCTGACCTGCTGTATACCACAGGTCATTACATTTCAGTAGACTAAAGCATTTCAGTCCACAAGAGACTAACCTATTGTGTGCCACAGGTAGAGAACAGGGGGACTGAGTTGCACAGAGCAGGGAATTCATTAGGTGAGGTATGTCCCGATACTTTTAGCAGGCAATCCATGCTACAGCTAGGAAGGAAAAGCGAAGAAAACAAAACCACCACCACCAAAGTCCCTGCAGAAAGAGTCGTTGCTGACCCCAATTCTGGTGATCAGTTTGACCCCAAGCACATGAGCAAAACACACCAGCCAAGTACATGTAAGTGTTTGTATCACTGGGACCCTTGCAGCTTGAAAGAGGCCAAGGATCAAATGCTCTTCCTAGACTAAACCACCCCTCTCCCCCATGTAAGCCCTAGAGATGATCCAGTCCAGGGCGGGATTGTGGCACACGGACAGCACAGTTTGAGGAAGCTAGCATTTTCACTGTGCTCTCCATCTTCTGCATATAATCACAAGATTCAGTTTTCCTTTATTGTCAAACTAGCGCCTTAAACTAACATGAAAAGAGAGAGACAGAGAAAAACAAATCACAGATCACCAATTTCAAATATGCCGGGCACCTGACCTGTGGAATTGGTTTCTCTGTGCAGTTACAGTTTTCAATATGCAGGTAGAGTCCAAGATCAATACCTAGGAAACAGCTCAACTGGGCCATTAAGGGAGGTGCCAGCAACATGATTAGGCCAAATAAAAAAATCCAGAAAAAAATTGTTATTTTAATGTTCATCACAAAAGAGTTTGCTCTTCTCAAGTTTTAATTGAGCTATCATTTACCAAATAAACCCATCAAAAACCTAGAGCGCCCAGACCAAAGCAGTTTGAAATGCACACTTTTATTTCACATAGTCAGGGAAGTTTCAGTTTCACTAAACAGGAAACCATTATTTCTTTTTGATTATCCCGGCCACTGATTCTGAAACTGGTGTTGGAAGCCAGGGGACTTAGGATAACAGCTCTGATACTGGAAGGAATACGAAGAGGGGCTCTTTCCTCTTCTGGCCTCCCATTCCAGGAAGCTCACAGATCAAGCAGTGGACTTGGTGTACTTCATTTTCTCCAACGTCTCATCTGTTCAAAAGGGAATTTCTCTTCACCTTTAGAATACATCAGCCTCCAAGCAGGCCTGAGCCTCAGGAAGAAAGGCCCACTGATATGAAACAAAAATAAATAGCTGATTTGCCCTCCTTCAGATCAAGTCTGAAGCATTGTGTATGTTTGGACACTACAGATCCATCAGCCACTAGTTCGTTTGCTATCTCTTTCTGCTCCTTAGAAAGAGAGGAAAGGAAGAGGGATCATTCACTCTCAAAGAGGGAATGAAAAGTTGGCCATAACTGCTTAGTATCTGGTCACACTGAACTGCCTGAAGAGCCATTTGATAACAGCTAAACAAGGGGTTATGCTTACTGTTCTGATTGGCTAACAACTGCACACACTATTAGTCTATGTTAAAGCATCATATTATTTTTTGTTACCCCATCCTCATTTCCCCCGTCCAACATCCGCCCACTCGGTTGTCTCATCCACTGCTGAGGTCTTGTCTCTTAAACAAGGACTGAGATATATTATATGTTTATATAGTATTTAACACAATAGGACACCAAACTGCAATACAAATGTTATTTAACAACAGTGGAGGTATCGATCTTTCTCCCCACAAAAGCCAATCTTTTGGGTGTTTTGATGGGAAAGTCTGACCTACTTTGGAGTCTCCATACTTTCACTGACTTGTGGCATTACCAAGGAGCTGGGAGTAGGATGAATGAGGAAAAAAATAGAACAGCCTTCATCATACCAGATGGAGATAAGACAACTTTTCAATCAAATACCTTTAACTGGATTCAGCAGCCCATCACTAGACAGGTTTTCCCTTTGTTTTTGATCTTTAGAATCTCAAACCAAGCGCATACTCTTCTGGGTCATTACACTTTCCAGTTGTAGGGCTTTTTCTATAGGGTCCAGCGGCTCCCAAAATTGTAAGAAGAAACAGATATGGTCAGGGAGTATTGTTCTCAGGAGATTATGAGAAGGAGGCAGCCACCTCCTGTTCCTCCGGAAAAGGTTGTTCCATGTTTCCAACCCCTTCCTTCTCATTTGATCCAGTTCCATGATTATTAATTCTGGCCAAACAGGAGACAATGTGGGAAGTAGCAAATGTGGAAACTGGCAGAGGTAGAGGAAATGGAGATAACACTTAATATAGTGCCCATCTCAAAAAAGGAAAATAAGGACAGCCTAGGAAATTATAGACCAGTCAGTTTAACCTCAGTACCAGGAAAAATAATGGAGCAAATAATCAAGGAATCCATTAGCAAACCCTAGAAGAGGATAGGGTGTTAAGTGATAGTCAGCATGGATTTGTCAAGAACAAATCATGTTAAACCAACCTGATAGCTGTCTATGAGAGGATAACAAGCCTTGTGGATAGAGGGGAAGCAGTAGATGCAATATATCTAGACTTTAGGAAGGCTTTTGATACAGTCTCAAATCACCTTCTCATTAACAAACTAGGGAAGTACAACCTGGATGGAGCTATTATAAGACGGGGGCAAAACTGGTTGGATAACCGCTACCAGAAAGTAGTTAACAATGGTTCACAGTCATGCTGGAAGGGTATATAATGAGTGAGATGCCGCAGGGATCGGTTTTGTTCAATGTTTTCATCAGTGATTTAGATGATGGCACAGAGAGTACACTTAACAAGCTGGGAGGGGTTGCAAGTGCTTTGGAGGATAGTATCACAATTCAAAATGATTTGGACAAACTGGTGAAATGGTCTGAGGTTATTAGGATGAAATTCAATAAAGACAAGTGCAAAGTACTCCACTTAGGAAAGAGCATTCCATTGCACACATACAAAATGGGCAGTGACTGCCTAGGAAGGAGTCCTGTGGAAAGGGATCTGGGTGTCCTCGTGGACCATAAGCTAAATATGAGTCAGCAGTGTAACACTGTTGCAAAAAAATACCAAACATCATTCTGGAAGTATTGTAAGAAAGACACGAGAATTAATTCTTCCGCTCTACTCCGCCCTGATTAGGCCTCAACGGGAGTACTGTGTCCAGTTCTGAGTGCCTCATTTCAGGAAAGATGTGGACAAATTGGAGAAAGTCCAGAGAAGAACAACAGGAATGATTAAAGGTCTGGAACACTTGACTTATGAGGGAAGATTGAAAGAGCTGGGTTTATTTAGTCTGGAACAGAAGAGATTGAGAGGAGACATGATAACAATTTTCAAGTACCTAAAAGGTTGTCACAAGGAGGAAAGAGAAAAATTGTCCTCCTTAACCACCGGTGATAGGAAAAGAAGCAATGGGTTTAACTTACAGGAAGGGAGGTTTAGGTTGCACATTAGAAAAAAAAAAATCCTAACTGGGTGATTAACCACTGGAATAAGTTGCCTAGGGAGATTGTGGAATCTTCATCACAGGAAGTTTTAAGAGCATGTTAGACAAGCATCTGTCAGGGAGGGTTTAAGTGGGTACTTGGTCCTGTCATGAGTGCAGGGGACTGGACTCGATGACCTCTCATGGTCCCTTCCAGTTTCTATGATTCTAGATACATGGTGTGAAATCCTAACCATACTCCCAATGACATCAGTGGGGACAGGTACCACAGGAAGATTTTAGCTAAGAAAACAGGAAAAACAGGCTGCTGGCATTTAGCTAAGAGCAAAAGGACTGCAAATTCTGGTGCCACACTACTAGAAAGCTCAATAATTTACATATCACCATGGGGATGTGGTAACAATAGCTAGTTAATCTCCCATGCCACTCTAAATAAATCTTGATTACCTTTTGCCACAGTTTATAATAAACTATTCCATCTAGACATTGATAGACACAGATGGCTCTGTACTACTGCAAATTTTTCAGTCAAAACTGAGGCAGATTGCACAAGGTGCTTCCAATGCTGAACTGTTCCCATTTAAAAATAAAAATCTAAAACTATTTTAACTACTCTCCTCCTATCTCAAGACTGCTAAATCTAGAAACTCTAAAGTGTTTAGCTGGATTAACTGAAGAGGGGTAACTAACTAATTTGGATGCACAGGAGATGGGGCTAGATATTAACAGAGGAAGAAATACATCCTTCTATATGCGATCCCTGTTTTAAAGTCTGCACTGATCTTCCCTCTCATTAAAATATGTACATAAGCCTGTTTCTGACATCAGAATATGCACACAGATCCCATGCTTATTTTAAAATCCATTTTCTCCAGATGAGTGTCATAATTAAATGCACAAGTCCGATCTCTCTAAAGCTACAGATTCTTAAGGTATCTTGCAGAGCTGATGAACTCCACAGAGTTTACAAGCCCTACATGGACTCTGGTCTAGTATAAAGCCAATAAAATATAAACTGACAGGAACGGAGTCATTTATAGCAACTTATGAACATTACAAAAAGCCAAAAACTTTGCAGGTAAACGACTTAATTCGAGTGACATTAAGGTAGAAGGAACAAACAAAGACACTTCAAGTGAAAGGAGAAAACCAACCAAACAAAAAACCTCAATCCTTATTAAGAGAACATTACAGTTTTATTTCAAAAAGGAAAGAACACACATCACTAACTCAAAAATGCAACTTTAGAAACCCTGCAAATTAAAAGTTGAAAAGCACTTAAGTATGTAAATGCAAACTACTGTTATCCAAATTGCTTTCACTCTGGCCCTTTACCACTATTTTGACATAAACCATAAACCTGAGCTAGCATACAGTACACTGCTAACTCTATAATGAGTCTATTCATGGCATCCCAAATGAAAAACACTAGGCAATACACTTAGTTTTAGTATGACATCAGACTGCCATCTCACTGAAACCAAACTCCACCTGCACTTCTACCATAAATGCAACATAAATCAAACTGTGGCTTTTTAAAGATTGTATTTAGTACACAGAAAGGTGTGTACACGAATGGCTCACTTTGTGGATCAAACAAGATTGTACTGGAGATCTGTTACACTGAGTCCCAAAGGTACATCTCTCCAAATATATATGTTATTAGACATATTCCTACCATATTGACAAACACAGACTCCCTAAGTGGCCTAAGCTTAGAAGATACAATGATAGGAATTTCTCAGTATAAGCACAGGGCTAAGAACATTGGAAACAAGATGTATATAAATGCCATGTACTTCAGTAAGTATTACTGCATTCTTCATACTAACGTTAGAAATACAGTGGTTCCTCCACATTTTTAAGATGTCTGTAGTTTTATGAAAACCCACTTTGAAGTTTTGTAAACCCACTCATGTAAGAGGAACTATTGCCAATTAGATCCAAAGGATATTTTACCCTCCGTTGTGGTAAAGAACCGCTACGCAGCACTACAGATGGGAGATGAGGTGGAAGAGGAGAAGCCATGCACCCCCAAGGTTGGGAGGATCACAACCATCACACCCAGTAGGAAACGTCGGGGTGTGGTGGTTGGGGACTCTCTTCTGAGGGGGACAGAGGCACCCATCTGTTGCCCAGACAAGGCCTCTCGGGAGGTATGCTGCCTGCCAGGGGCCCGTATCCGAGACGTTACGGAGGAATTGTCAAGAATCATCCATCCCTCTGACCACTACCCCATGCTACTCATCCATGTGGGAACCAATGATACTGCGAGAGGTGACCCTCTGCAGATCAAAGGTGACTACAGGGCTCTGGGAGCACGGGTGAAGGAGTTCAGTGCACAGGTGGTGTTCTCCTCGATCCTTCCGGTCAAGGGTAGGGGCCCGAGCAGAGACAGATGCATCCTGGAGATGAATGCCTGGCTGAGGAGATGGTGTTACCAGGAGGGCTTTGGCTTCCTCGAGCATGGGGTGCTGTTCCAGGAAGAAGGACTGCTAGGCAGAGATGGACTCCACCTATCCAGGAAGGGGAAGAGTGTATTTGGAAGCAGACTGGCTAACCTAGTGAGGAGGGCTTTAAACTAGGTTTGAAGGGGGAAGGTGACCAAAGCCCACAGGTAAGTGAAACTGAGGGAAACCTGGGGAAAGGGATGGAACTTGGGAGGTGCTGAGGCTGTAACAGCAGGAATAAAAGAGAGGGTAATTGGAACTGGGGGGGGGGGGGAAATCAAATAATTGTTTTTTATTTCCTAATGAAGTCATAATACCTCAGGCGAGTGGGGAAGGAGGACAGAGGGAGAAATTGCAAGGAGGAAGATGCTACAGGAGGGAGAATCAACAGGGCAAAGTAGGGCAATGAGCCCAGTATCTTAGGTACCTGTACACAAATGCGAGGAGCCTGGGAAGCAAGCAGGAAGAATTGGTAGTACTGGCACAGACAAGGAACTATGATATAATTGGAATAACAGAAACGTGGTGGGACAACTTGCATGACTGGAGCACTGCCATGGATGGATATAAATTGTTCAGGAAGGACAGGCAGGGAAGAAGGGAGGGAGGAGTAGCGCTATATGTAAAAGAGCTATATGACTGCTCAGAGCTCCACTGTGAAAGTGGAAACAAGATGGTTGAAAGTCTGTGGGTTAAGTTTAGGGGAGAATGCAACAAGGGGGATGTTGTGGTGGGTGTCTGCTACAGACCGCCAGACCAGAAAGAGGAGGTGGATGAGGCGTTCTATGGACCACTAACAGAAGTTTCCAGATCATTGCAGGCCCTGGTTCTTACGGGGAACTTCAATTATCGTGACTTCTGCTGGGAAGATAATACAGCAGTGCACACGCAATCCAGGAAGTTTTTGGAGAATATTGAGGACAACTTCCTAGTACAAATGCTGGAGGAACCAACTAGGGGCCTTGCACCTCTAGACCTATTGCTCACAAACAGAGAAGAATTGATCAGGGAAGTAGAAGTAAATGGCAACCTGGGCAGCAGCGACCATGAGATGGTAGAGTTCAGGATCCTGATCAATGGAAGGAAGGAAAGAAGCAGAACACACACCCTGGACTTCAGAAAAGCAGATTTTGGCTCCCTTAGGGAGCTGATGGGCAGGATTCCTTGGGAGGCTGATCTGAAGGGGAAAGGAGCCCAAGACAGCTGGCTGTATTTTAAAGAAACCCTGTTAAAGGCACAGGAAGATAACATTCCAATGTGCAGAAAGAACAGCAAATGTGGACGGTGACCAGTGTGGCTTAGCAGGGAACTCTGCGGGAAGCTGCAACATAAAAGGGAAGCTTACAAGAAGTGGAAGCTTGGACAGATGACAAAGGAGGCATATAAAGATATTGCTCGGGACTGCAGGAATAAAATCAGAAAGGCCAAAGAACAATTGGAGTTGCAGTTACCAAAAGATGTGAAGGATAACAGAAAGGGGTTCTACAAGTATATCAGCAACAAGAAAAGGATCAGAAGTGGTGTAGGTCCCTTACTGAAGGGGGCAGACATCCTCATGGTGGATGATGTGGAAAAGGCTGAAGTACTCAAAGCTTTTTTTACTTCAGCCTTCAGAGGGAGGGCCAGCTCCCAGGCTACTACACGGGGTAACGCGGAATGGAGAGAAGAGCGGCCCTCGGTGATGGAAAGTCAGGTTAGGGACTACTTAAAGAAATTGGATATGCACAAGTCCATGGGGCCGGATGAACTGCATCCAAGGGTGCTGAGGGAGTGGGGGGATGTGATTGCAGAGCTGCTGGCCAGTATCTTTGAGAACTTGTGGCGAACGGGGGATTGGAAAAAGGCAAATATAGTACATATCTTTAAGAAAGGGAAAAAGGAGGATTCAGGGAACTACAGACCGGTCAGCCTCACCTCAATCCCTGGGAAAATCATGGAGCAGGTCCTCAAAGAATCCATCCCGAAACACTTGGAGGAAAATAGAGTGATCAGGAACAGTCAACATGGATTCACCAAGGGCAAATCGTGCCTGACCAACCTGATTTCCTTCTATGATGAGATGACTGGATTTGCGGATGTGGGAAGAGCCATTAACATGGTATACCTTGACTTTAGCAAGGCTTTTGATACGGTTTCCCACAGCACTCTCGTCGGCAAGTTAAGGAACTATGGGTTGGACAAGTGGACCGTAAGGTGGATCGAAAACTGGCTAGATCAACGGGCTCAGCGGGTAGGAATCAATGGCTCGATGTCTGGTTGGCAACCGGTAACAAGGTTGACTTAAGTCAACTTAAAGTGTAGCCACTCCGTTAAGTAGACTTAACAGAGTCGACTTAGCTTTACAAGTGTAGACACAGTGATAGAGACTAGGGATGGAGAAGATCTCTGACAAATTTTAACCATTGCAGGCCAATGCACCTTTTCCTTACACAATGTATTTTTAACAATGCAATATCTCTGAAAATCTTCACTAAGCCAATCCCATGGATTCCATGGTAATGAAGCTCCACATGTCACACTGGAGATCAAAATGTCAGGAATATTTCTGATCTAGTAAGCCTAGTGGAGGGGGAGCCCTTCACATCACAATCTTCTGACCAAACCTCCTTATAGCAAAGCCTCAATGGAACACAAAATAGCTTTCAAACACTTGGACCAATGTAAAGTATTTCTAAGTCTCAAAATATGACCCTCCCTTCCAGCCATCCATCCACCTTCAGGGAGAAAGTGATAGTGGTGATGAAATAGGTAATGCTCTTCCCCTTGTGTTAGCAATGAAATGACGTCCTAGTGAAAATGGATAGTATTGGAACACTTGTAATCATTAAAGTTCTCACAGCATTTTAAGGAAGAGGATGCGAAACCAGTTGCTCTGACCAAATACCAGTTTGGTACACTAACATTCTTCCCAACTAGATCCCCTTGCACTTTTAATTAAAAAAGCCATTCCCCACTTCCTGTTCTAAACTGCTGTGCTCTGCTGCTGTGAACTCTTAAAACAGTTGCCATGCATTTGCCAAGGAATGGCTGCATTTAAGTGGTGGGTGAATCAGTGGTTTATAGGATCCTTTTATATAAGGGGTGTCATATGTTTTTATATAAACAAACACTGATCAAAGTATTCCTAAATTAAGTCCTTTGCCCCTCTTCTCTGCTCTCCTCAACACACACAAAAACGCACAACAAATGTGGACATACAACTCCTTATGGAAGAAAGCCTTGCTCTAGTTTGAGGCGGGTGGGCAGGGGAAATAGTACTCAGTACTTAGTTGTTGCATTACATTTACAAAGTGTACTAGAAGCACTAGCTAATTAATCCTCAAATATGACTTCCAATTAGCTCAAGGTCACACAGAGTCGGTGGCAGAAGTAGGATAAAAACTCTAAAGTTCCTGGCATCAGAACCTACGACCATTAGACCACAGTGATTCTTTAAAAAGAATATTCTATATTAGTGACACGAGGGGAGTATGTTTTGAAGACAAATATGGGAAGAGGACTGCCAAAGACCCCAGATCCTTAAAGCAGGATGTCTGTCTAACTGACTCCTGACAAAGATGAGTGCTAGGCACATTCTTTCTTCCCCAGTCTTTTTATTTAGTCAACACCAGCACTCAGACGGGAGCCTGGTCATCCCCCCGCACCAGCTCCTACACCACTAGTTCAAGACATATTTGATATCAAAGAGTTAGTTGCTGTTGCACACACACAGTTTCTCTTTGCAATGACATGAGCAACCTTTTCGTGTCTGCAGAGCCTACAAAAGGAACATTCAGTAAGTTAACTGCATAACTGGGATGAATTTTTTTTTTTTTTTTTTAAATCTTGTAAATCAGCACTAGCCTCCCAATATTTAGGAACTCAGTGCAAATTAAATACTATTTGACTAATGGTATCTTAAATACAATCCATCTGTCCTACTAACTCACATAATTATATACCTGCATGATATATAAAAGCACACACACATCACTTGCATACACAGACAGTATTGATATTCTCTCTCTCTCTCTCTCTCACACACACACACACACACACACACACACACACACTGTAGTCACACTTATGTCAATAAACAGGCCAGTCTTTTAAACACTACCTGCTATATGCAGTACAATGTTAAGGGCAGGAAATCGAGCTCCAAAGCCATTACAAATTCTATATATCAAAAGCACTTTTATGAGAACATCAACAGCTTATCTATTTGGGGACATAAGGGGGAAGAGAGAAAACCTCCTGAGCCCAATTATCTCAGAATTTATCCTGTTTTGTTCAGTTTTCTCATTAAACTAGCACACAGAAATATGGATCAGTTCTTCAGATTTTAGTACAAGTGCCTGAGTCTGATCTCACTTACACCACTGTAACTAAGGAGTAACTCCTAATGAAGCCAGTTGAATCTCACTCAACAAAAAAACAAAAAAAATTCAAGTGAGAAGATGATCTGATTGTGAAGTGAAGACAATGGGCCTCAAAGGAAATACTCTTCTGGAGTCTTCTAACCCTTTGGTCTTGATCTCTGGAGGCAGTCTTAGGAATTCTGCTCACCTGGAAGTCAATGTGTCCCTCACCCATGTCATCTGGGCATGAATACAGAGCAGTTTCTATCTCACATCTGACTGCTTCAAAGGGGGAGTTTTTCACTTGCCAATACATTTCTGAGTTCTGCTTTCCACCAGTACAGATCAATGGACAATTCTACTTCCATGCAGATTGAGGCAGGGAGGCAACCAATCAGAAACAATCATTTCTGCAACATTTAATCTTCTGGCCCCATCTCTTCCCTTACTCTTCAATGCAAGTCTTTTCAAAGCTGAAACTTAGAGACAACCAACCTGCAAAGGAGAAAATATGGCTTCATGGTCTTCTTTATGATGTATGAAGGCCTGAAAGGGTTGTATAGTTTGTTTGCTCTAAATGCTTCCTCTTCCTACTTGTTTTTATCTGCCATGGAGCTCTGTGGATAGCAGAAGAATGAGCAAGGCAAAGACATCAAGAGAGACTGAAAGCTGGATAACTGAGAAGGGAAGGAATTTGTAGTCATACTTCTTAAATCTCTGTAGTGATATGTGTTAAGGGGCTGTTATGAGTACCCCATAAAATGGCCGCCACCTCCCTTGTGATATAAAGTCACAAGATGTTGTTTACCAGACACTCTCCCCGGCTCACATGAGTAACTCATGACTGCTAGGCTTGTGACCAGCCACAGGTTTCATTCGGACCCTGATTCACTCTCAGCCAGCTCCCAAAGGGGTGGGTCATCCCCCTCGCCCATGTGAGGGCATCTGGAGGGCAGGTCAATCATGGCTGCTCTGGCCTCCCCCCAGGGGTGTAGAAGGCTCTGATCCGGAACCTAGAGAGCTGGTGAAAATTCCTTTGCCCAAATAAGGACAGGGGGAACCGGGCAGCCTTTTGCCCCCCTTCCTACTGCAGCAAAATCTGGCCAATCACAGCCCTCAGCAGGAAATGGCCTAGGCCATAAAAGCCACCATGCCGCATGGACCAGAGTGAGTCTCCATGAGTTAACTGCCAGGCCTGATCACCCTGCAGTAGGAGTTCTCCCGAGAGTGCCGGCCCGAGTCGATTTCAACCTCTGTCTTAGACATCATGCTGTTGCTGGTCACCTGCCTGATAGTCATGGTACGTATATGAACCCGAGTTATCCCCCACGTTTACTTCTCATGGTTGTTTCCCTTCCCTTTAAAATTTATATAGTTGGATATGAATAACGCTTCTACCTCAATCTTAACCCAAGGTATTACAATTGGTGTAGCTTTGGGGATTATTGTTACGCTTATTGTTTTATGTATTGGATTCTGTCTTTTTATATTTTGTCTCCGGGCTATTAAGAGGGTCAAAGAGGAGGGATTATTCTGAAAGTTTTATTCCTGTATAAGTCATTGTAAGTTCAAACTGTTGGATAATCATCTGTGGTTTCCCTGTTACTTGTGAAGCTGACTTCCGAGTCTAGCTCGACTAGCAGCACAATTGTTAACCCTTTGCACCCCAAAGAGGGAGATTAATAAAGTTTATATTTTTGCCACCACTTTAAGTTTCCAGGAGTCCTCCTTCTCCCATCCTTTACCTGCTGTGGACAATATGAACTCTAGATTCTTTAAGAAGCATTTCAGAGCTCAGCCTGCTAAGCAGCTACTTGCAGGATGTCTTTAGTGACAGGAAAGGAAGAGAGTCCTATCTAACTTGAAGAATTATCTAATAAGACAGTTGTGAAATGGAATCCAAGAACTCTTCTTTCCTTTTTGACAACTCAGCCCATGGAATGGAACAGGTCCCTCTATTCATTCACTGAAGACAGAGCTTCTTGACAGATATGAGCTTGAATAAGCCAATTGTCCAGATAAGGCAAAACACAATACACCTTTCTCTTTACGGCTACCAGAACCACCCTCACGTCTTCTGTAAATATTCTTCATTCTGTTGTCAATTCAAATGGCAGAGTCCTGCATTGGAGAAGGTGTGCCCTTACTTCAAATGTGGGGACATTTTGACATACCTGAGCAAAGGGGGTGTGCAGGTACACCATGAAGTCCCTTGGACTAGCAATAACAATAACGGACCCAAAACATTTCCTCTTGAACCTCTGACAGAAACCAGTTCATTCATTTGAGTGGAGGACCAAGCATTTTGGTAACTGGGTGCAGTCCAGAAGAAGTGTCCTAGAACAAGTGTTCTAGACTGACCTCACAAATGGCACCTTTTGTCAATGAGATTCCACAGTGTTTGGAGAAAGGGTGGTACTCTTGGGAGGAGGAACAGAGAAGGCAACAAGCCATGAGGGAAGAAGAGAAAGGAGCAGAAATCTGTAAAACAGTCTTTCTTGAGCCATTACGCAGGTTACCCACTTGTCCCAGGTGATCACTTAGCTGAACGGCATGAAAAGATTTCTAGACAGCTTGTCTTGCTGTCTGAATCTGCACAAAAAAAAGGAACCACCCACTAGTCTGCTCTGCTATACTAGAGACCATCAAACGGAACAACAGGAGTCACTGAATTAATCCCAATGAAAAGAGAGCCTGAGAAGTTGTAAAACAGCACAGAGCAGCAGAGAGCTGAAAATCTGAATCTGGGGATCAGTAGTGCCTCTAGGAATTTGTGGGCAGAAGCAATGAAACAGGTCACACGGCAACAAAGGGGTTTTTCAGCCAACTGTTATTTTTGTTAATAAATCTGCAACTTCATGTCACTGGCCCTTTACAGGTGATTTTTCTTCCCTTCATAACAGTATATATGTGGTAAAAATGCTAATATATGTACTTGAACAATTTAGAATAGTGGCAAACTCTGTTGCTCTGAGCAAAGACTAAAGAGTTGACCTACCACCTAAGATAAGAGCAGGAAGTTTAAAAAAATAGAACTCCCTATCCTCCAACTAGATCAGGACCAAATTGCCTCAACCAAATGAAATGCCAAAATCCATTGAACTTAGTGTGCAACTCATCAGAACACCACCTAATGGGCCACAACAAATTAAATAGATGAAAAATAGCACCAAATGTATATAGCTTACTCATCTTTTCTTGTTCCCTTACTTGCTTTTGAGCACTGGAGTTGCCCTGGGTTTCAGACCAAAAGTAAACACAGCACTGATATCATGTTCATTGGCTCTTTTTTTATATGTTGGTGCCTGGTGGATTCTCCAGGGGCTTCCCAGGATTGTTTCAATAATTATTTGTGTGGTTTTGCAACCAAAGAGCTGCCATTGGCACCACCACCCACTGATGCATAAAGACACTCTCTCCAAGTCATGACACGTCTCCTATACTCTCCTCAATAAATAGCTCACTTCTACCTAAGCCAGCTTCACCAACATTCCTTTCCCCCACTAGACTGCGGCTCTCTCTACCCTGGAGATGGCTTCCAAGTTCCTGTTGTTCACAGTGTAACTCACTCTGTCAATGTCCCTATTGCTTCTCTTTAATCTCTTAAATGGTAACTAGTAACTGAATCTGTTGTCAGAAAGAGGAAACACATTCTGTCCCTTATCTTAGAATTTAATTCCAGATTGTCACTGAAGCTGAAATTTACTTCCATTTTTTGTTTTATTTTAAAAACAAAACTAGCAATGCAACCTTAAAATTTCCTAGTTAACGGGGGTGTTCTATTTCTCAGATTTCTGAACATGTGCTATTTACTGAGGGCTCTAATGGCAATTCTGAAATACAGGAGTGACTCATCTTTCTCCTACATATGAAAAGACGAAAATGATTTCTCCAGCACAAACAGAAAAATCCCTTGACCAGCCCTCTCGCCTGCTATCAATACAGTGGGGAAAGCACCACTGTGCATTGCCCGGATAAGGAGTGAACTTACTTGCTTCACCATACCATGCATGCCATATGTAGAGCATTAACGAACTTGGGCAAAGAGGCTTTATGCAATAGCTTTATTTCCTAATCAAACAGTTGTCAGATTTCAACAGATGGTAAATATACAGAAAAAAGTGTGCCCTCTTTATTCAGATCATTATTTAGAGGGTTTTATAATACAGAGAAAGTGTAAATAAATCCACGGGGAGAATCTTTCTTCTCTATTCCTAAAAGGTCTTTCGCTCCAGACAGAACTGGGAAGGAAATCCCTTCCACACCCTTTCTCCTCTAATATTTTTGCCCATGAGATCTTCTAAGGAACTACTCAACTGAACTATAAGCAGGCCAGCTGATGATTCTTGTTGAATGGCGCAAGGCTCTCCATTCATCCCCTCAGTGGCTGCTGAGCCCACTGCCACAGCAATGCATGCATCTTTCTTTCTAATAGGTTTATCTTCCCATCGCTTGCTACCGTTGCCAATGGATACATTACATTTAAAGTGGATTTTTCTGTTTAGGGATGGGAGGAAAGCGAGTTGTCAGTGATGAATACTGCAGTGCTAATCTGTTCCCCAGACTCACCAATCAGGTGGGAATGTATTCAAAGCATCAGGAAAATTGGTCAAAAAAGACTAAAAATAGAGCCATCAACAAGTTTTAATTTTTTCTGAAGACCTTCAAGCTAATTTGATGTTTAGAAAAATGAGGGAATTTTAATATTGGCTTAAGAGCTAAGCACAATGCTGTAAGAACCGTGAAAGCTTCTCCTACAAAGCCTTGCCAATACACTCAAATCCTGATCAGCAATACCAGTACTATTCTAGTCACATACTTCTCTTGAAGAGAGGCTGCCTGTGGTGTCAAAGAGCATAGTGGTTTGGGGCTGTAAAAAGAGGTCTAGCAGAGACCAGGATGAGACCACAAAACTCATTTCGCTTGTGACCTAACCTGAATTTGAGTATTGCTGTGCAAATCTTTGCCCAAACGGAAGTGAAACATCATACAGAAGAGCTTGATTTTTCTGTTATTTACTGAGTAACATCAGCATATCTGGCACACTGCAAAACACATGATGAGGTGACCTCTGCCCCAGGAAACTTAGACATAGAATAGAATAAAATAAAATGAGATGACATCAGCATTTAATACAATTCAGACGGAGTACACCAGACTGACAGATGCCAGTCTAATGAAAGTTATGCGGTATTATCCTTTAAAAAAAATTTATCAGAAAGCATCTTTCCTTTAGGAACTAACAGGAGATGTGTGTTCTAAGGAGGAATTTGAAGTAAGAAGCAGAATAAAGAAAGGACAGTTGTTTAATGCATCAGGAGAGGAAGGAGTTGTAGATATAAGGGCCAGTATAGAAGACGGAACAAAAAAAAAAGCTGGAGGCTACAATCAGGATAGGAATTAGAGCACTATTGGTGCAGCACTGGTAGCAAGAAAGACGAAATAGAATTTGAGCTGTAGGTAGAGGCAGATTCTTGCACACTTGAGGACCCACCCATTGCCATCAGATGCCGAGCCCAGTGATTGATAGATTGGAGCATGAAGGAGATCTAGCTGACTGAATTTTAGATTCCATAATCAGCAAGGTACTTAAGCAAATGAGCTGCAGTCCCATTGACTACTCATGGGCTTAAAGTTAGGGTGCTGCTTAAATCCTTTACTGAGTAGGGGCCTTAATCTGGACAAGACAGAAGTGAGGCACGTAGGATGTAAGAAGCAACCAGAAGATAAATGGAGGATTCTATCTGTTCCTTTAAGTGAACGTACATATCCATCATTTAGAGTCTGCAATCCAGGGAGATTGTTGGACCCTCATCTGCTGTTAGATAGTCATCACAGACAAGCAGTGTCCAATGTCCAGGGTGGCAGGGTTTTGCCATGAGCATATGACACCCATAGTCCATGATCTACACAAGGTTGTCTATTGGTTTTGACAAATAAAGTTCTAAAGAACTTGGAATCTGCTGCAATTGAGAGCAGTGGAAGTACTCAAGCTTAAACTGGAGGGGTTTCTCTTTTGATCTAAATCTCATTCTTCTGTTCAGGATGGAAAGCCCACCTTTTTTCCCAGGTTCTGGGGGATAAAGGGGTACTACATGGGCTGGGACTTGTGCACTCAAGACAGATATCTCTGGATACAGTGGGCTTCGGTTTCTCATTTCTTGCTGCATTTAGATGGACTGGGTTTTATTTGTATACAGAAAAGGTAACGCAAGTCCTGAGAAGACACATAAAGGGGTCTGTATTTATTTTCATTTATAGCCTCTCTATCTATGCAAATTATCACAGCAGCCGAGTGCACACTAGGAATTTCATTAGGCTTTGCATTAAACAAAGGAACAACTCCCCAACTTAATCGGTGTAGAAAAAACGAAAGCATGGTCATTTTTAAATGCATCTTATTTACAGTGGAAAAATATTTTTTCAGCCTCACATAACTCAAATGTTGCACAAAAAACAGGTTTCTTACCTGTAACAGGTGTTCTTCAAGAGGTGTGCTCATGCCCATTCCAATTCAGGTGTACGCGCGCCGCGTGCACAGTCATCGGAGACTTTTCCCCAGCGGTACCCGTCGGGTCGTAGCAGGTGCCCCCTGGAGTGGCGCCCTTATGGCGCTGCATAAGTACTCCTGCCGACCCGACCGCCCACAAGTTCCTTCTTGCCTGGTTTCCAACCAGAGGGGTTGGTGGGTGGGTATTGGAATGGGCATGAGCACACCTCTCGAAGAACACCTGCTACAGGTAAGAAACCTGTTTTTCTTCCTCAAGTGTGCTCATGCCGATTCCAATTCAAGTGAGTCACGAGCTGGCCTAGTGGAGGCGGGGGTCGGAGCCTTTCATTGCCGTACTAAGGACTGCTCTCCCCACTGCTGCGTCTTCAACGCTCTGCTGGTTAATAGCGTAATGTGCAGTGAAGGTGTGTATAGAGGACCAGGTTGTGGCCCTGCAAATTTCTGTAACTGTGACGTGAGCCAGGAACGCGGCTGAGGAGGCCTGCGCCCGGGTCGAATGGGCTGTACATGATGAGGCGGGGCGCTTCACCAGACCATAGCAAGCTTTGATGCATGACGAGATCCAGGAGGAAATCCTTTGTGATGACACCAGTTTGCCTTGAATGACTGCTTCATGGAGCAGCTGGTATGGGAACCCACAAGGGGAGAGGCAACTCTAGATTTAATCCTGAGTGGAGCGCAGGAGCTGGTCCGAGAGGTAACTGTAGCAGGACCGCTTGGAACTAGTGACCATAATACAATAGCATTCACCATCCCTGTGGGGGGAAGAACACCTCAACAGCCCAACACTGTGGCATTTAATTTCAAAAGGGGGAACTATACAAAAATGAGGGGGATAGTTAAACAAAAGCTAAAAGGTAGAGTGACTAAAGTGAAATCTCTGAAAACTGCATGGGCGCTTTTTAAAGACACCATAATAGAGGCCCAACTTCACTGTATACCCCAAATTAAGAAACACTGTAAAAAAACCAAAAAAGAGCCACCATGGCTCACCAACCATGTAAAAGAAGCACTGAGAGGTAAAAAGACTTCCTTTAAAAAGTGGAAGTCAAATCCTAGTGAGGAAAACAGAAAGGTGCACAAACAGTGCCAGCTTAAGTGCAAGAGTGTAATAAGAAGAGCCAAAGAGGAGTTTGAAGAACGGCTAGCCAAAAACTCCAAAGGTAATAACAAATTGTTTTTTAAGTATATCAGAAGCAGGAAGCCTGCCAAACAACCAGTCGGGCCCCTTGATGATGATAATACAAAAGGAGCGCTTAAAGATGATAGAGTCATTGCAGAGAAACTAAATGGATTCTTTGCTTCGGTTTTTACGGCTGAAGATGTTAGTGAGATTCCCAAACCTGAGCCGGCTTTTGTAGGTGACAGATCTGAGGAACTGTCACAGATTGAAGTGTCACTAGAGGAAGTTTTGGAATTAATTGATAAACTCAACATTAACAAGTCACCGGGATTCACCCAAGAGTTCTGAAAGAACTCAAATGTGAAGTCGCGGAACTGTTAACTAAGATTTGTAACCTGTCCCTTAAAATGGCTTCGGTACCCAAAGACTGGAAGTCGGCTAATGTAACGCCAATATTTAAAAAGGGCCCTAGAGGGGATCCCGGCAATTACAGACCGGTAAGTCTAACGTCGGTACTGGGCAAATTAGTTGAAACAATAGTTAAGAATAAAATTGTCAGTCACATAGAAAAACATAAACTGTTGAGCAATAGCCAACATGGTTTCTGTAAGGGGAAATCGTGTCTTACTAATCTATTAGAGTTCTTTGAAGGGGTTAACAAACATGTGGACAGGGGGGATCCAGTGGACATAGTGTACTTAGATTTCCAGAAAGCATTTGACAAGGTCCCTCACCAAAGGCTGTTACGTAAGTTAAGTTGTCATGGGATAAAAGGGAAGGTCCTTTCATGGATTGAGAACTGGTTAAAAGACAGGGAACAAAGGGTAGGAGTAAATGGTAAATTCTCAGATTGGAAAAGGGTAGCTAGTGGTGTTCCCCAAGGGTCGGTCCTAGGACCAGTCCTATTCAATTTATTCATAAATGATCTGGAGAAAGGGGTAAACAGTGAGGTAGCTAAGTTTGCAGACGATACTAAACTACTCAAGATAGTCAAGACCAAAGCAGATTGTGAAGAACTTCAAAAAGATCTCACAAAACTAAGTGATTGGGCATCCAAATGGCAAATGAAATTTAATGTGGATAAGTGTAAAGTAATGCACATTGGAAAAAATAACCCCAACTATACCTATAATATGACAGGGGCTAATTTGGCTACAACGAGTCAAGAAAAAGATCTTGGAGTCATTGTGGATAGTTCTCTGAAGATGTCCGTACAGTGTGCGGAGGCGGTCAAAAAAGCAAACAGGATGTTAGGGATCATTAAAAAGGGGATAGAAAATAAGACTGCAAATGTATTATTGCCCTTATATAAATCCATGGTACGCCCACATCTCGAATACTGTGTACAGATGTGGTCTCCTCATCTCAAAAAAGATATTCTAGCACTAGAAAAGGTTCAGAAAAGGGCAACTAAAATGATTAGGGGTTTGGAGAGTGCCTCGTATGAGGAACGATTGAAAAGGCTGGGCCTCTTCAGCTTGGAAAAGAGGAGACTGAGGGGGGACATGATAGAAGTATATAAAATTATGACTGATGTGGAAAAAGTGGACAAGGAAAAGTTGTTTAAATACTCCCATAATACAAGAACCAGGGGTCACCAAATGAAACTGATAGGTAGCAGGTTCAAAACAAATAAAAGGAAGTTCTTCTTCACACAACGCACAGTCAACTTGTGGAACTCCTTACCTGAGGAGGTTGTGAAGGCTGGGACTATAACAATATTTAAAAGGGAACTGGATAAGTTCATGGGGGCTAAGTCCATAAATGGCTATTAGCCAGAAAGGGGTTAAGAATAGTGTCCCTAGCCTCTGCTTATCAGAGGATGGAGACAGATGGCAGGAGAGTGATCACTTGATCATTGCCTGTTGGGTTCACTCCCTCAGGCACCTGGCACTGGCCACTGTCGGTAGACAGATACTGGGCTAGATGGACCTCTGGTCTGACCCAGTACAGCCTTTCTTATGTTCTCTCATTCTTTCAGCTATGGCCACAAAGAGCTGGGAGGTCTTTCTGAAGGCCCTTGTTTTATCGATATAGAAGGCTAGTGCCCTGCGGACATGTAGGGTGTGCAGAACTCTTTCCCTGTCATTGGCATGGGGCTTAGGGAAAAAGATAGGCAAGAAAATTTCCTGGCTGCAGTGGAAGCTAGGGACCACCTTAGGAAGAAAGGAGGGGTGAGGGCGTAACTGTACTTTGTCCTCGTGGAATACGGTGTATGGTGGTTCTGCCGTAAGCACTTTCAGTTCTGACACCTGCGGGCAGAAGTGATCGCCACCAGGAAGGCGACCTTCCATGACAAGTAGAGATGAGCCCATGGGTTCGAAGGGGGGCACCATGATCTTAGATAGCACCAGGTTCAGGTCCCATGCAGGTGTTAGGTGGCGGGTTTGTGGGTAGATTCTCTCCAGACCTTTGATGAAGCGTGTCATTAGGGGATGGGAAAAAATTGATCTGCCCCTTTCTGTATTGCGGAACGCTGAAATGGCAGCGAGGTGCACCTTGACTGATGCCAGGGCTAAGCCGGATTCCTTTAGCTGTAGGAGGTAGTCTAGGATCAAGGGAATAGGGGCCGTGTCTGGGGGGGACCCCTTTATCCTGAGCCCAAATGAAGAAGCGAGTCCATTTGGCCGTATATGCTTTCCTTGTGGATGGCTTTCTACTTTCTAGAAGGATCCTTCTGACCTGATGACAGCACGCCCTCTCCCCTTCGTTCAGCCACAGATCCTCCAAGCCGTCAGGTGCAGGTACCGGAGGTTGGGATGATGTAGGTGCCCATGGACCTGGGAGATCAGGTCCGGCCAGTGGGGCAATGGTATCGGGGGGCTCGCTGAGAGTTGGAGCATTGTTGGGTTGTTGTCTGGGCCATGCCAGGGCAATCAGTATGACTGACGCTCTGTCTCTTTTTGCTTTCAGAAGGACTCTGTGGGCGAGGGGAAAGGGGGGGATGGCATACAGCAAGCCCTGTCCCCAGTTGAGAAGGAAGGCGTCCGATAGGGACCCCGGGCTGTGGCCTTGGAAGGAACAGAACTGGGGGCACTTTCTGTTTCCCTTGGTGGCAAACAGGTCCACTCGGGGAAAGCCCCACCTTCGGAAAATCTCCCACAGCACATCTGTCCTGATTGACCATTCGTGACCCTCGAACGCCCGGCTGAGGCGATCTGCTAGAGTGTTTTGAGAACCGGGGAGATGTGAAGCCTCCAGGTATATTGAGTGAGCGATACACTCCTCCCACAGCCTCATCAGTTTCCTGCATAAAGGTGTGGATCATGCTCCTCCCTGTCTGTTCAGATAGAACATTGCTGCGGTGTTGTCCGTGAGGACTGAAACATGTAAACCCCGGATTTGAGGCCGAAAGGCGCGGCACGACAGACGAACCGCTCTTAGTTCTCTTACATTTATATGTAATTCTAGCTCTTGCTGGGACCAGAGATCTTGGGTGCGAGCATTGCCCAGATGGGCTCCCCATCCCATTTGGGAGGCATCCGTGACTAGCGTTACGGTGGGATGGAGTTTTAAGAAGGGGACTCCCGACATGACATGTTCCCTGCCCAACCACCACTGGAGTGACTGTATTACCAGGGGAGGGAGCCGAATCACTTTGTCCGGGTCGTCCTTGACGGGGTGGAATGTTGATTTGAGCCACAGCTGCAGTGGCCTGAGGTGGAGTCTGGCAAACTGGACTACATAAACGCATGATGCCATGTGGCCCAGCAGGGTTAGGCAAGTTCTTGCTGTGGTGGTTGGAAAGGCACTCATGGACCTTATGATGTTCCCCATGGTTTGAAATCTGGCCTCCGGGAGGAAGGCCCTGCCCCGTGTAGAATCTATGATGGCCCCAATAAACTCGATTCTTTGAATTGGAATTAAAGTCGATTTTGGCTCGTTTATTTTGAGGCCTGATTTCATGAAGGTGTCTCTCACGAATGTCACTTGAGACTGCACCTGGTCTTTGGACCGGCCTTTTATCAGCCAATCGTCTAGGTAGGGGTATACTTGTATGCCACATCTCCTAAGGAAAGCGGCCACCACTGCCATACATTTGGTAAAAACCCTGGGGGCTGATGTGAAGCCGAGCGGTAGGGAGGCAAACTGGAAGACGTCCGAACCCACTTTGAATCTCAGGAACCTTCTGTGGGGAGGGAATATGGAGATGTGGAAGTATGCCTCTTTTAAGTCGAGGGCAGCATACCAGTCCCCCGGATCCATAGAGGGGATGATAGAGGCAAGGGAGACCATACGAAACTTCACCTTTCTTATGAATTCGTTGAGTGCTCGTAGGTCCAGGATTGGTCTTAGGCCCCCTTTTGCCTTTGGAACAAGGAAGTATCTCGAATAGAATCCCTTCCCTTGGAACTCCCGTGGGACCTTTTCCACCGCCCCTGATTTTAACATCTCCTGAACTTCCTCCATGAGGAGCTGCTCATGAGAGGGGTCCCTGAAGAGGGACCAGGGTGGGCAATGGTGATGGGGAAGGATAGAAAATTGGATAGAGTATCCATGTTTTATTGTCCGGAGTACCCATTTGTCCGAGGTGATCTGGGACCAGGCCTGCTGAAAATATGAGAGCCTGTTGCGGGGGGGGGGGGGGGG
>ML685814.1:16278730-16364666 GCA_007922175.1 Pelusios castaneus | reverse complement strand
GGAGCCGAATCACTTTGTCCGGGTCGTCCTTGACGGGGTGGAATGTTGATTTGAGCCACAGCTGCAGTGGCCTGAGGTGGAGTCTGGCAAACTGGACTACATAAACACATGATGCCATGTGGCCCAGCAGGGTTAGGCAAGTTCTTGCTGTGGTGGTTGGAAAGGCACTCATGGACCTTATGATGTTCCCCATGGTTTGAAATCTGGCCTCCGGGAGGAAGGCCCTGCCCCGTGTAGAATCTATGATGGCCCCAATAAACTCGATTCTTTGAATTGGAATTAAAGTCGACTTTGGCTCGTTTATTTGGAGGCCTAATTTCGTGAAGGTGTCTCTCACGAATGTCACTTGAGACTGCACCTGGTCTTTGGACCGGCCTTTTATCAGCCAATCGTCTAGGTAGGGGTATACTTGTATGCCACATCTCCTAAGGAAAGCGGCCACCACTGCCATACATTTGGTAAAAACCCTGGGGGCTGATGTGAAGCCGAGCGGTAGGGAGGCAAACTGGAAGACGTCCGAACCCACTTTGAATCTCAGGAACCTTCTGTGGGGAGGGAATATGGAGATGTGGAAGTATGCCTCTTTTAAGTCGAGGGCAGCATACCAGTCCCCCGGATCCATAGAGGGGATGATAGAGGCAAGGGAGACCATACGAAACTTCACCTTTCTTATGAATTTGTTGAGTGCTCGTAGGTCCAGGATTGGTCTTAGGCCCCCTTTTGCCTTTGGAACAAGGAAGTATCTCGAATAGAATCCCTTCCCTTGGAACTCCCGTGGGACCTTTTCCACCGCCCCTGATTTTAACATCTCCTGAACTTCCTCCATGAGGAGCTGCTCATGAGAGGGGTCCCTGAAGAGGGACCAGGGTGGGCAATGGTGATGGGGAAGGATAGAAAATTGGATAGAGTATCCGTGTTTTATTGTCCAGAGTACCCATTTGTCCGAGGTGATCTGGGACCAGGCCTGCTGAAAATATGAGAGCCTGTTGCGGGGGGGGGGGGGGGGGCGCTGGATCCGGTAACGGTACTGGAAGGTCGCCCTCAGGCGTACCTTCAAAAGGTCGGCTTGGGGCCCTGGGGCTGCTTAGATGCGCCCCTCCCTGTGTTGGAGGGCTATGGTAATCTACGCCTATAGCTCTTCCCCCTGCCCCTGGAATAATCTTGTTTGGGGGGGTAAAACCGCCTGTTGGATGAGGGCTCGAAGTGTTTTCTCTGGGTCGCTGGTGTATGCATGCCCAGCGACCTAAGGGTAGCCCTAGAGTCTTTCAGGCGATGTAGCTCTGAATCCGTTTGCTCTGAGAAGAGGGAGGCCTGACGCTTGGAGCCAGGAACATCTCCTCATGGTGATGCCCGAGGCCATGACTCTGGCTGCCAAGTATGCGGCATCGAGTGCCGCTTGCAGGGATGTCCTGGCCACCGCCTTCCCGTCGGTGATCAAGGCCCCAAACTCTTCTCTGGATTCCAGCTGAATGTGTTTTAAATTTGGACATCGTGTCCCAGAATTGAAGTTGTACCTGCTGAGGATTACTTGTTGGTTAGCAATCCTCATCTGAAGTCCCCCTGCGGTGTAAACCTTCCTTCTGAAGAGGTCCAACCTCTCCGGGTCCTTAGCTTTTGGCGCCGGGCCTTGCTGGCCTTGGCGGTCTTTGTCATTTGCCGCGGATACCACCAGAGAACTTGGTTGAGGGTGAGTGAAGAGGTACTCGTGGCCTGTAGAGGGGGCGAAGTACCTCCTGTAAATCCCCCTTGCCGTGGGGGGTATTGATGATGGGGACTGCCACAGCGTTTTAGTGGTTGTCTGCAGCGTTTTAATGATTGGCAGGGCTACCCTCGACGGGCCTTCCGGTGCCAGTATGTCTATCATTGGGTCAGGGTCTTCCCTAACCTCCTCAGTTTGGAGGTTCAGACCCTGGGCTACCCTTTTTAGGAGGGTCTGATGCGCTTTATAGTCCATCGGGGGGGGAGTGGGGTGATTGCCGATGGCTCCATTAGTGCCTCGTCTGGGGAGGATGAGGAAGACACTTGTTTGCCTCCCTCCGGTTCCCCTTGCACCTGTTCTCCTTGCTCCAGAATTTCGCCCTCCTCTTCCAGGTATGAAGCTGGGCTGAGGGCTGCGTGCTCCGATATCTCCGGGTTCCTTTCCTGGGGTGCCCGAGCTAGTGTTTCTGTGGGATGCTTGGGATTTGAGAGACTTGGGCCCGCATCTTTAGCTGGTTTGGAGCTTGATGTTATGGACCATTGCTCTGTCCCCGGTTTGCCCTGGGCTTGGTGATATGCCCAAGGGGTCCAGAAGGGCCACTGTACCGGTGCCTGCCAGTGAGCCCGACTTGAGTCTGGATCGGCAATTCGTCGCGGGATTCTGGGTGCGAGTAGGGAGCCTGCCTCTGATGTTATGGACTCGGACCTGGGGGACCACGGCGGTGCCGACGTCGGCATCTTGGTGTCTGTCCGCGAAGGCTGGGGACTATGGCCCTGCGTGCGGTGCCGGGTCGGTGAGCGGTACCGGGGCGACCTTTGCGTGCCTGCCTCTTGGTGCCGGGATCCAGAGCGGTACCGGGATCATGAGTGGTACCGGGGTGGAGAGCGATGCTGGGATCGTGAGCGGTACCAATGTGAACGGTACCCAGTCTGCTGGTAATATGAGCTTGTCCAGTGCCGATCCTGCACCCAGCCCCACGATCCGAAGCGGTGCCGAGACCGAGATCGACGGTAATATTCAGACCAGGATCTGGACCGTGAGCGCTCACCTGATCTTGACTGGTGCCGTGGAGGGGGACTGTCCCAGGGCCGTGGCTCCTTTAGCCTCGAGGAGGGGGAGTGGCGGTACCCTCTCGGAGACTCAGCTGCGCTGCAGGACAAAGGCCTGTATCTGTATGGGGACCTGTTCCTGGACATGGAGCGGTGCCGGGAGGTAGATCTCGGCCTGGAAGGTGATCTGCCCGGGGATGTCAGGCACCGCGGAGGTGACCGGTGCCGGGAGAAGTGTTCGGGCCTCAGCATGGGGGGTTTTCCCCTGGAGGCGGTTCCAGGCCTTGGCACGGTGTGCGATGAAGCAGGGGATTGTGCTGCCGTCATGGCTATTAAGTCCCGCGCCACCTCGAAAGTATCAGGGGTAGATGGCATATCCAGATCCCCGATACTGCTCTGCTGCCCCGGGGACCTTGGCGGTGTGGAGGGCCCCTGGGGGGCGTGGCGGGCTCAAGGGCTGGCCGCGCTGAGCTTGGGTTTCTTGTGAACCCGTGGCCGTGCTCTTAAAGGCAGGTGATTTTGCCGGAGAGCGACCCCTCTCGGCCCTATACCTTTTCCTCTGTGCCGGCGAGAGGGAGCGGTGCCGGAATGGCTTTCCCGCGCTTGCAGCCTTGACGGTGCCTGGTACCGGGGCTTTCAGTGCCAGGTCCCTCAACGATGCCGGGGCGCTCTGTACCGAGGCTCACGGCGTCGAGCCGCCCGATTGGGGTCCCAGCGCTGCCTCCATTAACATCTGTTTGAGGCGTGCGCTTCTTTCTTTTCTGCTTCTGGGTTTGAACCCTTTGCAGATTTTGCACCGGTCAGACTGGTGTGCCTCGCCCAAACACTTAAGGCATGAGTCGTGGGGGTCCCCCCTGGGCATTGGCTTGTGGCATGAACCACAGGGCTTAAACCCTTGGGTCCCGGGCATACCCCAGCCGGGGAAGCTCCCGGTGTCTTACAGCTGTGAACAAATCTGCTGAGGAATGCTTGCCTAAGGCAAGTAGGTAGCTCCAGCGACCGTCACTGATGGCGGTAAGAAGGAACTGGTGGGAGGTTGGGTCGGCAGGAGTACTTATGCAGCGCCATAAGGTCGCCACTCCAGGGGGCACCTGCTACCACCCGACGGGTACCGCTGGGGAAAAGTCTCCGACGACTGTGCACGCAGCGCGCGTACACCTGAATTGGAATCGGCATGAGCACACTCGACGAAGAATTAATTTTTCACCCAAAGCCAACTATGGAGAGTCAAAATACTTTCTTCCAAAATGTTATGAATGAGGGAAAACAGGAGGTATATGAAAAGATTTTCCTGACTTAACTGTGCAAGTCATTAATGAGAAAATGATACAGTAGTTTCATTACTATTAAAAACTCGAGAATGAGAGACTTGATAAAACTAGCACTGCATGAACACCACAGTGACAAGACACCGTTACATAAACTGACAGGTGCCAGAAATTAGCAAGCCAGATAATAAGTTTTCCTACTAAAAAAAAAATCAATCCATATTGTAAAAGAGGTTCTGTTATTATGGTAAGCTCTCTCAACTGCACTTAGCAAGATCAGAACATTAGGTTTGACTATATACAAGATTTGTTAGCAATGGCAGTAGGAGGTGTCATACTGCTTAGAGAACAGGAAATAACAGGGCTGGTCCAAGGGTTTTTGGTGCCCTAGCCAAGCTATGACTTTGGCTCCCTCCCCCACATGTTATAAGAGACAACGTATTACTATATAGATATTTTTTTTTAAGTAGGGAAAAAAATTCACTTCCATTTAATTTGGCACCCCTTAAAGATTGGTGCCCTAGGTATCCGCCTAGTTCACCTATATGTTTGGGCTGGCCTTGGGAGAGAATTTTCCAAAAATGAAATAAGGATTTACAAAACTAACGCCTTGGAGGAAAAATTAATCCTTCAGAGAAAGTCATGTTGCCTCCCCCTTCTGCAAAATGGGATTTGACAGAATTGGGGGTAGGAGATCAATATTTTGTCAAGTCCTCATATGCATCTATCAAATGTTACACAAGACACTGCAGGCAGGTCTTCCAGTGGTTTACACCCCAGCTCAGATCCTATGTTGAGAACCATAACAAGACCACCACTGGCTATTCCTTTTCCTGTGCAAAAATTTGTTTTCAGTGTAAATCTCTTACCAATACAAGAGGCAGCTTAGCTTCAAGCCCTCATTCTGAATCAGTCTCATTTAGCCGTAGCTACATTACTGGTTTGCAAGTACTTATGCAATAAGACTCTAGAAATTGTGGATTTTCACTATTAAAATCTGAAACTAATTTGAGGGAGAAACAGCCTGATGACATTCAAAGAATACTCCATGAATTTTGAAATAAATCAGGCATGGCATTTAATAGCCATCATATTACATCTAAACAGACAGACAGACAGACAAAGGCCAAGTTGTGGTAATTCTCAACATGGGTTCTGCAAAGTCTGATGTCTCAGAGAAGCTATACTCTCTCTAGACTAATTTTCCCAGGCCCTGTATAAGATTGCCAGGGGAAGGAAGGGGAACATGGGCAAAAAAGATTTTAGCTTCCTCAGAAACTTTTATAGAGATGATAATCATTTCTCTGTCAATAGACGCTCCAACAGAAGGGAATCTAAGTGCATTAATTATGTTAGCAAAGGGGTGACTTGGAGAATGGATAAAGAATTCGTCTTCTCCCTTCGCCATCAAAAAAAAATTATGATTATCAGAGAAATCAGCCTGCCATCTGGCTAGTCAGGGACCCTCGTGAGCACAGACAGCATTGTCATGCAGATAAGGAAGATTAAAATAACATTCATTCCCTGGACAAGTTCACAGGAGATAACCTACTGCTGACTGTTTAACTCCTTCAAAGGTGGGGTTACTAGCAACATGCATGGAAGAGAAAAAAGCGACTGTTCCAGGGGAGCGCTAAACTCCTGAGCACAGCTAGTTAGCAAAAAAAGTCTCCCTGGGGATGAACGGTAAGGAGGAGAAAGGGACAGTAGCTGCATAAAGTCAGAATGACCCAGCACTGGAGAGGCAGGTCAGTGACTGAAAAGAGTAAAAGAGAAATCTGAAGCCTCAGTGAAATTCACTCTGCAAGGCAACAAACAGGAGGTAATAGATGTGGGAGGATTGACAGATAGTAATGTACCTATTGTCCGTCACTAGTACAAGAAGGTCTTATGGGCTAGGAACCAGTTTGTTGCTTTCAAACTTACAAAAAAAAAAAAGACAGCTGGTGTATTTGGAGCAATATTGGAGTGCCTAAAATTTGGAGAAACATCCATTATAGATCAGGGCTCTGAGATCCTTGGGTTTAGGAGTCATCAATCATTAAAATATGAAGAAAAAAAATCCACGTTTTCCTGTTAACAGATAAGTGGCATTTAGCAAAATACAAAAGGCCAGACATGCAGCTGGTCATAGCTCCATCAACACCCCAGAATGAACTGTTTGAGGAATTATCAGATTTTTGTGTCAGGCTCAATATTGATGCTGGTCACTTACAAATTCAAACTACCGCAAACTACAGCTTTCACCAATTCTTTTAAAAGAGTCAAAAGCAAAATGACATCTCAGTCTCATGATACCCTTTAATGCCACCTCATCAAGGTATATGCCTGAATTCTAGGTATATCAGTCCTAGTGCCTACTGGACAAAAGCTAGGGCAGAGAGGAGGGAATCAGAAAAATTATAAGCAGTGGGATGGCACAAAGATATTCACAATGAATAGATGAAAAAAACTGATCTCTTGAAATTTTTCAGACTTCTGATTCACATGCCCTCTCTTTCCATTGTCACTTCTCCCTCCTCTGCTGATTTGGATCCCAAACCCCTAGGGTATCAGGTGCATTCTGCCAGGCTTGTCAACTAACATTGCCCTCCCTACAGGTTTACTGATAAGTCACCCATCTTCATAAACTGATTGCAGGCAACTAGGTTAACATGTGGCTCCTTCTCTTGGAAATGTTTGATGTGCCTGCAGAGGCATCAGTTGTCCGAGATACAGTTAACCTTTTCTATCCTGTGTAGTCTAATCACACGTTTTATTTTTTTTAAATGTCACATGTGGGTCTCAATACGTCTCACAATACTTGGCATTTCTGGTAAAGCCTCAGCTCGTGGAATCATGTAAATACATGAGAAACACAGCTTTAATTTTTTTTAAAAAGTGAGTTTCTAGCCTTTGGGGTTGTGGAGCAAATGTGATCCAAGAGCAAACTAAAGGCTCAGAAGACGAGTAAAAAGAGCTCAACTTTTATTTAATCTCATGGGTTTTGTGGCCTTACTCGTGACTTTAACAACTGGGTTTGGTAATACTGCAAAGAAAGATTCTGACATAGAACAACTGATTCTGTGATCTTGATTTTTTCCAGAATTGTTGAGCATCTTCCACTTACTTGAATTGGCGTTGCTCAGTGCCACTTGAGGTGTGGAGGGGGAGGATGGAGAATGAGATCTTATGTCTTAGACAAGGCTGGTTCTCGAATGGTGTGATGATTTGGTGGAACTCTTTAATAGGCTTTATACAGGGATGAAACATGTGGGATGGGGTTGATCACTGAAATGCAGATGCACTGAGCTGGCTTGCTGTCAGTTTCACTGGTAGCCTGAGAGAGTTGAGCCAAGTCAGCAGGTGTTTAAAAGAAGGCGGGAGGGGTGATTTTTTTATATATATTTTTAAAGCATTGAGGTGCCAATCAAGTGCCTGAAAATAAGGAAATTCCCAGTCTCCAAGGACACATTGTAACTTGGTTCATACCATCAATTTAAAAGCATGAAAAACAATTGGGTATTTTTCCAATCAATTTTTTTGTTCTTTTGCTTTTGACAAACTTGTTTTTTTTCCTCCCCAGCATTTCTAAAGGATGTTGAAATTAACACAGCTCAGGTTTATGGAATTCCTCATTTGTGCATTGGTATGATGGATTATATCAAAAACACAAGACAATAAATATATAGCTACCTGCTCCCATGAGTGACAGAGCTCTTGGGTTAGCATTTATTCATTAAGCCAGTAGGAGCATAAATTTTGTGTAGGACCTACAGCGGGCTTTGTGTTCTGATGATTTATTAAGTATATTCCTCAAAAACAGAGCTGTACCTTTTTTAATTTTTTTAAGTGGTTTACAACAATTTGGGGAAAAAAATTCCCTTCAGACAGTACCACATTTTGGGCCAAGGCTTCTCAATAATCTTTTAATAAGAAAAACATATTTCTTCATTTGACTGTACTTTGAACTGAGTTCTTTTCATCCAGAAGAGGATAAAATAGCAGACATTCCATTCAGCTAGAATTCCCTCAAAACTGGATTTACCCAAACGTAACATTAGAGCTTGATCTCATGCACAAACTATTACATATTTATACAGCTTTGTGTCTATACAATATGTTACTGCTATCACAGTGTTTGTACATTGTATGACATATATAATGGGGTCTGTCTTTCTTTGCTATTCAGCACTTGGAGGTTTGCATGACATGAAATCCCAATTCAATATTACCTTGTCTTTACTCACAAGGATAGTAAGGCACGCCTGCAACAACTGACATTAGACAAGAAAAAGACTAGTAATACTCAGAAGAGAACCAAAAACTTGAATGGTGTACGACACCTCCCTCAACCCACCCCTCTGATTCTGCCAAACCTGCTCTTGCAACTCACTGCAATGAAAGTAGCAACGCAGCAAGTCCAGATGCAGCATTCGCTATTCCAAGGTTGCATGCCAAGCCCAATAGACCAGCTTTAAGACCAGAAGAAGGTCCACCAGAGAGATGGAAAAGAGCTACAACACAGAGTAGCAGCACAGTGGAAAGAAAAGCAGCAAGAAACGTTTCTGAAGAGACAATACAGATTAGACCAAGGTGCTGAGGTTGGGGAGGAGGGGATAACAGTATTTTTTACCATCATTAGTGGTGTTAGAATTAAACATTTACAGCCACTATTCAGGTGGCCACATGGGGGCATAGAAGAAGAAGGTAAGAAGAGTCTGTAAACAGGAAATAAAGGCAGTCCTTCCTCAACCAACCGTGGTGTCTTGAGTCTCTAATCTCTACCCAGGGCTAATAATGAAATAGAATAAAGACCCCAATTTGCTCTCTAGATCTTTTCCCCGCAAAAAGACGTGGTAAAAGTAAGATGGCTTCCTGAAGGATTACAGAAGAAGTGCATTTTTCACTTTTGTGACCTTTCCCCATTTCTATCTCATTCTCATTGCAATCTTTTATTTTTCCAGTTCCTCTGTCCTTTTCCTTCCCACTTACTCCTCTGCGACACGTTTTCCTTCTGCCTCTGGTACTTAGATGTTATGGCAATGTCTTTGCTAGAAACACTTAATGCATCAGATGAGCAGGTGACTTTGCCAATATCCTTGCATCATATCAAACCTTAATGCCTTACTGGGGTATAGCTTGAGCTACAACAAATATAAGGCCCCACCCAAACCTTTTCTCCAAGTTTGTCTGTTCCTAGGGATCCTAGTACAGACTGCTCGACTTATCCCATAGTTCTTTGCCACCTCAGATGCAAAGCCCATCCATTAAAACAGTCTAAGGAAGTGGTTTTCAAACTTTTTTTGTGGAGGGAGAGGGGGGACCCAGTTGAAAAATTCATTTATGGCCGCAACCAAACAACGACATCTTTGAGCAATGCATTCCAGTCTTTCGGTGGCAGTAGCAAGGAGCATTGTGACCCAGGGGTCTGCGACCCAATACTGGTCCAAACCCATGGCTTGAAAACCACTGATCTAAGGCTATGTCCACACTTGCATTATGATGGTGAAACTTATGTGGCTCAAGTGTGTGTAAAAACCACCAAAAAACCCCAAGTCAGGGCTTTGACAGATCTTGGGCACTAGGTCGCCAAGGCATCCAGGATTTAGAGAACACCCCCGGTGGCCTAAAAGAGAGCCGGTGGCGCTGACATTTTCAGTGCTATCATCTCTCTCTCTTCCACCCCCACCCCACCGCCGCTCCTGAAAGCGCCGTTGCTGAAAGTAGCAGCAGCAGCAGTTTTTCAGTGGCAGGGACGTCTGTGCACTTTGCACCGCCACCAAAAGAAGTGGCCGTTGTGGCCACCCCTTCACTGCTGCACACCTTGGGGCATCTAAGTTTTTGGGCTGGCCTTTAGGTGCGCAGCAGATTTGTCAAGGCCTGCTTTATGTGACATAAGTTTTGCCAGCATACGTTCTTATGTGAACAGTGCTATGTCAGTGGGAGATACTGTCCTGATGACATAGGTCCCACCACCCATTTAGGTGATTTTATTAGGTCAAGGGGAGAGCTCCCTTCCATCCGCGCAATACAGCTGGATGGGAACATTTGTTGTGTCTCTAAGCTTAACAGTGTAGGCCTGGCCTAACTATGAAGCCTGTTTCCCTCTTTTATATGCCTCTCAAGCAGAAGAGCCCTCCCTGCAAGCTAGATATTGTTGGCAGGGCTGGCTTCCATTCCTGTCTGCAGGACAGGCTGTTAGCCCTCCCTGTCCTGATGCAATGAGAGCATTATCCATCCCATAATTTTCTCTCTCTCTGTTTGCTCTTGAGGATCCCCTTTGAGTTTTTCCAGGTTACCTGCACAATGATTTCAGAGAAAGAAACTGAGCAGGGTTCTAATTAATTTCTCTTTGCAGCTGCTCTGAGTTTGATACAAAGTGGAAATTGATTAAACTAATCTGTTGTATTCTGCAAAGGCATAAGATACAGAGCCTATTGCACAGAGAAATTCACTAAGAGCAACCAATTCCCCTTTCCATCTTGATTTCACATTGCTGCACAGCTTAGTCTTGGAGGTGAACAGTGGAGATCGGGGAAGGCGGGGGGAATAAGCATTGCCAAGTTCAGACCCTGTTGCACTGTGAAATGCACCTTGTTCATTTGTCATGTCTCCCCTCAATGCACTTACTATAACATCACCAAGCCCTGGTCTATAGCATGGTGCCATTTTGGTGGCAATTGAAGGGAAATACACAAAGTACTTAAAATAACTTGTTTATCTCCCTCTGATTGCCTACCTCCTCCTAACCATGGTGTCTTCAGTGTGCTAAGTCAGAGGGAAATGCTTTCCCTCCGACTCAGCACTACTCCTTCCGCAAAGGTGGTCTTACAAGATCAGCTTCCTGATCGGCTGAGCGGATCTTCACAGACCCAATTAGTCGATTCGGAAGGTTGATCTGATGGCTGCGAATTTGCCTCTGCCAGTGAAGACTTGCCCTAAGAAGCACAACATTCAGAATATAAATAAGGAGGCACGAAGAAAGCTAAAGAAGTTCCCAGATTACTAATGACTATTTGACAAAATACTGCTTCTGAGCGGAGGAAGTTTAATATAATTATTGGGGAATCTTAAAAGCACAGTGTACATAGAAGTGACCCTGCCAAAGTTCATGACTTTATTACAAGTCTTGCAATATTTAGTGTTCTTCTGAAAGCCCCAACTCTCAGTCACAGGATTGCACACAACTCTGAGCTTTAAAAAAAAAATTCTAAGAGCCTCATGTTACAGAAAAATAACTTGAAAACACAAACCCATACAAGGCTTAAAAACCAGAAGACAAAAAAAAAAAAATTTTTTTTTTTTAATAAGTCTCATGGTTTTTCCATCCCATTTTGTGATGGAGAGGGAAGAATCATGATTTTTAAGTCCTGGAATTACTAAAAAATGGCACCTATTTACCTCAACAAATCTGCTACTTATTTGTATGCAGAATCATATCTGCTGACTTCAGTGACTGGTGGCACGCCTGCCCTGCAATCAGAGGTGACTACGGCACATGTAAACACACCCCAGCTAGCATGTACTAACAGCAGTAAAACCAGAGCAGTGTGGATTGCAGCATTGGCGATCTGCCTCCCAGAGGTCCAAGAAGGCTTAGCTAGCCTGTGCTGAATCTCAAAATGCTTCCACGGGCTTCATTTCTAGTAATGCTTGTTCTGGATAGATTAAAACTAGCTCTGTTATGACACATGCACTACAGTAAAACCTCTCACTGCAGTGTGGACATATCTGAAGGTAAAAGTTTGCAAGTGCTTTGCTCCTACAAAGACAACATAGTCTCAATACTTGCCTGACACACATCAGAGAAAGAACTGATAAGCAAGGTCCCAATCCCGCAGTCAGGCTTCACGCACAGAAAATTCACTTCAGGATAGGGGTCTAAATTTCAGCTGCAAAATTTTTATTTCTCTTTATGATGCCCATGGTAGAAAGAGTACAGATCATGCTGGAATCTTTTGGACTCCATCTATATTTTTTTCCCCTTGTTCTAGGCAGAACAAATTTGAAATGAAAGCCAGTAAGAGAAAAACATGAACTCCCTCCAATTTTATAATCGCTTTAAAAAACATACCTCATGCACTTTGAGCAGTTTAGCCTGAAGAGATGCATAGATTTAAAACTTATAAATAATAACAAGTTAAGACAAGAGCATTTGACTATCAGCTTCTACTGAACTTACCAGCCAGAGCCCAAGCTTAAGACACCCGCTTTTGCTATGCAACAGCACATCTTGAATTGCTTCAAGGACTGGTGATATCATACACCCTTGAAGAAACACCATAAACCCCTGAACTTAGGACTTTTTGGCTGAGGTCGCCATCCTACAAACACTTGGGCACATTCTTAGCTTTACTACCATGAGTAACTCAGTTGACTTCAGTGGCACTATTTACTGTAGTAACAGTTAAATGAATTTATGTTTGCCAATTGGAGGCTTAAGTCAGGAGGAATTACTTTTCAAATTCTTTATTGTTATCTGAGTGCTGCCAGTTCTTGTGATTTTATTATGAGTCACACGATATCTGTCTTCTTAAAGTCCCAGCTCTTGGGGTCAGGTTATTCTCTAAGAATCTCACCTTTCACTTTAAAAAACAAGAACGCATCCTCCTAGCCCTCATCGTTGCAAAGAAATGAGTGACTTCTAAGGGTTCAAGAAACAGAAGGCAAAGAAAACAATCAGTTTCTTATTTTTAAAACCTCATCCTTTTTTTTAAAAAGCACATCTTATGATTTTTGAGGGAAGGAGGAACGGCCCAAATCATAATTTTTGAAATCTTGTGGTTGGCAATCCTGATTTTTTTAAACTTGCACATAGATTCTAATAGCTATTGGGGTAAGTCAGGCAGGATTAGTTTTTCCCCCTCTCTCTCTTTAAGCCAAGTTTCCAGTTCACCTTTGAAAGCTCGACACAGTTTCTAGTTTTCATTAAAAAGGGCGAAGTCACGCTACCAGATATGGGGCAAAATTTACAACGGTCTGAGATCTAGTCTACTTCCACTCTATTAGCAAAATATAAGTAGATGCCATGCTGCTGTAATCAACATGTAACATTTCACATTTCCATGCTCAAGAGACGCTACAGTGGCACAATGAAGTTATGTGGAGAAAACTTTGGCTTTTACATTTTATTTCCTCCTAAATCCAGTATTGTCTCCACTTCATTGAGCCTCCATAGTCCGTCCGGCATGCAGAAACAGCAAACAGTTTACAAGAGCAAATAAAATCCAAACAGTTTATCAGACCTCACTGGGAGAAGGACCTCACAGCAGAGATAAAAATATTAATATTTTGGCTTTGTAGAATTATTGGGAAGATTTACATGGTTAACATTCAGAAACAAAAAAATATATAAACTATAATAATAAACTAGGTGGTACCCATTATTTTAGCATCCAACACTGCATAACCTGTGAAGGATACGAACACTTAGCAGACCAGTGCAAATGTTTTTGGAACCAGTAACCTTTTCCAAGGCCTACCTTGGAACAGTGATCAAAAACAAAATCTTTCAATCCCTGGATCTGGGACTGAGCTCTGATTTAGCTCTAACACTTTTAAAACCAACATTTTTAATCATACATAGTCGTTAGATGGCTTCGAAGGTTGGGATGGAAGGTAGTACAATCAATGGCTATCACACTGGATTCGACCTTGTATTCTGTGCGCTTTCATGACCCCAAAAGACAACATCAATTAAAAAATTTCGTCCCCACATTCCTCACTTTTAAAAAAGGTGGATAAACAGGAAAATTGAAATGGCTCTAAAGAAAACAACTGTTCCCAGTGTTGCCAGGTCTCCTCTTTCCAGTCATTCTACCCATCAAGCAGAGCCTCCAGAAGCCTTAATATGGAATGCAACCAAAAAATCCCACCCCTCTTTGTTTTGCTCCAGGTGCCCTCTGAACATTTGGCTCAATGGCAAGACTCTTAGTTTACTCTTCGTTTCCCTTCACCCTACATGCCCTCACGCAAACGCTGCCCTGCTTAATTCCCCTCTATTTGCACTTCATCTAATCTCCCCAGTGAGTTTACCTGTAATCTAGGAAAAAATACCATCCTATGAATGCTCTACTTTAATAGAGTTGCTATGGAAACAGCCATAACTCAGAACTTTAACAACATTTCTAATAGGCAATACTGAAAGGAACAAGTTAGTACCTGGCAATGCAGTATTCAAAAACATGTACTTAATCAAGCAGGATTAATCTTGCAATTCATGTTTTCAAAGAAAACATTTGAGGGTACTGTGCTGCTGTTTACCTGGTACTCAGATATGCCAATGATGGACCCTGATAAAAGGACACACATGATGAACAGACATGCTTTTGGCGACTGAAAACAGAAAATGTCACAATTATTGGGCCCTCACTCTCTGGTTTGACTTTCCAAGGCATTCACAATTAACTAACAATTAACTAACATTTAGCACAATTTTCAGTGAAACAAATAATCTTAAAAAAAAAAAAAAACCACAACGAGAGTTCTGTGCCACCTTAAAGACTAACAAATGTCTTCAGGCATAAGCTTTCATGGGCTGCAACCCACTTCATTAGGTGCATCTTGCAGCCCACACAAGCTTATTAGTTTTTAAGATGTTTGTTAGTCTTTAAGGTGCCATAGGACTCTTGTTGTTTTTGGTGTCTAGAGACTAATACGGTTACCCCTCAAAAGCAACCTTGTTAATCTTGATCTATCAAACAAGGAACATGGAAGAGGATAGTTTTGTGGTGTAGGGAATGGACTGGAACTCAGGAGAACTAGGTTTTTTTCCAGGCTATATCATAGGTCATATGTATGACCTCAGTCAAATCATATCATCTCTCTGTCTGCCTCAGTTCCCCATCTGTAAAATGGGAATAATATTTCTCTTCTTTTTTGTCTACCTTATCTATTTAGATAAGAACAGTCCTTGTCCCAAAGATCTTAAAAGGTGTTTATATAGTGCCCAGCACAACAGGGCCCAGACCTCAGCTGGGACTTTTAGACATTACTGTAATACAGTCCATACATAAATAATAATGTTATTTGGAAACTGATTATCCAAAGATATAGAGAAGGAAAGTACATTCCAGAAACTGAGTAGGGGTACAAGAATTTAACCTACAGAAAAACAAAGATACATATAAAGTAATAACTGAAATTATTTATTCATTCAGATTTACATCACTGAGAGTATTTAGGTCAAAGAGTAGAATCATCTCCAATTCAGCTATATAATTCTTTTTTTAAAAAGAGAAAGTTGATCATTTGCACTATTCTTTCAACACTAATTCTAACCTTTCAAAGGACATTTTACACATATTCTATTAAAGGAAAACTCAATTTAATTTATAAGATATTTTGATCTTTACAACTACATACAAGTAGGAGTAAATCACTACTGAATTTTATTCTAAAGTGTTTTAATATCACAAAGGATAATTAACAATCCAATAGGAAAATGACATCTTGACAGTTTGATGATAGAGTGTATAACAAGAATATCCAGAATTTTAATATCTGAACACAGAAGAGATTTGAAGGAAAATAGACCCTCATGCTTTAGGGCTTAAGAAAACCTCTGACTAAGGGAAGAATAGTGAGAAGCCTTCCCTGGTAGATAATTCAATAATTACTTAACAGTGTGGTTTCTTGCGCTTTCATTTGAAATATCTGCTGGTGGCTTCTCTCTGACAATTGACACTGGGCTATTGGAAAGATCACTTGTCTGATTCAGTATGGTAATCATATTCTATTACATGTATTGGCAGGACTAAGGAAATACAGATCTTATTTAAATCCAAAACAAATCTTTTTTTTCTTTTAAAAATTATTCTTTTGTCAATGGCAGCATCCCAAAAACACAGCTCTAACAATAAACCTCATGCCTGCTATTCTAGTCTTGAGCCTCCAGCACAGGTCTGCCAAGACATTTCAAGCTACAGCATCTGCTATCCCAGTCTTGGGTCTCTCCTAAGCAGCCACAAAACAGCTGCACAATTAACACAATAGTTTGAGTATACACATTATCTACCAAACTAATTTTCATTTGGGACCTAAGCAAAAGCAAATACAAAGTATGCTTCAGACTTTTTTTTTATGGATTGTAACAAGAACGCAGGTCACTTTACCCTACCCATACAGTGCAACGATCACCTCTCCAGAGGTGACAGCAGTTCCAAATAATGGAAAGACTCATATTTGCTATGCACCACTGATTGTTGTCAGTTCTTAATAACATCATTCCATAACTAAGGTGTGTGAAACAACTTCTTAAATAAGTATCTCTATTACATAGCATAGATACCTTTTAAAAGTTACACTGGAAAATCATTTTCTGGACTCGAAAACCTATTTTTAAAAATAAAATAATTCAATACCATTGTGCCAGATACTGAGAAATGGGTTTTGTAAGTCAGGGTTTTTTTGTTTCTTTGTTTTGCTTGTTCTGCAGCTAACAAACTATTCCCAGATCTTTGCTGAGACCAGTTAGTGATTGCCACGTTCAAATAAAGGAAATAAAAAAAATCACAAGTCTTAAGCTCTATCTCTATTAGAAGCTTTTGGTGATGGGGGGGAGATGGGGGAGAAGAGGCAAAATAGTTAAATGGGAGGAAAAAAGACAGAAAAGACAGTCTGAACGGAAAGAAAATTATATTTTCAGCCACCAGGAAGATGCTATACAAAAAGCACAAAAAGGGCTGTGTCAGTTACTCCTTACTACCACTGCCTATGGTGCTCCTGTCAATTTCACATCACAGATCTGTTCAGCTAAGAGCAAGTACTGATGAAGACTTGTAGAGCAATTCGCAAGATCATTTTCATCTATGAAATCCTTCCCTCAAACAGCTCACTTAGTTAATAATTTATAGGCAAGCCCATTTCTGAATTTGCAATGATGCCTACTCTCACCATTTTATTGCAAGTCTCACAATATTTGGTGTTTGTCTTAAAGCCTCACCTGTAGGATTTAAGGGAATATGAGAATGCCATCGTTCATTAATTTTTTTCTTTTCAAAAAGTGAGTTTCTAGACCTCATTGCAGTGTACAAAAAAGACCTTAAAAGTGAATGCACCCTAAAAATTCAGAAATCAGAAAGTAAATAAATAGAACACAACATTAAAAAAAACCCTCAATTTTTAATCCTAGAGTCTTTCAGGTCTTTGAATGTATGTCATTGGCAAATGGCAACACTAAATTTGAATGGAGCAGACAGGTGACAACCAGGAATTTTTCAAAGTAGGCCCTTTCAGAATGTGTCTGCACCAATGCAACAATCTTTCCCCCTCAACAGGGACACTGCTCTCTGACATCATAGTAAAAATCCAGAGAAAGTTACTACAGAAAGGAACAGCTCAAACCCTACAGAAAACCACATGCACTATACACATCATGTACAAGTGGATTCCATGCTGTATTCCCTTATTTCCATATGGGATGACTTTAGTCACTGAGCAGTCAGGTATTGTGTGGACCGTGAATCATACTTCTCTAAATAAATCAGAGGAGATTTTGTTTGTTTCTATCTCATGTGTGTGTATTTATTTTTAAACCATACACCTGTGTCTACAGATTATATTAAGGCAGCTGTTACCTAACAGCTATATTTACTTTTGGTTATTTTTACTTTTCATCTTGCCATTTACCACCCACTTTTTATCCCTGTAAGCTTTTGAAGAAAGGTCAGAGAGCACAGGAACAAATTCTGTAATCTCAGCGAAGCACCATATCCAAGAGAAAAACGGATCCTGGAAGGTGATAAATGCTAGCTCGTTTTCACTTAGTTAACTTCTGTGGTAGTAGGAGCTGACACACTAACTTTCTATACAACATGTCACACAGATATTTGAGACCTGATGTTAGCTGCAAATAGATATGACCTAGATACTTGCTCTACAACTCCCACAGATGCCTCACTAGAAGGAAGCATACTTTACAGAAAAGCAGAACCATAGGGAAGGGGAGGTATAAGATTCAGATTTTATGACTCAGGATTGGAACTCACTCTTGGACCACAAGCAAGCAAGTCATCCAAGACACCCACCCATTGCTGGGAAGTTGAAATAAACTGCAATCAGTGATGACCCACTGTACTAACTAGGGGAATGAGGGAAAGACACATTTAAGGTCAATGATCTAAGTAAGTGTCCTCCCTTTAGCACTTATTGTGATAGCATCTGGCTTGTGCTGAAAATAGGAAAGGAATTCATACCAGCCAAAATACAGTGTTCAGTGCATGTGTTCAGTCATGAGGCTTATCCAAAGAGGAGAAATCCAGAATTTAAAAAACAAACAAACAAGAAAGCTTAATAAATGGTTACAATGAGATTTAGCTCTGATCCTGCAAACAGTTACGTCCATGCGTAGCTTTCCCCATGTAACTACTCGTGTGAGTAAAATTAAACATGTGCTTAAGGGTTTGCAGGACCAGGATCTTCAACAGTTAAAGTATTACTCAAAGGCCAAAATTTGAGATTAATTGGCCCTAACGTGAAAAGTCAAAAAAAGTGTTTTTAAAAAATTCCCTTTCATTGTTTTGGCATCTCTATAAATGAATGTCTCAGTGGAAGCTGCAACTGGATACATTTTTCCCAGCAGGAGTTCCAGTTTTTTGCAGTAGATTACAAGACCAGTATTCCTGGTTAGTTTAACTGTGGTTTAATCACTTGAAACTTAACCAACCAACCACAACAAAAAAAAATATTACCTTCCAGAACTTTACTGTCCTTACTTTCTCTTGCATATAAATAGCAAAAGAATTTTCTCAAATGGATTTTACATCAGACTGCAAAAATGACAACCTCCTTCTTGATTGTTAATTATCTTTTTTTTTTTATTATATTCAATGCACTTACTTTTTTAAGTGATCTACTCTTCTTTGCAATTAAATGTAATGATTCCAATCAGGTCTATATGACAATGCAGTCTTCTTGTAAGCATGAAGAGGGAGATTTTCAAAGACATGCTTCCCACTGAAAGTCACAGGGAGTTAAGTACCTACACGGCATATATAGCTTTGAAAATCCCCCTCAGTGGAATACAAAACCAATGGCACTAGGCTAGGAACTAAGGCCTTGTACACACTGCAAAGTTATTGCGCGATAAAGCCCTTTATCGCGCAATAAGAAGCAGAGCGTACACACTGTACTTACAGTTTTTGCGCGTTAAGACCCGTCTTGTTGCGCAAGATGTAAACCACCAAAACGAGCGTGGTATCTCTTAACGCGGAATAGCTATCGCGCGACAGCCCGTGTGTGTACGCTTCTCGTGCAATGTGAACATTCCAGAAATGGCCCACAATTCCAATCCCGTCCCTTCTGCACCCCCGTCAGTACTCTATTGCCGTGACGTCATTTTTCCCGACCTCCCCTTCTGCCCCGCGAATTTTTGAATTCCACACTCTCCCTTCTGGCTTGCTTTTCGGTGTTGCTGCCTCTGTGTGCTCCGTTCGCAATGTCTTCGCGGCGCAGCAAACGATCTCCGGCTTGGACGACAGCAGAGGTGATGGACTTGATAGGAATCTGGGGAGAGTCTGCCGTGCAGTCACAGTTACGTGGCAGCCGGCGGAATTTCGACATTTTCGGCCAAATATCTCAGTCCATGACTGAGAAGGGCTACGAGAGAGACACTCTGCAATGCCGGGCCAAGGTCAAGGAGCTGAGGATAACCTTCCACAGAGCCAGAGAGGCTAACCGGCGCTCTGGCTCCGCGCCAACAACATGCCGCTATTACAAGGAGTTGGAGGCGATCCTGGGAGGGGATCCCACAACCACCCCGACCTTGACCGTTGACACCTCTGCGACATCGTCAGAAAATGACAAGGGAGCTGAAGGCGAGGATGCTGTCCTGGACGAGGATGCAGAGGGGGAAGAGGACGAGGACGGTGACGACGGAGCCACTGAAATGGGGAGCCAGGAGTTATTCGCCACCCCTCCAGAGACCAGCTCCACGGATTCCTTAGGCACGCCTTCCCAGGAATCAGCCGATGGCAGCTCCGGTAAGTTGGCCTTGCGGTGCTTTCTATTCTATCAGCTAAAGCTTAGTGGGTACAGGAAGAAAACGCGTTCTGTCCTCCTTTTTTCTGTCTTCTTTTGTGCGCGTAACAGATGTGGCGTGGGGACACTGTCATTACATAAAAACCGCGTCAATGAATGCCTCGATTGACAAGTACTCGTCCCCTCTTAAGTCACTGAAAGCGCTCTCCAAATATTTCCAAAGTCTTCTTTTAAAATTGGATGGTAGAGTGAGCCGTCGCCCTCCCCCATTCATGGAGAATTTCCCTCTCATGCTCGCTAGCACCGCCGCGGGAAGCATTGCAGCGCACAGTCCTGCAGCGTAAGGTCCCGGCTTGAAGTCAGCCACATGCAGAAGATGCATTCTCGCTTGCATAGGCACTCTAAGCAGTGTCATATCAGCTTCTGTTCCAGCCATCTCTGACACAGGGTCAGAACAAGCAGTGTCAATAGTCAACTGTCCCGTGGAGCAACTCACAGCAACCCGTCCCTCGCTTTGGACAATGGTCATAACCCTCCCCCCCGGTATGTACTCGCTGTAGTAGGCGAGGAATGTGTAGGGAGAACATCTTTCGTTGCACCAGACCAAGGTTTGAACAATAGCGGCATTTACAATGTTTCATATGTACGCAGGAACGACCTTCGATGGACAATGTTCAGCTGCTGTGGACCGTCTGAGAAAGATAAGGCGGAGGCCTCGAAGGAGCAAGGAAGAGATCTTCAAAGAGCTCATGGATTCCCAGGAGGCATCCGCTAGGGAGACAAGGCAGTGGAGGAGGCAGTGCAGGCAGGACAGGAGAGAAAGCAGCGCAAGGAGGGAGAGGCAGAAGGATGCACTAATAGACATCCTTCACGAGCAGACAAACCTCCTGAAGACCATGGTTGGTCTGCTCCAGGCTCGCGCCCCCCCCACAGCCTCCTCTGCCTTTCCCTCCACCCACACAACATTCACCTCCAAAACAATACATAGAGCACCATGGACACCCATGGTATAATGTTACATCTACCCCTCCCCCAACTTATGTCGTGGAGTCCCGCACCTACACCCATCTTTAGACACCCCCCCTCCTTCTGTGTTATCATTTTTGATTTGTTAATAAAGTTCAGAGATTGTTTAATGAATCAAGACTTTCTTTATTTTTATTTACAGTATGATAATGATAATTGAATTTCAGTAAAGAAAGAATAAAAAAATAATAGGACTGTATTTCCCTTAACCTTTGTACTTAAGAATAATATATGTGTACCATGAAGTACAGAAAGGGCGACGCTGTCCTTCAATCCCCATCAAAAAAATGGTTTTTCAACGCCTCCCTGATGCGCACCGCCCTTAACTGTGCACCCCGGATACCCCTGGTGTCCGGTTGCTGGAAGGCATGTTCCAGACGTTCTGCCTCCCTTGTCCATGAGTTCATAAATCTCTCCCCCCTGTTTTCACAAATATTGTGAAGGACACAACACGCGGAAATAACAACTGGTATGTTGTCCTCATGCAGGTCAAGCCTGCCATAAAGCGATCTCCAGCGGGCTTTTAAGCAGCCAAAGGCACACTCCACAACCATTCTGCACCTGCTCAGCCTGTAATTAAAACGCTCCTTTGCAGGATCCAACTTCCCGGTAAAAGGCTTCATAAGCCATGGCATCAGTGGGTAGGCGGGGTCCCCAAGGATAACTACGGGCATCTCAACACCCTCCACTGTTAGTTTCTCGTCGGGAAAAAAGGTGCCCACCTGTAGCCTTCTGAACAGTCCAGAGTTTCTGAAGATGCGTGCATCGTGCACCTTTCCAGACCAACCCGCATTTATGTCCGTAAACCGACCACGATGGTCCACCAGTGCCTGAAGAACCATGGAAAAGTATCCCTTCCGGTTAATGTACTCGCTGGCGAGATGGTCGGGCGCGAGAATAGGGATGTGGGTCCCATCTATTGCACCCCCACAGTTCGGGAAGCCCAAGTCCTGAAATCCCTCGATGATCTCCCTCACATTCCCTAGGGTCACCGTCCTCCTTAACAAGAGACGGTTGATGGCTCTGCACACTTGTGACAGTGCTACTACAACGGTCGACCGTCCGACACCGAACTGGTTTGCGACAGAGCGGTAGCAGTCCGGAGTCGCCAGTTTCCACAGGGCAATAGCCACACGCTTCTCCACTGTGATGGCTGTTCTCATCCGCGTGTCCTTGCGATGCAGGGCAGGGGCAAGCTCACGGCACAGTTCCATAAATGTGGCTTTCCGCATTCTGAAGTTCTGTAGCCACTGCTCATCATCCCACAGCTGGAGAACGATTCGGTCCCACCAGTCTGTGCTTGTCTGCCGGGACCAAACACGGCGGTTCAGGCTGTGCAGCTGGTCTGCAAAACTGATCAGAATATCAGTTCTGCTCTCATGGCTGTCATTCTCCCAAGTGGAGTCATCCGAGTCCTGCTCTGAGTCAGAGCCAAAGGCATACTGCAACAGAATCTGGGCTGTGTTCACAATGCTGAAGGCAGTATTCAAGATCACAGCTGAATCCATGGCGATTATTAAAAGGCAGTGACGGAAAGACGGTTGCTTCAGTTTGAAATTAGCGCCCGTTGCTATTGGCGACTGCTGGGTAGCGTCGGTAGCACAATGCACCACGGGAAATGATATCGGGGACTGTGGGATAGGTACCCAGAGTGCACTTTGTTTTGCTGGAGGACTGAGAGGAGGGGGGGGGTTGTTTGATCCGTTACAGCATGCCGAGTGTGTACGCGGTATCGCGCAACAACAACCACGGAACATTTAACGCGCAACAGGGTAAGTGCGCGATAGCGATGCTAGTGTGTACATGGCCCAAGTTCTAAAGCCCCTGCGAATGTACTGTATTAGAAAAAAGCCTTTTTTTAAAAAAATAAAAAGACAGATACATTTGCCTCATTGGAAGCTTCATTTTGGGACACTTTCTCCGAAAATAATCTTCACCCACTTCTGGAGGCTCCTTACCAGGCAGCAATTGTTGTGCAATTTTCCCTTAACACACAAATTATGTTAGGAAAATTATATTAGGAAGAAGCCACAGAGACATGGTAGAGTCCAAATAACCCGGTTTACTAAATATACAACATGCATGATCTGTTTACATATACACATTGCTGTTCTGACTTCTGTTTCTAGAACACAGAACACAATGAGCATCATCAGAGGGCTCACATTAATTAAAGGGATACTACCCAGTTCCAATACACTACTGCAACCCTCTTCTCAAAACAGCTCCCTGGAATAGGAGAGGAAGGAAAGACACCTTTGAGTAGCTGCTGGCTCCCCAATGGCTGATACCCTAAGTCAGTTCTCATTCCTGGTATGTTTAAGGCCAGTATCAGAACCACATCACTTCCTTTTTGACTCTCTCTCCCGCTAATGTCTTGTCTAGACAAGGTTTATTTGGTCCTGTTATAAACTGAGGAAGCTGATAACCAAATAACATGCTCAGGCTAGGGTAAATCACAAACAGGAACAAAACATGTCCTGGAATAAACACTGGTGGAGTATGTCTATACTGGCACATAGAAACATGTCAGATAATCTAAGTGACAACTTGCCCAAAATCGCTAATCTAGACAAGGCCTAGCCCACGTATAAAACTAAAGCAGGGAAGTATAAGAAGGCATGGCCAGCCAGAGACCTACCAAAATGAGTCTTCTCTGTATCTCACTGTGAATTCTTGTAACTACCCACCCACATGTTTATCTGGAGAAATATTTCAGACAGAAAATGTCTCAGTTGTTCTTTCCACTGCTTTAGAATTTTATGTGGTAGATCAAACGAGGCAACGAACTTACTGACCTCCTCTGCTTAAGTGCACATCCCAAAGATACAACTCTGGCAAGAAATGGTGGAGCCTTCATAAGCCAGGAGATTAAAACTCAAATAGCTTTTTATTGTCACCACAACCTCTCAGTAAAACGACACACAAATATAATCTCAGGCCATTTATGATAACATTTAATTTTGTCCTTGTCATTGAAGATCCTCTGATGGCCTCCTGCACTACAGAGTGAATGTAAAATTTGAAGTTAATAAAAAAAGAATTGTAATATGTGACAGCCTGAGTTACCATCTACAGACAAGGATATTTGATAGGGATAGGTGATAATTTTGGTTTCTGACACACTCCTCTGTTTACATAAATAACCTGTACTGGAAAAAGTTGTGATAAATAGTCTCTATAGAGTGTGCACAGACAAAAGTTTCTACAGATGTGTACTGGTTTAAAGTAGATAAAGATGCCAGTTTCAAGGAAGGAATACAGAAAGGGGAGATTATTTATGGTCCAACATAATGGAGGGATTAGAAGAGTACGATGACTCATCCATTAAAGGGTTTTTCTGGAAGACTGCTGCACAGGCCAAAAATTAATTTGAGATTGGATTTAAAAACAGCCAATAAAAGCATGTTTTTTGGTTAACAAGGAAATATGTCACACTGTAGTTAAAACAGCCAGGAGGAAGACAGATCAGGATAAGGAATCTAAAAAAAAATGAGTTCAAAGCAGGACTTTTTTCCAGATGTACTGAAGATTTTATACGAAGTTATAACTCCCTGGTCCTAACTGGCAAGCTAGGCATTGCATGCCATAATCTCTAGCCTTAGTGACGTTTATTCAGTCTAGCATCTAATTTCCTTGAATTTCCTATCTATTATATAATAAAAATTGCTTTTAAAAATTCTTGGTTTATGGACTGTTACTGGTGGGGCTTGACAAATGTATTCTCCCACTCACCAGCTGTGGATATAAAACTTTGCCTGGAAAACAGGATATTTGTTACTTTGTGCAGAATTCTAAACTTTCATTAAAAAAAAAAAAGTCAGATCAAATAGATGCAGAGGCATCCTTGTGAATGTGACCTAACACAAGGTTGTCCTTCTGAAGCTGCAGACAGACAGCCTGAAACAGTACAAAAGGTTAAACTGCCCTTTCATTCATCTTAGAGGGGTAGCCTACCTGTACCCCCTCAAATCAGCCAAAAGGTGACAATCTCCCCTTCTGCCTCCCAAATTCTCCTGTGCACTTGGAAGACTGCTGGCAAGTGTAAGAGAAGGTTTTGAGTTAATGAATGAGTTACTGGGATGATTTGTCAAGGGATGATTACTGGGGCAGGCACTTTAGGCCACCGCAATGAGAAATAAAATGAACTTCAACATTTGTAAGAGATAGGAGGAGTAAACGCTACCTGACCTAGAATATTCTCCCAAAGGCAGTTATGCATCATTCTCAATAGGTTCTGCAATCAGATGGGATGTGGGGAAACCTAATGTTCAAAAAATAAGTGATGGACATGGTGACACACAGTTGGAACATCACTGTTTAATAGTAAAATTCTGCAGTTTAACCCTAGGAACATCCCACGCCGAGTTGTAAAATTCTGAATCCCACCACCTTTGTCCTGTGTACCATTCCATCATCTCTTTAAATACCATGTTCTGCTTAATATCAGTATTGTTCCTGCTCATGTTGTAATAAGCTTAGTAAGGCACTATCTATAGAGATAATTCCTGTTATTCCATTTTGGCTGATCAAAGGAGAAGAGACCTGAATATATCATGAATTTCAAAACAGTCATTTTCCTGCTAAGATCAATATGAAAGGCTAGCTGGCAGACAACTGAGTTCCTCGTTTTTATTTTAAGATGAACATTCTCAATGTTGCTTTGTCCAGTGACTAAAATATTGAAACCTTTTGCTTGGTTTCTTCTGAGGGAAGGGGGGGAACATACATGTGAGTTTTAGTGCTCACAAACATGAGGGACTGATAGCACAAAGCGTGAGCATGGAGCAGAAAGGTTTCGCCACATGTGACTCTCTCAGCACACTTTAATAATGATATGACATGCATGCCTGTCAGTAGAAAACATTCTCCCTGTTTTCAGAATTGCCAAGTCTCTTGTATCGAGCGGCACCTCTTCTTTGTCCTCCTCCTAAGCAGAGTTATCTTGCCCTATCCACAGTCTAAGGATAAAGCTTTATCCATACAAGCCCCTTTGCACACACTGCCTTGATCGACAGAATACAATTCTGTCCACAACACTGCCAGTGTGGACAAGAAATGATGCAGAGAGAATTATGTCAGCTGTTCTCAACCTTTTCCAGACTAGGAACTCCCCCTACTTCCTTCCCATTGTCTTCTCCATACTGGGGTTGCCTTTGCTTTCTACCCAGGATCTAGCTGGGACCTCTCTTCTAAATTAACAATACGGAAGGGCAAGGTGGCCACAAACCCCCAACACTTGTTTTCACCTCCAAGTTGAGAACCTCTATCATATGGAAACAAGGAGTCCTGTGGCGCTTTTAAAAACAGTAACAAATTTATTTATTGCATAAGCTTTCATGGGAGAAAATTCCACTTCATCAGATGCTTCGAAGATGGGGAATTTAAGCATCAGATGAAGTGGGATTTTCTCCCACCAGAGCTCATTCGATAAATAAATTCATTGGTCTTTAAAAGTGCCACAAATCTCCTTGTTTGTTTTGCTGAACTAGACTAACACAGCTACCCCTTATGAATCTATCCTACAGAAAAGCCATTTGAGGTTCTCAACATGGACAAGTTCCAGAGGGATAGTCATGTTAGTCTAGTTCAGCAAAACAAACAAGGAGTCTAGTGGCACTTTTAAAGACTAACAAATCTATTTATCACATGAGCTTTCGTGGGAGAAAATCCCACTTTGTCAGACCATCTTCAAGCATCTGACGAAGTGGGATTTTCTCCCATGAAAGCTCATGTGATAAATAAATTTTTTAGTCTTTAAAAGTGCCACTAGACTCCTTGTTTGTTTTGCTCAACATGGACAGAAGGCTATAAACAGGTATTTCCAGGGCTGGAGAGGAACTAGACATGGCAGTAAAAGCAAAGCAAGAGAGAGGACAAAAGTATGGTAAGAAAATGGGGGGGGGGGGGGGGAGAGGAAAATGTGAGTGACAATTCTTTAATGCTGGGGAGAGAAATTGAAGGTAGAGAGCTAGGAAAGGGTAAGCAGAGGGTGGAGGCAAAAACGCTCTGTAGGGTAAAGGAAAACAATTATACAGAATAAGAAATGGAAAAATGGAAGAATCTATAGGAAAATACTTAACAAGGGAAGGTGAAAATGTAGCACCCATGCTCTATGTAATAGGACACACTATTGTGATGTGAAGTTTTTCTAAGAGAATAGCTCATGTGTGTAGGATGCTCTAAGTGATGATTTGCAGAGCAACAGAATCAGCATGATGATCATTGACCTGTTTGATTAAAGGGTCATCATTAACATAATCATATGTTATAAATAAATTTACCTAGGTTATTAATCACTCTTGGATTAACAAAAGTGGGCACTTTAAAAACCCATTGTGTGTGTCACCAACTGTTCGCTTTTCTCTCAGGTTGGACAATGAACATCAATTAAGTCAGTTTCACTTTCGTGTTCTTAATGGCTGCAACATGTGGATTTCTGATACTTCACAGTATAATATTTTTGTTGGTTTTCCTTTAAAATAAACCCCACAACATGACAATTTTTACAGAGCTTAAAAAAAACAAAAAACAAGTGTTTGCAACATTTAAATTCAGGGTCATATTTAAGCTGACACTTTTCCATTAAGGAGTGAAGCAAACAAGATGTGATGAGAAGTCCTAGCCAACTCCCCTGGAATAAATTTGGCTGTGATCTGCAGTTTCCAGGTTGGGGAAGGGCACAAGCACAGTTTGTCTGTCTACTAGTGCCTAGAACATAAGGAGGGAGTGGAATGACCAAAAGGAACAAAACTGATCTCTTGCTGTACAGAAAAAATTAACCACAATACATCCCCAACAAATTAAGCTCTTAGAAACTCAGAGTCTGAGACTTAAGATGGGACATTCAAAGGCACCTAGGTGAGTAAGTAGCACAAATCCTACTTTCAACAGGGCTCATGCTCTTTAAAACATTTAGACTTTATCTTCATTGCCTCCCAAAAGTGTGTTTTTACAGTGAGATAACTAAAATACATTAGTTACCCCAATGGTAAAGTCATAGTAGAAAGAAGGCTCTATAGCTTTTACTTTGCTCTTGCTATGCAAAGTCAACAGCAGGTGTAATGTCATAATGTTGAGCACGATTGGCAACAATGAAACTACCTGTGCCCTGTCTCCATGAGGATTTTACAGTTCTCTCTGTTTAAAAAAAAAAAACAAAAAAAAAAAACCCTTTTTTTGCGGGGCAGTGAAGGCATAGCCGTAGAGATTTTCAGAAACATCTAACATAGGAAATCTGAAGCAGGAGAACCGGTATCCCTCAACTAGCAGTGAACAAAGCTATTGCACTCCCATCAGACAATGTAGAAATATAAATGTATGCATGGACTCACCTCTGCTTTCAGGGGGAAAAAAAAAAAAAACCTCACACTTTCACCCAGGCCTGTTCTAGGAACACATACACAAAGTCTACAAGGAGCGTTTCTCTGCCACACTGAAATCGCCCAGCTCTCAAGCACAGTCTTATAGATCAAGGCATACAACATTATGCATTCTAACCCTCTCTAAATGGCTTGAGTTCACATTTTGAAGTTATTTCCACTCCATCCAAAAAAAGTCATCAGCTTAGTATTTCTTTTTTTAAACCTGCTGGTAGTAATAACATGCTATGTAAGCATCACTAGATTAGCTCAGCAGCTCTTCTCTGTGCTAATAACGTACACTGTACTCTGCCACAGTTCTTTTGCACTGATTAAGAGTAAGAGAAACGCCACTGATAAGCAACTTCAACGACAAGGTTCTGGGTTAGAACAGTCCCGACCAATCAGAAGCTTAGTATTCTAGCTATTCGTAAAAGCAGAGAATGTTTAAAGGGAGAAAAGGGAAGAAAGGATCTGGTAATTAATCCAAACACAGTTTTGGCAAATAAGAGAGATAAATATCATGTTATTACAGGTTCTGAAGGCAGTGACCCCGGAGTAAAGGTTGCATGACACTTTCCATTATAAGATCCTATTTACAGCCACTTATAAACTTTCCAGACAAACCATTTTGGCTGAAGTTTTTCATGCTGCGTGCCTCCATCAGGCAGAATTTTTAAAAGAAAGAAAAAAATGGTTCAGAGGCTTTTCACAGATGTTAAAGAAAAATATGCTGTATTGCCCACATTATGAAAGTCTTAAAAACAATTCATGAAAAACCCTTGTGCCTCCATTCTTTGGAGTGGGGATTTGAAATTTGGCAGAATGTATGTCAAGAGGGGGCGGCCAGGGGGAGGTTTCAATTTACCATCAAGAAAATCTAAATGAAACATTTCGTTTTTCCATCAGCATGACATTCATCTGTTTCCACCAGGGCTGCCACAGTGCCTCATGCCCCCATTTTCTGCTTGGGTTTTTCCACTGTATTTCATCTCCCGTGATGGACCACAATCTCCTCTCTCGTTGAATGTGGGGCTGCATCATAGGAGCCACTTGATGACAGCGTATTAAGGGAAATACAGTCTGGCTGGAAGGCCTGGCCCCTCGAGAACAGGGATGTAGGTGTGCACAGTACTCGACCCACCTGGAGGGCACCTCCTGGTGGTGTTTTTGGGGAATGTTGCTCAAGTCCCCTTCAGATGGTCCATACTCCGCCTCTCCACACCGCACTCTGGCTCTGAGTCCTGTAGTGGGGTCTTAGTCCTCCGGCTAAGCCCGTAGTCCACCCCTTCCGGGGTACAGTCTGGCTCTTCTCCCCTGGTTCTGGCCACTACCAACAAATGGCCGGGGAGACCTGCTGGCCACTACATTAAAATAGTCTCTGGCCCAAGCCTGTGCCACTCCTGGCATGCTGGGGGAGCGAGGAGGGACTTAGGCCCACCCTCTTCTCCAGGCCCCAGCCTAGGGACCCTAAAAGCCTCCACTGAGGCTCCACTTCCCACCAGTCTCTCCACCACAATGGGCGTCAACTCCCTGGATCACTTCCCCGCAGCCACACACCACTTCTCACTGGCCTAGGAGTCCAGTCGCTGTCCTTCTGGCACTCTTGCCTGGACCACTGATCCAGCCACTGGCCGCTGTCTGCTCCCTTCAGGAACTTCGGCCCCACTTGGCTCCTGTTGCTTCACTGCACGCGGAGCTCTCCATGGTTCTGGCCCTGCAGCCCGCCAGCCTGGGAGAGACCTTCTCCCTTCAGGCTCCCCCTGCAGACTGAAGCCTCTGCCCCGCTGCTTCTCCTCTTATACAGGCTGCCCACCCGTGATTGGCTGCCCCTCTCAGGCCAGTTAACCCCTTCCTATCCGTAGTGGAGTCACCACACTACCACAAGGGACGTGAGGCACCTGCACTACAGCTCTCAAAAGGTGCCATCCTAGCTCAGAGAATACAATGTAACGAAGCACTGACCCAACAAAAAAACATTTCAATTTGGGAAAGCAGAAAGAATCTTGTTGAATTGAAAATATCGAAATGGAACATTTCGCCCCTACCGTATCCAACGTTTTCAGACTTTTCTGATCCATGAAAGAGTTTGATATTTTGACTCTTCAACCCAATTTGGAATGAAAACAATTATCAAAACATTGGAGTTTCTTGTGGGACAGAAATTCTGATTTTTAGCTAGTTCTAATCATAATGAATACACACGAGGGGATCAAAATAAGGTTACGCAAGTAATCTTCAGTCTGGCATCTCCCAACTTTGAGTGCTTGTCTTTGCAATCAGTGCTCTTTTATTTTAGGTTTTTGTTTGTACTATATGTATATTTAGTATGTCATATATTTCTAAGGTCCTATCAGTTTGGTACTGACGAGCACCATTATCCTTAATGTTTCTATGTTAGTGGGGGAATTTTTACTTACTATAATTAATCATCTGTAATTCAGTAGTGCACAGAAACTCTAATAAGGATCAAGGTCCCATTATTTTAGGTGTTGTATGAACACTGAAAAGCAAAAAGCGTATTGTTATCTAAAAGTTTGTATTTATTTTAAATAGTTTTTCAATGTGTATTATTAGGAACAGTTTCAAAAGCTCTTTTAAAAAAAAAATCACCCATTGATTTCCCTACTTCTATTGCACTCGCACTCTCTCTCGCTCTCTCTCCTGGAGCTTAAATATATATAAATATTTTTTACCTTCCTTGCTCACATAGCTTTATTAATCCTACATATTGTTCAAAGGGACACAGTTTACCATATATGATGTTTAAATTGATGCAGACATTTAATAATGTATACCCAGGACTAGGAAAAAAACCAGTAGATTTTCATTTTTTAGGTGCTTGCCACACTAATCAAAATGCATTCTCAATCATAAATATGTAGCTTGCCCAAATGATGCTGGGAGCATGAGCAGAAGGAATTCCAACATCCCACCACAACAATCAATAAAATAAGAAAACAAGACACTTTCCAGGCACCTCCAGAAAGATATTAGAGGTACGATCTGGGAAAAAATAAAGAAGGAAGTCTGCCTTATGATCAAAAACCATATACCACCTCCCATTTCTAGGCCAATTCATTAAAAAAAAAAAGTGACAGTGAAGCTCCAATGACACGTGACATCTGCCAACTTCCTGAACACTGCACTATCGTTGGAGCACAGCACAGACAAAAGAAGTGCACTTGGCCTAGGATAGAACGGTGCCCTCGCTAGGCCTGGGCACATGGGCTCTGAAAGTGCTGGAGAGTGCCCCAAGCGTGCATGAGAGGTGAGGCCAGCAGGGCATTTTTAAATCTCCTGCCCTGCTGCGCTCCCAGGCATGTGGGAAATGTAAATGCCACCTCTGCAAGGAGTGAGCAGGCTCAGCGCCTCCTGGCTCTCCCTTGAGCTCCAGACACCATAAGTGCTGAGCAGGGGGAGGGCAGAAAAAGTGGCTCAGGGCTGGAGGGTGCACAACACTCCAGTCATTCTTCTGCAACAGCTCACAGAGATTCCCAGGGTTGGCAGCCAGCGAACTTGCACAGGGATCTACCCTGTTCTACTCACCCCTTCCTTAATCTGGAAAAGTAATCCCCACAGTGATACTGCTGACAAGATGCTGCCCCCACTTCCTTCTTCACCATGTTCAGAAAAAACTCCACTCTGTTCTGTTGTGAATTATGAAACTTTTCTAACAAAAAAGAGTAACTTCTGGGTGGCATGGGAAATTACAGCAAAAATCACTGTTGTGTGTTTGGGAAGTAAGGGATGGAGCAGGGTGGATTTGATTTAATCATGATTTAAATCACTAGTCAGGAAGACTTGATTTAATCATGGTTTTCTATATAAAAGTGCATTCTTGTTGGTTGTTATAACAGGCCTCAACAAAATTGGCTCTCAGCTAGGTGCCAGCAGTTTTATTTTCGGTTGCCAGAGGGTACTCCTCCATTGCATTTCCACAGCAGAGCTAGGAGCCAGGCTACAAACCCTGGTCAACATAGCGCCAAGGTTTTGTTGAGCCCTGTGTTATAACCTTAATACATATTCTTCACAACTCAGAGATAGATGCAGGTTTGATTTTTAGAAGGTACACACTATACATTTTTAAACAGTGATTTATTGTGAAAACTTTTCAGATTAGTTTTACAGCTACATCAGAAAATGAATAATTGTTTGGTTATTTCATTTACAAAAGGTAATTGAAGCAGATATTTATGAAGTCATTGGGAGGTGAAATATCTCCAATTCAATAAGTTAACTGTTAATATTTGCAGGATTTTCTTGCCATGCATTAGGAAGAGAGCATCAGCAGACAGATATTTAAATTGTTTTATTGAACTAAAACAACATTATGTATTCTGGATTTTTTCCTTCAACACCAAACACATAATATTTTGACAAAATTGTCCAGATCTACTCCCCCCCCCCCCCCAACAATCTTCTCTTCATTGAATTTTTTAAACTTTGCACTTTTAGAGAGATGTAAGGGATTGACTCTACATAAACAAATTTGCAGAGGGACAATAGGGCTGAGGTCTGTTATTTCTCAACTCTTTATATTGTTTGTTTATTTAAAAACATTTTTGCTATTGACAAACATGGTATCACTGGGGACACAGTTTGAGAACTGCAAAACTAATCATCTCTGATGGCATCTTCTAGATGAGCACTGAGTCCCATCAGGTAGACAAAGATTAACCTAAGTAATCTGTACAGAAGCCTCTGGAACCCCATAAGATTGGGACCCTGATCAACCAACCATTGGAACTCATTTATAAGATTTTTCTTACACGTTACATGAATATATTGTCTCACACTATAGAATTAGAATTTATAATACCTCTTCCATGATGAGGTATCTTTGAGCTATAATGTATCTTAATTAAAACTATTTTTAGGTAGGTTTTTCCCTCAAAAAGCATTTTATCAAAAAATCTAATTTAAATTAAAAATAATCAATTGTTGGTTGGTTAGTTTGTTTGTTTTTAAATCATTGATTTTTATTCACCCTGGGTTGGAGAAAGTAACTGAAAATAGAGGTTCATGGGATGTTATAATTCAGTGGAAGACAGTTCTGTTTGTTACAGTATCATCAGTATACTGCTTATACAGTAGAGAGAGATCTCTTTGCATGTCTCATCTTTGTAACTGTGTCTCATGGTTTTCCATGGACCTTTGCTCACAAAGGGTTTACCAGTATGCACACACACACAGCACCCAGCAAAGAAGAGGCAAGGAGCAGGTGCTTTTGAACAGTCGGGGAGCAGGAAAGCAGGGGTGGGGGAAGTTGCCCAGTGTCTGGTTTTTTACAAGAACGTGTGATCGAAGGGGGGAACTGGCAGTTTCCAGTCAGCACTGGAAGTCCGGTTACTGGAGTAACCTCAGTCAGCCTCCCCACCAAGAGAGCAGGAAGAGCTCCTGCTGATGGAGAGGACTGGCTGGCTCCCAGCCCCAACCTATCAGGAGGGGAGATCACCACCCAGGGAATGTTGGATCCTTCAGCCCATTCCTCTGCCCCACTATGTCTCAATTTCCCCAGCCCAACCCCTTGCTCTGCAGACCGATACCTACTTCCGCCTCCCCTCGCCCACCGCGGTATATTCAGCATGCACCCTCCCTCACTGCCTCTTCCCCTCTCCCCCACACAGCACACACTCCCCTTGCTGACCATTACCACCTACATACATACATACATACATACACACCACCCACCCCCTGCTGCCTGCTGTGGTCCTCCAACTCCAGAGTCCCCCTTTTGCCAGTTAGTGCCCCTACCAACAGTACACCTCATCAGTTCCAGTCACTGCCCTCTCCTCAATCCAACCACCCCCTCAATGACACTTACGGCTCTCCCCTAAGTCCTAGAGTCCCCACAATACCAGTTACTAGCCTTACAATCCCAGCTACTAGCCTTACAATCCCAGCACCCCTCCGTGCAGCTTTTCAGGGAACTATTTAGACACCTAAAAGACTTAATTTCTACAAAACAAGTCACACTGTGCATAATATGACAGAAGCCATAAAAATTCTAAAACAGAAACAAGCTGATTAGAACTATGGAAAATGGGCTGGGCAGCTAGCAGCAGCCTGGCAAATGGGTATGCTGCATTTTATGGCAGAATAACATATGCTGCCCGATTTGTTTGGCATTATCTTAGGTTATTACATTTTAGCCAGGCATTTTTGTTTGTATAGCTGAAACTTTCCTTCTCCAACTTTGTGGAACTTCTCATTCACCATCACCCAGAGGAAAAAAAGGGGGTGGGGGGGAGAACACACCTCACCTTGTGTACCATTTGGTATCTAATAACACATAGAAAAGTTTTAACCAAGTTATAGGAAGATTTTTAAACTTTGGTTTTGGATAGTCTGGGGGGGGGGGGCGCGGTACTTCTCACTTAAGGTAGATGTACTTAAACCTGTTTAACCCTCACTAAAATCAGTTTAGTAATCTTCTAGTAGATGCTAAACAAGGATTAAATGGGTTTAAATGCATCTACATTAGCAAGTATAACTTATTTAACTACAAAGACTTCAAAGTAATTTAGTTAAAAATGTACAACTTTTCTAATATAGAAAAGCCCTAAGTATGTAACTAGGTACACATTGAGTAAACGCCAATATGTATTTGTGTAATACCACACTGAATTCACTCATTAAATTTGTTTCATCTGAGTTTGTAATCAGTTTCCTCTTTTAAAAATAAGAGTCCCTAAGAAGTTGTGTGGGGAAAGCTTACCTACAGAAGATATGTGACATTTAATGAACTCTCCTAAGGCTAGAGATTTTTTCTGTGTCATTTTTCTGTGGAGAATTTTGTTGCAAGAAGAATCAAGTATGAGAAAAAAGTTTTCCAAAAGACAAAATACAAACACTTCTTTTAAACAGCTCATGCTGTTTAAGTCTAAGGAATCAGCACCATCTTAATCAAATCACACCAGCTTCCAGGGGCAGGGGATGAAGGAAAGGAGCCAGGCCGGGGCCTGAGGACAGGGCTGGATAAAAGCTCCTGGAGGCCCGAGAAGGTCCATTTTGTGGGACCCCACCACCATCATCACAGCGCCCAGCTTGTGGGCAGGGCACAGCAGCACTCAGGGACGCTGGTGCCTGGCAGACCTGCCAGCCGCATCAAGCAGGCCAGTGCTTGGCACTGGGGTCTGGCTGGTACTGGAGGGAGGGAAGGGGGGAGGGACGAGGCCCAGGGCCTGCAGACCAGCCAGCCATGGTGGCGGGGTGGGCCAGGCCAGCGATGTGACGGATTGGGCTGGCTGCTGGAGGTGCTCCAGGCCCACAGGCCACCTCCCACTTTATTTTTGTGGGATAACGCATAGCGGTGGCCCCATTATCCCAGGGATGCAACTTCTAAAGCCCCTTTGTTAATCTGGCCTTACCTCAGGGAAAGAGGCAGAACACCATCCTAGGGAAAAGGTGCAGGAAAGTATGGGTGTCCCATTTTCATCAATTAGAAAGTTGGCAACTCTACAGAGGGGGAAATGAAGCTAGCAGGGAAGAGGTCTTTGCAGCCAACCTATTATAGTTATTTTTCTTTTAACCATCTAACTGCAACTCTCAGATCCACCAGAAACGCATTAAATCCTTTGAACCTATGAAATGATGCATTATTGAAGTCACAGTAGGGGAGTCAACTCAGTTTAGAAGACATAAAAGACTAACTCTAGTGTAACTGTCTTTTTCCATTACAAGGTAATGGCTAAAACACCAACATTTTAATTTAGTGAGAAGATGAGATCACAAGGGGAAAGGAGGAGAAGGGAAGACAACTGGGGGAGGAAAAAGAAAACCCCATAGCTAAATGCTTCTTTCCAGAATGCGCCAAGAGGCAGTCCCACCCAGTCAAACTCTCTCTTTTAAAATATATCAAAATCAGATAAACAAAACCTCAACTTTTCATTACCCCCACCTTCCACAAATACGCCTCACATAGTATGTTAGATCACTTCAATGTATGCTTTTTCCAGAGACACAAGTGTAAATAAATTATTCATTTAAGATCTTAAAATTTGCCTCCATAGACATGGTCATTACACTAGTTATTTTTTAAACATGGTGACATCTGAAACACTGAATTGTGAAGCTCGAGTTACAGAAAACTTCATAAATATTAAAGAAATTAATTCCGTGTATTTTCCAACTTCCTCTTCCTCTTCGGTGATGGTTCTCTCATTTTGAGTTTTTATTGGTTATAATATTGCCAAATGCTTTTGAAGGAATAGCACATGCAATCTACAACTACCACCAATGCATGTACAATACACGAATACCTGCAGTTTCAATCCAACTGCATGTGGTATGTGGGGGAGAAGGGAGGGAAAAGAAAGCCACTTCAATCTAGTCACCTATGTCATGATGGGAACAAAGGGAACAGATCAAGTCCTTATCTAGCTCTATGTAATCTCATCTACCGAAGGTGAGATCAGAGATGAAATGCAGCAAATGAAAATTACTTGGACCCTGATGACTCTCTAAGTGCCCAAAATTTTGTTGTTTTATTATGCGAGTATAAATGACCACAGATACACTAAACAGGCTATTATCAATTCTTTTAAGTGACGGAGCTTTCTGTTAAAGGGGACATAAAATAAATGCATTGAGTAATCAATCACAGGGATGAGTTGTTTAGACCCATTATCTCAGCAGATTACAGACTTAGTTTTGCCTCCATATCTATTTGTTGTTAGTTTTCCATTTTTATTTTTAACAACAGTCATTACCAATGCCACCAAGAGCCTGCTGTTCCTCCGTGGTTCTGGATAGTAAGTACATAATCTACTTAATTTATACAGCAAGGTTTTGGGTTTGCTTTAAAGATGCATACAATAACCTTAGTGATCACAAGTCCTTCCAGTCTGTCAAACTGTCTAATGCTTTAATTATTAGTTGCTTCTGTTTAATTCCAAAGGGGTAGCCGTGTTAGTCTATTGTAGAAAGACAACAGAGTCTTGTGGCACTTTTAAAGACTAACAGATTTATTAATCGCATGAGCTTTCGTGGGAGAAAATCCCACTTCGTCAGACTCCCCTGCATTTTATTTCCTCCCACTCTGTAACTTTCCTATCTTCAAAGCGTCTGACGAAGTGGGATTTTCTCCCACGAAAGCTCATGCAATTAATAAATCTGTTAGTCTTTAAAAGTGCCACAAGACTCTGTTGTCTTGCTTCTGTTTGTTTGTTTTCTATTAAAGTAGTCCCTACAGGACCCAGATCAGAGATCATGGACCCATAGTACGAGGTGCTGTACAAATATATAATGAAAAGACAGTAATTGCCATGAGGAGCTTTCAATCTATAGTCTCAGGCAAGAGACAACAGAAGGATAAGGTAGACAGAGGAGCACATGGTAACAGTGATATGATTATGGGAAGTGTAATAAGCAGTGGTCACAGCACAAAAACATTGTGCATCTCAAAGGGAGTAATCGCTCACTCTCTCAAGCAGTCCCATAGGTTTAAATATAAATGCTCCTCAGTGTGTGTAATAACTCTACAGTCTGCCCCAAAAATGCAGACTAGGGCTGACGAGAGGGTCCATATTTACTTAAGATCTCAACCACGGTCTACAAGGGAAATAAAATGTTACATTGAAACCCTTAATAGACTTTTAGAAGATTTCACCAAATTGCCATTAAACTACCGACATGCCTCCCAACTTTTTTTATAAAGTACAAATAACACAATACACAAAACCTCCTTGATCTCAAACAACTGCTTTCAGAAGGTATTGTGATTCACAAAACTTTAAAAAAAAAAAAAAAAGTAACCATCTTTTTTGTTTTCATCAAAAACATTACTCCTAATCTAAAGATCATAAGCCACTGATATAAGAACTTGAATATTAAACTGTTTAATGTTTAAAACGACAATTTTTTATGAATGCTAAAGACAGTATTTTCTGAATAGTAAGCAGAAAGAAAATGGTTTTAAATCTCCAGCATTACATTTCTGTTTCAAATTAAAGCATTTTTCAAGTGAGACTGTTACCAATTCTAGCAATGCCATGTGGTAATTAAGGGATTTCATTTAAAATACAACTTGCATATTTGCACATGCTGTGATGTGCGTCTCACCATGTGAAGTTTAAGAGCACTGAATTCAAACATATAGATAGTATATATTATTATTAATTGTGTTTATTACAGTAATGCCTAAGGACTGTGTTGTGAAATAAGTAACCCTTTCTCAGGACAACCACCAAGGAAACTCATAGCTGAATTTTTAAAAAAAAAAAAAAAACCACACACACACAAAAAAAAACCCCAACAAAAAACCAAACAAAATACCCAACAAAACCCAGTTCCGTACAAAAGGCCTATCCCTGAGGCAATGAGCACCACTGAGTACCCAACAGAAGCTGCTTACTATAAAAAGCTTTCAGTATCAAACACTAGATTTCTGACAAAGCTCAAGTCAATGCAAGTCTTGCTACTGATTCCCACGAGCCTTGGATTGGGCCCTAGATATCCTGGAACATGTTTGAGAAAATGTTATACATTGTTATATTTCTAGAAAGTTAACCCACCATCAGGTTTCATTGATCCGCTAACAATCAAGAACAATTCAATGGGCTTGGAATAAAAGTGCACATTTTGACTGTGTCATATTCCATATCCAATGATGAAGCAAATTTTTCTAACTTCACTGAGTGTCCACAGGTTCCTGATTTATATTACACACACAGCATGGGACAGATACACTAGTGATTTAATTAGACCCTTGTGTCTCTCTCTTCCCATCTGTAGTCTTAAGGCATGTCATTTTACACAAACTGTGCCATGCTTGGAAGGAGATTCTCCGTTTTTGGAATCCTTGTCATTTTCTGATGCAAAACTTGAAGGATGCCAGAGAAACTCAATACTTAGTCTACTTGTATCATGTAGATATGGAAAGGGAGGGAGAAAACAAAACAAGGCTGTAGGTATGAGAGAAGCTTGGACTTTCACAGCTGCTGTCAAAGACAGACATGTTTAAACACACACACACACACACACCCCTCTCTCTCTCTCTCTCTCTCGCTCGATGTTCTGCATAGAATATTCAAGACACAAAAAATAATTCCAGGATTCACTTCCAAACAAGGCCTCACTAGAGCAAGCTTGAGAATACAGATGTTCATCTGCATCAGAAAGCTATTCCTCAGCCACAAACTGCAATGACTCCTCACATATCAACATTTGTGCTCTGCCAGCAAAACACACATGCCAAACATACTTAAAATTATCACAGTCCCACTTTTCCCACCAAGAACAAACCATTACAGGAGCCTCTTTAATCAAAAGTATTCTCAAATGAAAACCACCATAGCATGTAGTACTTATCTAATGCCTTTCATCTCCTGTGCACTTTACTAACATTAATTAAACTGCTAAGGTATAAAGATAGTCAGTTTTAGAGGGAGGATTGAAGTTGGGGTGAGATGTTCCGATTTTATAGGAACTGTCCCAATATTTACTTTTTTTTTTCTTACATAAGCACCTATTACATCCCACCCCCCGTCCCAATTCTTCACACTTCCCATCTGGTCACCCTAACTGAAGTAGAAGGTGGGTCTTGGTAGCAAACTGGATTAGTGTACCACTGTGGAGACCTGGGTTTTATTCCCATCCACTGGACTCGAATGAAAATGAATTCTGCTCAAGGCAGACAGTATTAAAATAGCAGAGAATACTGCAGTATATGTTGTTATTAAGGGGCTCTGGCTCAGCTGGCTTGTACAACACTCTATTCACACTTTAAGCACAGGCTAAAAAACAGCAATCAGATTAATTTTCATGATGGAAAAATGTGATCAGAACATGTTAAAGAAAAAGCAGCAAATTTCATTCATACATTTTAAACTCCATCCCTTGCCTAATAAATAAAAGCTTTTAATATCAGTAACCTGCTTATAATAAAGGACCATTTCCTTTGCCATTCCTCACACCCTTAAGAATTTCTAAGAGCACCCATCAGTGGTAGTTCAAGACATTAAATAGAAAATGGGATTTGCATAGATTTGTCCATTATGCATCCTCCTGAATTTCAACTATTTTCTTTACCTAGGATGCTCAGTTGCTCTTTAGTCACAGTGCAAAAGGATGTGTCATGCAGCATGTTGTAAAGTGGGACAGCTACAGGCTCATGATGGGCTCTGCTAATAGAGTTGTTCTGTGCCGGGAGCCCTCCACGGAGAGCTCCCTGCCCCTAGAAATTTCATCCTTTGTTCTGTAGACCAAATGTCACTACTAAACACAGTTCTGTTCATGGGTCATAGACTGAAGAAGCTGTCCCTAGGAGCAAGATTCTGCCATCCTTATTTACAATGGAGAGTACATCACTCCACGACTAGCTGCACTGATTTCAATGAGACTACTTACTGATGAAGTTACTACGAAACATAAGCAAGGGTGGCAGGGACTGATGCCAAGATATTTAAGATCCTGGCAATTAAGGGCCTGCTCCAAAGCTTATTGAAGTCAATGGAAATGTTCTCATTGACTTCAATTGGGCTTTGAATCAAGCTGAGGGACTTTGATTACAAGGATCAGGTACCTGAACTGGGTCCAGATAGGAACTGGCAGCCAGTGGAGCCTGAGGAGCACAGGCATGATGAACTCACTTTGATTTTTAGATCTTAGAAAGTAGGTTATTTGCACTACCTAGAACTTTCATAGTCATCCCCAGTCAGAGTGAGCTCTGATCAGTGACAAATTCATAGATCACAGTAGTTCCACAGTCCACTTCCCAGAGGAATGGCTAGTTGATGACAGAAGAAGGTATTTCCTAGCACTATATCAATATGCTTATCTAGGAGCAGTGGCAAATCTAATAAGAACCTTAGACTGTGCACTACCATGAAAATAAGATAACAGAAGTGCTGGTTATGACACTGACTTTAGCCTTTGCAGAGGACCTAAATGTTTCTCTCTTCTGACCAGCATTATTTATGTCTTGCTGGAATACTACTGTTCTGCCAGTGGCTTAAGTATCACCAGTGACTCCGTGTTACTGTGTTTAGCAAAAGGCTCTGGGTCTAAGCCATAAAGTTATAGCTCCACTTCTAATTTAAAGCAGACATCACGGTCTCAGTCCTCAGTGATCAAAGTTGTTATATGAGGAATTCAGATGTGCAACTGATAGGGGAGGGAAAGGAAAACACAAGGGAATATAGGCTGACTGCCATATGGGATTGTTGACTCAGCACCTGCCATGTTAGATTCATTTCACCTACATAAATTACCATTATCGGACAGATGCAGTGGGATCAGTCACAATCCTGTGAAAGGATTCCAATAGGTGGATCAAATTCTATAGTCTAAATCTGAAGCCATTTATTGGGTCATTTTTCATGAATGACCAACAATCTTGCCTTAGGGCTTGTCTATACATCACAGCAAGCGTGTTAGAAATGTGTGATTTCTAAAGCACACCAACATACTATTCACTAACTGGCCCATGTAGACAATGCTGTTGCTAACTAAAAGTTCCCTAGTGTGTTAATTAAATTAACACTCATGAGAGAACTTTTAGTTCTGCCAGCAGAATCTACATGGGCCACTTAGTGCACAATACTGTTAAGGTGCTGTTATGAGTACCCCATAATATGGCCGCCACCTCCCTTGTGATATAAAGTCATAAGATGCTGTTTACCAGATACTGTCCCCAGGTCACGTAGAGAACTGTTTACCAGATACGCTCCCCAGGTCACGTAGAGAACTCATGGCTGCTAGGCTCGTGACCATCAACATGCTTTATTCGAACCCTAATTCGCTCGCAGCCAGCTCCCAAAGGGGTGGGTCATCCCCCTCGCCCATGTGAGGGCATCTGGAGGGCAAGTCAATCATGGCTGCTCTGGCCCCCCCCACAGAGGTGTAGAAGGCTCTGACCCGGAACCTAGAGAGCTGGTGAAAATTCCTTTGCCCAAATAAGGACAGGAGGAACCAGGCAGCCTCTCGCCCCCAAATTCCTGCTGCAGTGAAACCTGGCCAATCACAGCCCTCGGCAGGAAGCAGTGGCCTAGGCCATAAAAGCTACCTTGCTGCATGGAGCAGCAAGGAGTCTCCTCGAGTTAACTGCTAAGCCTGATCACCCTGCAGTAGGAGTCCCCCCCGAGAGAGCCGGCCCGAGTCGATTTCAACCTCCACCTTAAGACGTCATGCTGTTGTTAATCACCTGCCTGATAGTCTCGGTAGGTATGTGACCCCGAGTTATCCCCCACGTTTACTTCTCATGATTGTTTCCCTTCCCTTTAAATGTATATAGTTGAATATGAATAACTCTTCTACCTCAGTTTTAACCCAAGGTATTACAATTGGTGTAGGTTTGGGGATTATTGTTACGCTTATTGTTTTATGTATTGGATTCTGTCTTTTTAAACTTTATCTCCGGACTATCAAGAGAGACCAAGAGGAGGGTTTATTCTGAAAGTTTTATCTCTGTGTAAATCATTGTATGTTAAACTGTTGGGTAATTACCTGGGATTATCCTGTTACCTGTGAAGCTGACTTTTCGAGTTTAGTTCAGCTAGCAGCACAACTGTTAACCCTTTGCGTCCCAAAGAGGGAGACTAATAAAGTTTATTATTTTTGGCCACCACTTTAAGTTTCCAGGAGCCTTCCTTCTCCCATCCTTTACCTACTGCAGACAAATATGTTAGTGTGCTTTTGAAATCACAACCTTCTAGTGCACATTGCACAAGTGTTTAGAAAAGAGCTTAGTGTTAATACTCATTCTTTCAGTTTTTCCTGTAACTTTTCCTCCTCCTTTCCAACTAGTACCAACTAGTGCGCATGCGGGTTTAAATCATTCTGAAGTACATCCAAAGCTAAGTGCTTCAGCCATTTCGTTAAATTGATCATTTTGTGCTACGCTGAAGATGATGTTGTCAGCATAAAAGAAGGTTGCAACTTTCTTATCAAGTTCAAGTCTTTGCCTTTCATTTATTTTTATGGCATAATCACTGATTGATCTGTGTCATTTTAGGGTGGTGGTTAAAGATGAACACAGACTGCTCCTCAATGAAACTGATGTTGAATAGCTGCCTGAAGAGCTACTGGAAAACTTGGAAAAGTGATTTGAATAATATTTCAATAATAATGACAGCTTCAGAAGATCCTCCCTTACAAGAGCCTCAAACTCATCACCATTCTGTTCTTCCACTTCAATTAATTCAATGGCACATTTGATCTTGAAGAATCCATATAACTGTAGAAAATCTGATTTATTTTTTTTTTTTAAGATGAGCACAAATCCTTGCTCTCTTGCTACTAAAAATATGAGAAAATGTCTACATTTTACTTTAGAAGAAACAGTATTGCTAGTACCAAGTACCTTAAAATTCATGAGTCAGGCTGCAAAAAAAGAAAAAAAAAATCGTAAGATTTTCAAAAACTACAAATGTTGGATTTGTCTTCTGGCTATTGAGCCTTTAGGATCCATGTTTTTAAACTGCTCTCTAACGTCCCACCTTTTTTAATGCAACAGCTGAGACTCTCACATAACTACATGACTCCAAGAACTAGGGCTGTAAGAAAAAACACAAAATAATGCAGGAGTTGGCAACACTAGAATGATCGCTTTTCGTTACTTCCATTCATCCAATGACTTGTTTTTTTCCCACTACCTTCAACTTTAGGTATGCGGAGCCACACAAATTCATAAACTGATGCCTGCTGATTTCTAAACATTATTCAATCATTTGCAGTATTGATTAGGAGGAGTTTTTATTAAAGATCAAATGAGAAAGGGCTATCAAGTGAATTCAGTACTGTGATGATTGAAAAAAAAAAAAAAAAATGAGTGGTGGGCAGCTTTATATAAAAACACCTTACTGAGTGGCCCTGACCACTTTCCACATGTTTGTAGATTCTAGCAAGCCAAACGCCCCTTACAAGTTCACAGCTCCACCCACTCTCCTCACTTCAGCATCCCAGTAGCAGTTTATTTCTCCCATTAGCCATGCCTTTCTCACCAATCACCAGTGTCCCTACATATTCCTACCCTTCTCCAGGTTTCTAGACAACTCCATAACTTTCTTATTGCTTCCTAATGACCAAACAAGAACCTTAATATTCTCTTCATTTTGCTTTTAACTTTTAGAATGAAGATTTTATTCATGGACTGAAATTAGAGTAATGTTACATTATATGTTACATTTAATTAAATACTTTAGTGACTGATTTCAACAATGAAAAACCCCCAGAAAACACACACACAACCCATTTCTCTCCAAAAGTCTACTGTTACCCTTCCTGCCCAAAAATGTCTTTCATTTTCAGTCTTCAGGGTGAACACTGCCCAAAATTCCTTTTCCCCCCCCCCAACTATAACCCTTCTTAACTTTCAAAATTCTTGTTTGCATCAGTTTATAGAATCTCAGGCTAGTGGTACAAAACTGATTGCATTTTGAACATACGCATATTCTGGGATAAATGTTATAAAAAGAATTGGCAGTTGCAATTGAAAGTGATAGATATTGAGAACTCAACTGAGCAGTGGTGAGTAGAAAAGGATGGTGAACAGGGGTACGAGGGTATCAGCTTTTGCAGGATATAAGCTTTCATTTAAACAAAGAGCTTTCATTTAAAAAAAAAAAAAGATCAATTAAGCTTCCAGCTCTTATGATTGCTTAGATAAACTGATGCAGTGCTGTCTTTCTGAATTTACAGACCTACAGTTCTGGTGTCAGTACTGCTGCTCATAGTTTCCCCAAAGAGTAACAGAGCGAAATTGATATGTATGAGGCTGGTTGGTTTCACAGTTTTGCTGCTCAGCTGTGAAAGTGACCAGAGTCTTAATTGATGAGTGACTGGTTGGTTGCTTCTTAGGAAAACTACAAGCAGGGAGGCACCAGACTTTGTCACACAGAATAATACTAAACAAAAAATACAAAAAAAACCCAAAACCCACCAATAAATAGAGGCTAGGGAAAGCCCTCAGACTTAAGCCTAGTGGAGATGTACAGTAAAGTAGAAAAACCTTCCTCATTCTACAGGAGCCAAGGGAATTCACAACTACTGCACCCAATCAGAAAGCCAGAGGTGTGAAGAAAAGAGTTCTTTGTCCCTCTCTAGCTCTTGGAGGAGAAAAAGGGCTTCAAGTTTATCGAACTACTGCTAGATCACGGTTGCTCATAAAAATGGAGCTCCCCCAGTAGAGTTGAGGACAGCTCTCTGATGGGAATCCCAATATCCTCACACTTCCCAGCATGTACAATCTGAAGGGACTGTGCACACTTCAGAAGGCTCCCTGAGAAGAAATACTTCAGAGGGGTAGCCATGTTAGTCTATTTCAGCAAAAGAAACAAGGAGTCCTGTGGCACCTTTAAAGACTAACAAATGTATTTATCTCATGAGCTTTTGTGGGCATAACCCCACTTCATCAGATGCATCTGATGCAGTGCAGCTAACATAAGGGTTCCTTATATAGCTGGCAATGGATCATTAATATATAGCAAAAACAACCAGAGTCTTGTGGCACCTTATAGACTAACAGATTTTCTTCGGCATAAGCTTTCGTGGACTATAACCCACTTCATCAGATTTGTTAGTCTATAAGGTGCCACAGGCTCTCATTGATTTTGCTGTACACAGACTAACACGGCTACCCCTCGAAACATTAATACATAATTGTTCATACAGGGCTAGCTGCCTGGAGAAATAAAATGGAAAGGGGCCATAATGCTGCCCTTGATTCATGCATGCAACTCCCATTGACATGAACAGGAGTTCTGTATGTGGACTGAGGTCAGCATAAGTTACAAAGGCCTTGTAGTCAGGTTATGAGTTTCACCCCTCATCAGCCATCAGCTTTGCAGATACCTGGCAAAAAGAGAGAGGTCTCAAAAAGAGGTATTTGCAGCAAGGCATAGACAGGAAAGCAGACAGAATTCATTAAGGAATCAAATCTACCACGCCCCATGTAATGATTCCCACTGAAGTCACAGTTTAGTTTGTAGATGAATCTTTCAATTCAGTAACAAATTTACATAGAGAGATGTACTGTACATTTTTTAGCATTCCCCTCCCCAAAATAATCTCTTTGGCATGAATACTATTACAACTAATACAAGGTCTTAACACTGATCATTTTCTCCAGATCAGGCACTAATAGGATTGATTATCTTTGATTGCCTAAAAGCATTCTCCTCTATACAAGTGGACCTCAAACCATGAGGCAGGCCCTCAAGGGAGGTGTGGGAATGTGGATGGAGTATTTGTTTGTGAAGAGCTCTGGCTAGTAGCCCCTAATGGCTGAGGCTCATGCAGAAGGGTCATGAACACCCAGGAAAGAAGAGAAAAAGGGACAGTCGGAGCCCAGACCCACCCTCAATATCTCACCGAGAAGCAGCCCCAGCTCAGGTTCTCCTTCCCAGTTCCTTCCATCCTTCACCCAGAGGTGTCACGGCTGTGGCTGTCAGCCCCAAGATGGCAGCAGGAGCAGAGATGTAAGTGTGGCAATAGGAAACTAAGTCTGCTGCAAAAAGTGATACTGATAAATACAACTTTTCACAGTGCCACCTTACTTCTATTCTGTTGCTGGTGTGGAGCTGTCTTCAGAGCTGGGCGCCCAAGCAACAGCCTCTGCTCTCCGCTCTGCCTTCAGAGCTGGATGGTGGTATATGCACTTTGGGGGGAGGTCAGCATCAACAACTACAGACACAAAAAAAGGGTGCCTGATCAAATAAGTTTGAGAACCACTACTATACTATGATTTATTAGGGATCGCACTTGGACCTTCTGGTACAGGGTTTCTGATATACTACTATTCAATACTATTCTTTATTCTCCGTCCACCAAACTTGGTGCAAATGCCTACAAAACCTGAAAGAATTATTGTCCTTTTGTATAATCCAAACTTAAACTCAACCTATATTGTGCAAAAGAGCTGCCATGCTCATTTTGGCTATTTTGTTAAATCTCTAACCACACATCGGTACCAAAATATCTGCAAATTATGCTTCCTTTTTAAACTATCAGTTAGAGGGAGTACTTACTAATGCACTACATCAGAAATACAAAGTACAGCATAGACTCTGAGCATTAAATGCAGAGAGGGCCAAGGGTGGAAGGAAGCTAACCTATGCCACAGTGGGAATTAAAACCACCAGTCTAATTAGTCACCGGTGATTATGCAGCCACTGCAGAGTTTATATGCCTTGCAGCCTTGCTGACCAGAGATTTTCCAGTTTAGGATTTCCAGTCACAGGACACCAGTGCATGAGAATTTCAGATCTTGTCATTTTTAAATCTGGATGTACCTATCCATATATTTCAGCGTTCAAAAGTCTAGTTCATAAAGACATCTGCCTCACAATGGATATTTAACCTCATTTTTTGCATTTTGGTAATGCCTAAAAGACTGCGGTAGAGTTCTTCATAAACTAGCCTTCAATACCCTATTTTCATTGGTAGCAGAAAGCAGCATCTCTCTATTGGAGTTTAGTTAAAAATATTTTTCCCGCTGTGAATTCACCAGTTACATTTACACACATTGATTTTCTTTTCAAGTGTAGGACCGAATGGTGTTTGTGAGAGAGGGTTGTGGGTCTTCATATGTAATAGTTTCTATTACATTATTTTTTGTGTTTCCATCAATGGAGAAAGAAAAATCTAGTCCCCCTAGCGTATTGTTGCAGTAGGATGTTGATGTAGCAATGCACTAAACTGTGTATTCATATGTAGTAATAAAACTAGCTCTCCCCACCCTTTTTCGTAAAGCAGAGGACACATAGGCACTTATAGAAACTACAGTGAAACTAAGCAACCTTTCAATGCATTTATCTAATTTTCTGCTGTCTTTCTTTATGAGCAAGTGAAACAAGCAATGTTCTACAAAGAAAATTAATCTGTTTCCAGAGTATTTCATTAAATAAGAAGTGTTGATCTGCTGGTAATGACCAATTCTGGTTTTAATACAGTATTTTGTTTCAGCTTGTGCTCTAGTCCAAATCATCCCCCTTTTCAATGTAGTAATCCAAAGAGACCTGCAATATTTAGAGACATCTGACTTCACTGGTATTTGTATCAAAGTCCACACTCTCTGAGGTATGAAATTAATAGCATTTAGCCCTAGAAACACACTTTTCTTTAGCAATTTTAAACAGATGCCGTACAAGCCAAGTTCTATATTCAAAAGGTAAGATCAGTACAGAAATGGCATGAGAACTGTTCAGATGCTTTTCTGGATTAATCAGGTAATTCTTACCAGTGTGACAGACGATGTGTGACTGAAAAATAAGCCTCCATTTGCTATCTGGCAATAACCCACCTCCAAATTAAAAAAAAAAAAAGAGAAAGATGATGCATTCAGGTGATAGACCTAAGCAGCAAAGAAGATTGCTTGGTTTGATGCTGTACCAGGCAAGGAACTTGTTTTCATACTAACCAAATCAGAAGGTCTTGTGAGCACATAGCATGAAACAGGACCCTTTCCAAAAGCACTTTCAGAAGACATTGTCAAACTTTCAGGTTACCTCTACAGAGGCAGCAAATTGCTGTGTTCCCTGGGGAGTTCAGTTCAATTAAATGACAATTCATACACATGGGATAAGAGCAGAAGTCTATGATGTGACACACCTAGCAGGGGGTTGTGTATGCAGGATGTGCATCTACCCCTATTAACAGAATGTTCCAACCCAAAACAACCATTTAGCCCTGAATTAACATGCACGATACAATCTGCTCCCAAAAAGGGTTCTGTTTCACAAGATGGTCTATCAGCAGAAAGTGACTATTTAATAAAGGTAGATACACAGAAGTTGCTGAAAGCCTACTGATGCTCCAGAAGAAATGGACAAGTCTGATAATAAGCCACTGTGGTGTCTTTTTTTAATTTAACAATCTACTATTTCAAACCAACAAAAAAGATCTCTTCTTCAGATGTTAAAGTGACCTTCCTGGCACACAGGCATGTGCATTTTAAGCTATTTAATGGCACAGTAAAAAGACACTGAGTTATTAATCTGCCTTGCCTAATAAAGGAAAGGCATGTTTTTTGCTCTCTGGTAGCTGGGCTTCCTATGCTGTGAAATGCTGTATTGTGTGAACCCAACTCAGCCTGCTGCTATCCCCTAAGCAGAAATCTTTCATGCAAAGCAGTTGAGGTGCCGCAAGTGCTTACAGCCACAAATTGAGATATGGGGAGACTGACATAATACAACAGAAATTCTTCCTAAATGGAAGTTTTTCCCCAAAGGCCACCTGCAGGACTCTTCCCTCTCCTCCCAGCCTTCCGCGCAAAAAGTCTTTTGCCTGTTTCTCCAACTCCACCAGTGGGCTCCTCTGACTTTAAGGGAAGCACTTTGTGCCAAAAGGCACAAGCCCAACAGAGCAGCTGGCAACTGCCAGCTTTCTGACTTCCTTCAAGCGACAGACCAAGTGGGATTTTCTCCCACGGAAGCTCATGCGATAAATAAACTTGTTAGTGTTTAAAAGTGCCACCAGACTCTTTTTTGTTTCACTGGAATAAACTAACAGAGGTACCCCTTTGGAACTTTCTGACTTTTGTAAGCATGGGGCAAGAAAAGAAAGATCTAAGAGGACAACAAATGAAAATGCTCCCTCTAGGAGTTGAGGCAAGGAAACTCCTTATTCTGATTTTAGCCAAATAGCTTAAGTGCCAGGCAGATGAGGGAACCTTTCTGCAGTTAAGGCAAAGGGAGGGAATCTGTACCTTGTTACTTACAGGAAAGTGGAATGGGCTGGGCTCTCTTGGGAAGGTGGCCTGCTTTGAGAATCTAGTCACCCCAGATTTGGTGAGGATTAAAGTCCAGGATAGAAAACAATCTACTAGTCTTTATTGGTCTTGCTGGTTTGATAAAGACGGAGGAGAGGGCCCCCGATTTTGTTTCTACGCTTCCCCATCCCACCCCGTTAGCAAGCCGCTTGTTTCTCGCGCAGTAGCGGCCGCCTAGTTACGCGCCTTACCTTCCCGGCGAGGCTGCGGAGAAGCAGGAGGCTGAGCGCACAGGGAGCTCCGGGGGGGGGGGGGGGTGACTCGGCTGCCGGGCTCGCACCTGGGGGTCACGGGGGCGGGCGGGCAATGCACACAGCCCTCGCTCCTGCCCCCCAGCACGATGGAGCTTCCCCCTCTGCTCCGGGGAGGCGGCGGGTCCAGTTCAGTGCCTGCAGCCCAGCGCTCCGCGGGTCCCTCTCGGCGGGTCCCAAGCGAGGGAGGCGCCGGCTTCCCTGCGCTGCATGGGATGCGGGAGCAGCCGGGAGGGGGTCTTCTTCCCCTGCGGGACAAGGCGCCTCGGGCTCCTGCCTCTTCAGGGCCTGCCCGCCCCCGCGCTGTGCACAGGCCCTGCCGGCGGGACCCGGGGGCGGGGGCTGCGGTCCAGCCTCCCGCCCACTCCCCGGGGCCTGCAGACCCGCTCCGCGGGGAGAGGAGGCCCTGGCCCGGCCTGAGAGGCGGCCGGGAGCCCCGGGAAGGTCACGGGCAGCGAGGAGCCAGGCCAGGCGCGGGGGGCTCCTCCAGCTGCTGCTGGCCCGGCCTCAGCGGCCGCCGGGCTCGTTCAGTGCCTGCGCCCGGCTCCGCTGCCCGGCTCCCCCCTGCGGGCCCCGGCGCCAGGCTGCCCCCTGTGGCGGCGCGGCTCCCCGTGCCAGGCTGCTCGCCCCGGGCTCAGCGGCAGCCGCGGTGCCTGTGTGTCTGTGTCATGTCTGAGCCGAGCGAGGCGGGGCCAGCCCGCTGACACGCCGCCCTGTGACAGGCGGGCTGCAGAGACCCGCCCTCCTCGCTCGCCTCGGGAAGGGGCCGGCTCCACCTGCGCTCCGGAGGCCGGCGGGCGAGGCGCCGCGGCCACACGCCCCCCTGCCCTGCCGAGGCCCTTTGCCCTCTTGAAAGTTTCCTCCCGACCCCCGCCAGCCCCTCGCTGCGCAGGGGAAGCGGCTGCAATCAGCCACAAGCTCGCCTGGCTGGGGGCGTTAATGTCTCCGCTGGGCTGCTCAGTGCACCCGGGAGATCGCGGTTCACCCCCTCCCGAGCTGCTGCAAGCCCCACAGGGGGGCAGGGAAGCCCTGTGGTCGGGAGAGGGGGTAGAGAGGAAAGAGGCGGAGTCATCCTTCCCCAGGCAGGGGCGGGCAAGCAGGGTAGCCCCTCACCCTAGAGCAAGCGGGTGCACAGAACTCCGGCCCGCAGAGGTGGGAGAAGCGCGAGCGCCTCCCGGGGCCAGGACAGGCGGGGGAGCCCGAAGAGGGAAGCCACTTCCTGCAGGGCAGGGAGGAGGAAGAAAGCAAAGCTGTGGGGGACACAACGTGCCCCTCCAAAAGGGGTCTAATTTAAATCCCTGCCCGAGCCCTTGTCCTCTCCTATTTCTTTCTTGCCTCTCGTTGGATGCTTCGCTTATTGATGTTCTGCCGTGTGGAGAAAACGACTGAGAAAAGCCTTCACTGAATTGTATTGCTGTGTAATTAACATCTGCTCCTCTTTCCAGAAAGATGACCAAGCAAAGAGAGTGTATCTATGTTCCAGCTTTAGTTTTGGTTTTAAAAATAAAATTTGATGTAGTTAAGGACAACCGCCACACCCAAGACTAGAATGAGATCCTTTTTCCTACTCAAAACAGATCATTTTGTTTTCGTTAAAACAGTCTGTATCCTATATAGAAGATGTAATTGTTCCCAGAGTACTTTCACTACCTTCAGAAAGTATTACCAGTACAGATTCCCAAAGTCAGAATGCTAATTAGAGGGACACTGGCTCTCCTATAGTTGAAGAGTTATATCTCCTATAAAAGAAAGTGCAGTCAGTCATTGACTGGAAGTGTCTGCCAGGGAGTAGAAATAATTGTGCGGTATATAAGCACAGAGAATTCTTATGATTAAAGAGTCAGTCCCAGGGCCAAATGTCCTTTTCAAACAGCATACTGGGGGGGGGGGGGGAGACACGGACCTCTTACAGTTAAGCAAACAATGTTAACATCTCTGTCAGGTTCTGCACCACCCAAGCAAGATCAGTGAGAGCTAGTCTTGTGTCTATCAGTTCCATTTCTATTTAACCACTACAGTTAATAGTCTCCACGAGGTGTGTAGTTGAAGTGTGCCATATGTACTTCCTATCTGTATCTGAGCTCATAGACAGATGAAGTGACAGGAGCACTATTGGGATCCCTTGAACATATCTCGCATGAAATCATAGAATAATAGCTTCACATTAGCCTGTGAAATTAATGTAAGTTTATGCAAGGTTAAAGTGAGAATGCAGAAAAGTGGAAGTCTTTATAATTAAAAACAGATGGATGAGTGACACCTTACATACTGCCATGAAATCTAGTATGTGAAGGCTATGCTCTCATGTGAATTCACTTTAGTGGAGTGGCTGGCCATTCCCAAGGCTGAAAAGGAGCATGTTTAGATATGTATTATGTTTGCTGGCATTATTTTGCCATTTCCTCCATTTATATACCAGTCCCTGTTTACGGCACGCAACTTCTGGCAAGGACTTCCATTTTTACAATTCCCAAATGGCCTTCATGTAATTCTTGGAGAGGGGGTGACTTGAACTTCATAGAAATAACTATTGCCACATCTTCAGCACTGTAATATACCCTTTAACAGCAATGGATCATTTGGAGCTTTTCATTGCATAATGGCTTTTATCATTTGCAAAAGGGTCTACTTTGTACCTATAGAACATATCAACAGTCTCTGGTTCCACTTCAGTATCCTAGCCTGCCACGTCTCATAGCAAGCATGGCAAACAATCTGCAGTTTACTTAAGTTGTCTTCTGCAAGGAATTACCCTTGTTCAGGTGCATCCAAAACAGAGCCTGTGAAGTTCAGTTTCAACAGGAAAGGGTAGATGTTTCTCTAGTGATAAGAAAATATTTAAAAAATGAGATGAAAGCATCAGTAGTTTTTATTACATCATCTCTGGACTACTTGTAACCTAGATCATGAAGGTGAGCTGTTATCTCTTCCAGGCAATTGGTAAATACTTTGTAAGGCTAACAAAAGGTAAGATATTTCTCTGTGTGTGCTTAAGGGTGCACGTGAGAGACAGAGAGATTGTGATATGAAAGTTGTCTCCTAACCCCAAAGCCTAGAATTGGTCCCGTTAAGGGAAAAGGTATTCAATCACTATAGAAAAAGGATTATTTGAAAGAGATTTGCGGAATCCCCTAAATGCAGGCGGGGGAGGCAGAGTCTGCATCCTGTAAAAGCAAAGGAAATGGGCCCTCTTCCTTTGTTAAGTATGAGCAAAGGAGTTGGCTATAATGATGCTAGATGCAGGGGGTGGGGTGGGGGGAGAACACCTCCTTTAAGATAGAATAAGGTAGAAATCTTGGAAGAATTTAATACAAAACTCGCCACATGGAGAGAGATTCACAGGGGAGGGGGAGAAGGAGGAGGCGGGAATGGTGTGTAAGAGTGTAAGAACAGTCTCAGGCCTTGTACACACTACAAAGTTTTTGAGCGATAACACCCTTTATTGTGCGTTAAGAGGCACAGCGTCCACACACAAATCACTGTTGTTTCCCGTTAACAGCCCTCTTACCGCGCAACATGTAAACCACCAAAACGAGGGTGGTAGCGGCTAATGCGGAACAGCTATTGCGCGATAGTCTGTGTGTGTACGGTTACCGCGCAATGTGAAACCTCCAGAAATGGCCCACAATTCCAATTCCATCCCTTCTGCACTTCCTTCTGTACTCTGTGGCTGTGACGTCACCTTACACGCCCTCCCATCAGTCCCGGGAATTTTGGAATTCTTCACTCTTCCTGTTCGTTTGCTGTGGAGTGCTGCTGCAGCTGTGTGCTCCAAGATCAATGGCAGCTCATCGCAGCAAACGTGCTCCAGTATGGGTAACAGCAGAGGTGCTTGACCTGATAGGCATCTGGGGAGAATCCGCCGTGCAGGCACAGTTACATGGCAGCCGGCGGAATTTCGACATTTTTGGCCAGATTTCTCAGGCAATGACGGAGAAGGGGTACAAGAGAGACACTCTGCAGTGCCGGTCGAAGGTGAAGGAGTTGCAGATTACGTACCACAGAGCCAGAGAGGCAAACCGGCACTCCGGCTCAGCGCCGGCTACATGCCGATTTTACAAGGAGCTGGAAGCAATCCTGAGCGGCGATCCCACAACCACCCCAAAAGCTACCATAGACACGTCGGCAATAGCCCCTGAAAAGGACACCAGAGCAGACGGTGACGAGCTATTCGTTGATGAGGACGCGGAGGAGGAAGACGACATGGACGGTGATAGCGCTGTACCTGACCTAGGGAGCCAGGAGCTGTTCTCCATGCCGCCTGACCCAAGCTGCCCAGATTCCCTCTCCATGCTTTCTTCAGAGGCAGCAGAGGGGAGCCCCGGTAAGTTTCATCAGCAGTGGCTTCTATGCTACCAGTATAAGCTTTGCGGGTAAATGAAGAGCGGGCAGGAAATAGGCGTTTTTAGTTTCATCCTTTCTTTTCTTTTTTGGATGGGGGGGTTTACCCCGCATTACATGAGCAGTGCATCAATGCATGCAGTAATTGCCAAGAAATCATCTCCATTGAGATCACTGAAGGTATCCTCGATGTATTTCCACAGCCTCCTAGTTAAATTCGATGGTAAAGCGACCGTTTCCCCTCCCCCATAGAGGGAAACTCTCCCTCGCCAGTTGCAAAGCACGGCCGCGGGAACCATGGCCGCGCACAAGCCAGCAGTGTACGGTCCTGACTGAAAAGCAGTTACATGCAGGATATGCATTCTGGCTTGCAGTGGCACTCTAAGCAGTGAGATATCGGCTTCCATGGCAGTGCCCTATGTGAAATAATCGCCCCAAGCACTGCAAATAGTTCACGGAGCTGTGTGTCTTGTCTCTGCAACCCTGCCCTGCCTTTTCAAAAGCCCTTTCAGTCCCCGGCAATGCCCTGTCCCGTGGGCACAGCGGAATGTGGCGGGAGAGCATCTTACCGTCTCCCTAACCAAAGTGAGAACAATAGCACTACTCATAATGTTTCATTTTTCCGTAGAAACAACCTTCGCAGGTCGGTGGTCTGCGCCAGATGACCAGCTCAGACAGATAAGGAGGAGGCCTCGCAGGAGAAAGGAGGATATCTTCCAGGAGCTGATGCAGTCCAACGAGGCATCAGCAAGGGAGACTAGACAGTGGAGGCGGGAGTGCCGGCAGGAGCGCAAAGAAAACAGTGGGAAAAGGCAGAAGCAGAGGGATGCCCTCATAAACATCCTCCAGGAGCAGACCTAGCTGATGAAGACCATGGTTGGTCTGCTCCAGGCTCACCCCCCCCCCCCTGCAGCCACAGCAACAGTTTATGTCCCCCATGCCCCATTCGCCCTCCAAGCAGTTCTTTGAAGCCCAGGGACACTCCTGGTATAATGTTACCTCCACTCCTGCACCAAGCTATGGCATTGAGACACGCACCTACATGCACCTATAGCCCCTTCTTCATGCACTGTTAATATTTAATGTTCCATAATAATAAAACTGAAACGCTTGAACATTGCACAGTCTGTTTATTGATACACAATAAGATTTGTTGATGCATGTTTGGTATTCATTCAGTCGAGCATAGTAAAGTACACAACCCCTCCCCCCCAATGATAAGCACCCAATACTGCGCGGGTACACTATTGCCCAACAATATAATGCATCCTATAAGTCCCCATGACTAAAATGCTCCTTCAGTGCCTCCCTTATGCACACAGCTCTGAGCTGTGCCCCCCTGATACTCCTAGTGGCTGGCTGCTGGAAGGCAAACTCTAGCCGCTCAGCCTCCACGTCCCAAGAAGGGGGAAATTTCTCCCCCCGATTTTCATAAACATTATGCAGGACACAGCACGCCGCAATGACGGCAGGAATGTTGTCCTCATTTAAGTCTAGCCTCCCGTACAAACATTGCCAGCGCCCTTTTAAACGCCCAAAGGTGCACTCTACGGTCATTCGGCACCGGCTTAACCTGTAATTGAAGTGCTCCTTGCTGCGATCCAAATTTCCGGTATAAGGCTTCATAAGCCAAGGCATCAGTGGGTAGGCTGGGTCCCCTAGGATGACTATGGGCATCTCAACATCCCCAACAGTAATTTTATCATCGGGGAAGAAGGTCCCTGCTTGCAACTTACGGTACAGTCCCGTGTTCCTGAAAATGCGAGCATCATGCACCTTACCCGACCACCCCGCATTTATGTCAGTGAAACGCCCCCTGTGATCCACGAGTGCCTGAAGCACCATGGAAAAGTATCCCTTCCTATTAGTATACTCAGTCGCCAGATGCTCCAGTGCGAGAATAGGGATGTGAGTGCCATCTATTGCCCCCCCCCCACAGTTCGGGAATCCCATGTCCGCAAATCCATTGACGATCTCCCGCATGTTTCCCAACGTCACTGTCCTCCTGAGCAGAACTCGATTAATGGCTCTGCACACTTGAGAAAGTGCTAACCCGACAGTCGACCTGCCGACTCCGAACTGATTTGCGACTGAGCGGTAGCAGTCTGGAGTCGCCATTTTCCACAGCGCGATCGCGACAGGCTTCTCCACGGTGAGGGCTGCTCTCGTTTTGGTGTCCTTGCATCGCAGGGCAGGGGCTAGCTCCTCACACAGTTCCATGAATGTGGCTTTCCGCATTCGAAAGTTCTGTAGCCACTGCTCATCATCCCACACGTGCAAAACGATGCAGTCCCACCACTCTGTGCTCGTCTCTCGTGACCAGAACCGGCGGTGCACCATGTGCAGATGCTCTGTGAAGGAGCTCAGCAATGCGGTGCTGTTGTCCTGCATGGCAGTCACCAGCCCGGAGTCATCCAAATCCTGGTCTGATTCAGAGCTGAATGCATACTGTGCCACTAGCCGAGATGTATTCATTATGCTGAAGGCGACAGTCGAGATCAGAGCTGGATCCATGTTGCTGCAAAAGGACTTCCGGGAAGAAATGCGCTAAAGTTGAAAATGGGCGCGAGTTGCTAGTAGCAACTGTCGTGACGCGAGGGGAACAGAATGCACCATGGGAAAGCAAGACTTTACCCATGGTGCACAGCGCTAGTCTTCTTCTTCCCAGGAGTCTTAGCGAAAATTCGGGATGGAGGGAACTGTGGGATAGGTTCCCACAATTCAATTGGGTTTCTTGTGGAATTGCGAATTGCAAGTGGGGGGGCTCTGTTCCGTCATAGGCAGTGTAGTTTGTACACGATCTTGCGCAACAAAAACCATGTGACTTTTAAAGAGCAACGGGCTTATTGCACGATTATTCCTGTAGTGTGTACATGGCCTCAGTATTAGTATTAACAGTATTATCCTATAGCACATATCACTCTTAACAATAAATAAAGTTTTCCGGTCTGCTACTAGCATAGATGCTTTCCATATTGCGGATAGCAGTACAATGAGATTTAGACATCCAGGAAATATCTTCTTGTCTCTTCAAATTTTGCCAAAAAGTCATCTGCTTTAATGTTAAAGATAGAAGGACTTTCCAAGACAAGTCTAGCACTTTGTATTAACTTCTTGGTAGAGTCCCAAAGTATAGAGACAAGGATATTGTTTCAGCAATTGTATAGCAAGAGATCTAGAGAGATATTTAACATACTAAAAGCAGCTCTTTAAAAAAAAATCATTTGAATGGAGTTTTTCTTCCTGAACTGAGACTTAAAAAAATGTATAAATGATTTTAATCAAATTAGCAATATCTTGGACCAAAGCAGATTGTCATACTTTGCAATCTGAGCCTATATCCTTATTTTTCAGTGACAGCTGTTGAATATAGCACCTCTCTTTATTAATCCTTCCTGAGCCTTTTCTCCAGACAGCAGAAATTAACATTAGCTGCTGGAATCTAGAGATGGAAGGTTGAAGGTAAGTTAAAGTCTTGTTTAATGACTCAGGAAATTCATTCGGCTTCCCGATGGCAAAAAAAACAGTAAAGCTGCCTGATACAATTCACCTGCCATTTTAATACGGTTGACAATAGAAGACCTCTTTCATATTCTATGTGGACTAAAGAGTAATGGAAGTTTGTGTGGCTGCTTCTAAACAGTAGAAGAAAGTATAACCCAGCCCTGGCCAAGCATGTAAATGTCCTTAAAGCTTTGCCAATTTTTGTAAGAGATACAGAGGACAAAGAAAGAGTCAAGAACTCGTATGCATGTACACTTGGAGCTGTGGCTATGATTCCCAGCTCAAGTAGACATACTTACACTAGCTGACATTCACAGACCTGGATTAAAGGCCCTCAGGGTCCTGAGCTGCCCCACCACTGTGGGCCTTCCCCCAGCCGGGGGCCCCCTCCTGGGCTGGTGCTAGGGGTGGAGAGGCCATGCTCCCACTCTGCCCCTGGGCTGACCAGTCCACCCCTAGGGTGGGCTGGGCCGGCCCTGTTCGCTCTGCTCCGGGGTCGGGGCCAGAGCTGGCTGGCTGGTGCACAGTGTGGCTCTAGCATGGCCTTCCAGCACTGTGGCCCTGGAAAGCCACACCACATGCCAAACTGAGCACCATTCCTCTTCGCTCTCATTAGTGTTTGCAGGGAAATTGATGCTAAGGTCAAGCAACAAGGCAATGTCAATACGATGCCAATGAATCTGTCAATATCTAACACTTACTAGCAGCACTTTAAAACTTCTCCTACATTCTGCAAGTCAAGTTGCTTCTTGACAGCATGAGCTTTTTCCCTCGGTTTTTCAGATGACAATAAAGCTGTCAGAAATACTAATGCCTAAGCTGACGAAACTGGCTAAACAAGTAGAATTTCCTTCAAAGCCTGAGGTTGACAAGGAGGTGACCCAGCAACAAATACAAAGAGAAAACATATACAGATGATGGCAGTATAGGGTTTCTTCCTTATGTGCCCTGACTTTGGGCAGCTATGCAGATATTGGCACTGGTCACTGGCCCTAGGGTTGCACCAATGTTTTTATCAGTGTGTACATTGAACACAGCAATAAGCATTTTTACTAGGATGTAAAGTATTTGCTGTGGAGAAAAAAAATTCCACAGTTCCAGTAACATTTAAAGAAATACTTTAAAAAGTAATAGATAAAGAAAAGACCAAAAGCAAAACTGATGGCCCTTAATCGAGGAAAATCTCCCGTATGAGTCAATAGATGTGTTACTCAATTAAAGACTGGAGAATTTGGTCTGAAGACAGGGAAGATGTGGTCATAGTTGATTTTGCCAGTCAACCCACAAGATTTTAGTGACTAGTTTGAAGCTGATGCTGTTATTGACTGCAGGATAGCCTTTGGCCTATGTTGATGAAGTTCCAAGTGCTGCAATGTTATCATGAAAGAGGTTGATATCACGACTCCAATTAAAAGGAGTGGCTTGAGAGATTTAAACACTAAGCATGATGCCAGCATTGTTGTTTTTAAAACCTGTTACTCTTTGGTATGAAAGATGAGGTTCACATTGGCACCAGACATTTGCAGCAGCAAAGGATATAGAGATTTGTCTCCTTTTGGTTCAAGGTGAAAATAACTTACCTTCTTCTGAGCAGGGTCGTCTTCTCAAACAGTCATACCAAAGCTGATCTGTGACAGACAATATATGAGACATTTCTCAGAGATCTTCAACCAGACTTTTTTTTTTTTCCCAAATGTCCCTAAGGGAGCAATTTGAGAGAATAGTTAAGGTCAAAGGTTCTCTGACTGGAGAGGAAAAAACTCCATTAAAAAATTATTTAGAAAACACAGTTAAACTAGCTATTAATGACTATACCTTACCAGAAAAATCACAAAATGCTAAGAAAATACACAATTTTAAGTGTCTAAATAGAAAACTCTGAGATTCATCCTCCTTTATTCATCAGGCAGGTAGAATTAAAAGAAAGTAGGCTACGTGCTTTCTTGTGTAGATGCCTGTGAATCCAGTTAGTGGTTGTTTTGACATTTTGGTCCCTGGACTGTTTTTAGGCCTTAGGCATTTAGGCCACATTTCAAGAATGTACAGCTATGTAGATGCCTTCATTAAGAAATATAGTACATGGTGAAATCATATTTACTGTCTAATACAAAAAGAGAATAAAGGAGGAAATATAGTGTCTTAACAAGTTTTTAGTTCAAGAAGACTGGGATGACCACAATGCTCATGAGTGATATAAGCACATGTAATTTTTTTACTTTTTTTAAATAGCAAATGACATTGAAGAGGGAGATTGTCAAAGGCACAAAAGGGAAATGAGATCCTACCTCCCACTGACTTTAAAAGGGACTGTCATGGTGCCTGGATTGGCTCACAGCTAAAAGCGCCAAACCCTGGTCAGGCTATCAGAAATTAGAGCAGGCACTCCAGAGTGGTAGTATATTCTATCATTAGGTTTTACCAAGCCAGTAACAAAGTATACTCCTGGACTAATAGATTAGTTTTACCATGGGGCCACAGGGAATCCTCATTAGGTACTCCAGACACTGTTTTACCACTTACGCACACTAGAGTTTTTGATGAAGGGTTATAAAACCAAATTCACCACTGATTAGGTTACTTCCAGCCCCAAAGGGACAGTCATTTACTCCCAATCTCACCAAAGACAACACGGTAGCCAGTCCATGAGTAAACTAAAACTAAAGATTCATTAATGAGGAAAAAGTAATGAGAGATATAGAAAAGGTTAAAGCAAATAAAATACATTAGAGTAGGTAGTCCAAAATGGTAGCTGAGAAGTAGTAATCTGTCAGTCTCTTAGAGAATGTCTACACAAGCAACTTAGGTCAACTTAAGGACGCTTAAGTTGATCTACAGAACGCCACATCCACACCTGGCTTTCATTAAGTTGACTTAAGTGCTTCCTTAAGTCAACTTAATAACTACCACTCTTTAGGTTGACTTAACGCTTAATTTGACCTGTTAAGTCTACCTAAAGCTGGTGTGGATGCCTTAGGTTGACCTAATTCCTTAAGTCAACCTAAGGGGGATGGGCTGGGGAGAAGGGAGCTGCGGCTCCCTGCCGAGAAGGGAGCTGCGGTTCTTGGGAAGAAGGGAGCCACAGCTTGCGGGGAGCCGCGGCTCCCTTGTACCGGGGGGAGCTGTGGCTCCCTTGTCCCTTGGGGGAGCCGCAGCTCCCTTTTGCTTGGGAGCCATGGCTCCCTTCTCCCCAGGAGCTGTGGCTCCCTTCCTCTGAGTGGGAGCCGTGGCTCTCCATCGACCTAGCACCTGTGTGTGTGGATGCAGGCAGTTGACTTAAGTTTTTACTGTAGACGCTGTAAGTCGACTTAACAGAGTCGATTTAGCTTTTCTAGTGTAGACATACCCTTAGAGTCTTTTCTTAAATTCCTCAGGGCTTTCCCAAAGTGGATTTGGGGAACTCTGTCTTATAACTAGAAAACTCCCTGACAGCATCCAAAAAGATCAGAGATGGCAGGATTGTTCCCAAGGTCCAGACTGGAAAACAGTCTGCCAAGTGTTTTTAGTACAGCATGTGTCTCTAGACTTCTTTTTGTTGAGCACACAACGCCCTACACTTTGAAACTGATGTTCCTCCTTGCTAAGCAATTTTAGACAAATGGGTGCAGATAAACGGGAACAATACGATAGCCAAAAGTATTAGCTTTCATGCCGTTTTACAGATTAAATGACTTCAAACTAAACAATAACACACATTATTGTTCCAGGGTTAATTAAGTGCAGAGACTGCAATCACAGGTAAACTTAGTTTAAATGTAATTATCAGGGCATGTGCCATGTAAACACAGTGTGACAACATCTTCCTTTGTTCTATTCTAACAAGTCGACACAATAACATTAGCATCCAACAGGTTCATAGACAAGTGGATATAATAACATTAACAATAACATTATTATTTCTTCTGATCTAGGGTTATTTACTCCAGGGCATGCATAATAGCAAATAAGGAGCAAGATATATGCGAACTTAACAATTCAAGTTACATTTTACAAATGGATTGGTTTGCACATTACAATGCTTCTTCATATTCTTCTGAGGTTCACAGACAGGTAAACTGCCTATTGCTTTTAGTCTAAACTGCTTTGCCTGCATCACAGGGAGATGGGTGCCTTGCTTTCTTTCATGCCTTTGAAAATTTCCTTCTAGAGTGTTTTACTACCAAGCGTTATTATATATTTTCTTTAGGGAATACATTTTTAAAGGGTTTCTACCATGAAATTGTAGGTATGCCCCTAAAACAGCAGGCACAACTGAAACATGCACCTGCTGAATATTTTCAAAGGACAGGCGAAACTGGGGCATGTGACAGGGTGTCCACCCCACATAAGGTCTGAAGGTAAATTAGGCCAATTAACCTGTTGTCAACACATGGAGAAAAGCCTAGGCCTAGTTTGCTGATCGAGTCTAGTCAAGGGGAGGAGCTAGGCCTGGTTTATAAAGCCAAGAAGCTGGCAACAGAACTGGGTTGCAGGGAAGTAGTCTGCAGTTACTCCCTGGAGGAGGGACTTTGAGCTGATACACCTTTTTGGGGATGGATGAATAGACTAGAAGCTGTAGGAAGGAGTCTAGGGAAGGAAAACAGGGTCTGAGTGAAAGCAAACCACAGTTGCCAGGTATAGTATGCCTGGGCTGGAACCTGGAATAGTGGGTGGCCCAGGTTCCCTTACCAACCACTCTCTGGGGAAGCAGCACCATCAGGGAAGTGCATGAGGAGACTACCAGGGATAGTCAGTGCAGAAGAACTTTGATAATTCTACTGCTCCACAACTAGACTTGAAGTATATTTCCTATGATATGAAAGCATTACTTCCTGCACCAGTAGCCTCTACAATAGACTGCATAAGTCAGCACCCCCTGTATAATGTGATAGTGCAGCTGTGTTGACTATTGCACAATTGAAGGTTATTGTAAAACTGAGATCTAATTGTGCTACAGAATATGTTTTAACCCAAACATGTCATTCTCTTTGCAAATATGAACAGAATGTAAAGTGATGTAGGTGCATCTGCCTGAATCTGCAGGCATATTGAGAGACTTACAGAGAGACATGAATTGCCTCATTCTGCTCAAAGGGCTGCTAATTTTGAATTCCAATGATAATTTAAATGTTAACTTTACTAATTATTTCTCTTCTGATCGGTTGAGCAGAAACACAAAGCTAGGGTGTAAGGGGGTGTTCACCCCATACTTGCCCTGAAGGGGTTAATATAGGCTAAGAGGGCCAATTAACTTGACAGGCTACAGCTGTGGGGAATGAGGTGGTTTAAGGCAGTGGTTTTCAAACCTTGGGTTCAGATCCAATAGTGGCTCTTAGATCCTGAGGTACTGGGTTGTGGTGCCCCCTGCTGAAAGACTAGAAAGCATTGCTCAAAGATGTAATTGTTGGGTTATGGGCATTAATAATTTTTTTCAATTGGGTCCTGAGAAAAATGTTTGAAAGCCACTGGTTTAAGTAATCACCTGAGTGAATAATGAGGGAGCTCAGAAGAGGAGGAACCAGCTGGGCTGGTTTTATAAAGACAGGAAATTGGCAGCAGAGAGGGGATTATAGGGAAGTAGTCTGCTATCACTCACTAGGAAAAGGGAACTGTGTTTTGGAGTTACAGGGTCAAAGTAGCCTACAATTACTCCCTGGGAGGAAGGGTCTTTTGGGGTCAGCAAAACCAGAGAAGGGTGGGAATGGGAGCAGAGGGTTAGGAAAGGCTAAGGGAAAAGGCAATTAGGTCCAGAATGGAACAGATCTTGGCTGTTGATTAGAGGGTCCCTGACCTGGAACCTGAAATAAAAGGTGGGCCCGTGTTCCCCTACTAGCTACTGGGGAAGTGGCACTGGCTGCACAGTGAGGGGGATGACTGCTTGCACCTGTTTCCAAGAAGATCCTATGATATCCTGGAGGGGAAGGACATGGGACTTGGCCAGAGAGTTCAGCCACAAACACAGAGCTGCTTGCCTCACTGAGAGCTAGGAAGAGAAAGCAGGGTAAGAAGCAGAAAGGTGTTGACCCTGAAATCAGCTAATCTGCATAGCAACCAGGAGGAGGCACAGTAGCAGTGAGCAGACCCCGTGAGGGTTTATTGCTAGATGAAACGGCAGGCATTAAGGTATCAGGGCAGCAGGTTGCTGTGAATGTTGCTGGGGAATGAGGGGATAAAAAGAAAGGGAAGATAAATTCCCTCCTCACTACCAACAGCTTCAACTGTTCCTAGATAACAAGGACCAGATCATCAGCTGGTGGAGAGCAGAAGTGAATAGAGATACAGCACTTTACACCAGCTAAGGATTTTGTCTTACATGCCAAAGTGCCTTTCGGATTGTCAAAACCACAAATGTCTCCACACCAGGTGTTCAACCTCTCAGACACAGGCTTACCTCTGCAATTATTCACACTCAATACAAAAGGCCTGAGCACACTGCCCAGTTATAATCTGGGGACAGTACAAAATCAAAAGAAACAGCACAAATAATACTACAGTGATGGGGCTGGACTGGGAGGGGACAGTGAGTTAGGAGGAAGGAGCTTGGGGAGGCTGTGCCACATAATTCTGGGGTTCCTGCCACACAATTTAAGTCTAATGTGCCATACAAGACATGGGATCTTGGAGATGATTGATGAAAATGTGGGCCAAAATGTCTCTGGCTGGTCAAGGTTGTTAATAAGAAAAATTATATAAGCTCCTAATTGGCAGGTCACTGTAAAAAACCTGTGCTCTGAACTGATGAAAATTAGAGAGGATTTTGCACATGCTGTGTAACATGAGTCCAGCTGCACAGGACTCAGAGGGAGAGGAAAATCATTACTAATACATTTTTGCAACATCTAAAATGACCTTAGCTAGCTGTTCTATATTTTATATCCCTGTGATGTTAAGGTCCAGTAGCTCAGGAACTTATGGGACTAGATGCAAGTCTTGTGGCCCACGGGAAAGCTCAGACTCTTTCTTTTTGAATGGTATGCTATTCCCATTTCTAGTCTCAATGAATCACATACTGCACCTTAAAGCATCAATCCTGCAAAGACTTGCACATGTGTTTAACTTCTCACACTTTTGAATAGTGCCAAATAATCAGTTGGTGAATTTTTCATTCTCCTGCTAAATGAAGGTAAAATTACAGTCTCACTGCTGCCCATTTCTTATATATTGGTCTTTGTGATTTTTTATTAATGTAAAATAAGTTGGAAACAGCTGAAATGCTACACGGATTTACCTTTCATAGAATCATGAAAGATTAGAGTTGGAAGGGACCTCATGATATCATCTAATCCAACCCCCGCCCCATCACCACTCAAAGCAGGACCAACCCCAGCTAAATCATCCCAGACAGTCCTTTGTCAAGCCACACCTTAAAAACCTCTAAACATGGAGATTCCACCGCCTCCCTAGGTAGCCCATTCCAGTGTTTTACCACCCTCTTACTGAAAAAGATTTTCCTAATATCCAACCTAGACCTCCCCCACTGCAACTTGATACTATTGCTCCTAGTTGTGTCATCTGCCACCGCTGAGAAGAGCTGAGCTCCATCACCCTTGAACTCCCTTTCAGGTAGTTAAAGGCTGCTATTCAATCCACCCTCATTCTTCTCTTCTGTAGACTGAACAAGCCGAGTTCCCTCAGCCTCTTCTCAGAAGTCAGGTGTTCCAGCTCCCTAATCATTTCTGTTGCCCTTTGTGGGATTATCTCCAATTTGTCCATATCCTTTCTGTAGTGGGAGATCCACAACTGGACCCAATACTCCAAATGTGGCCTCCCCAATGTCAAATAGAGGGGAATAATCACTTCCCTCAATCTGCTGGCAATGCTCCTACAATTTCAGCCCATTATGTCGTTAGCTGTTGACTCCCATCCGACTTTTCCACTTTAACCCCCTGGTCCTTTTCTGAAGAACTGCTGCTTAGCCAGTTGGTCCCTATGCTGTAGCTGTGCATGGGATCCTTCCTTCCTAAGTACAGCACTCTGCATTTGTCCTTGTTGAATCCCTTCAGATATTTTTTTAACCCAACCCTCCAATTTGTCAAGGTCATTCTATATCTTCTTACTACCCTCCAGAGTATTTACCACTACCCTCATCTGAGAGTCATCTGCAAACTTGCTGAGGGTGCAATCCACTCCATCCTCCAGATCATTAATGATGATATTGAAGAAATGTGGCCCCAGGACCAATCCATGGGGCACTCCATTTTTTACCAGCTACCAACTAGACATCGAGCTGTTGATAACTACCTGTTGAGCCCAAGGATCTAGTCAGTTTTCTATCCACCTTATAGTCCATTCATCCAACCCATACTATTTTAACTTGCTGATAAGAATACTGTAGGAGACCATATCAAAAGCTTTGCTTTTTGGTGATTTCCTCTTATAATATGCTGTTCTATAATAGTATGGGGCTGTATGTCAGCTGTGACTCTGCCAGACCAGGTGCTAGTTCATCCCTAGGCCTCATGCCTCAATGAACACTTACAAATGCATAGTTGGAAATAAGTCTTTCTTACCTGTGTGTTAGCATCCTCAACATAGATATTAGTTAATAAGAATTAGTTGATCTGAAGTTGATAAGAATGTGTTTAGAGTTTTGACTCTATAAGAAGCCTATAGGATGCTGCATGTATTGTTACCACCTAAACCTCTACAGTTCATGGGTTAAAGTTATAAGGAGTGTTTGCATTGTATATCTCTGTAATTGTATGGATCACAAAGCAGGAAAAAAGCATTGATTAAAATAAAATGCTCAAGATGGCTCACTGAAAGCAAATAGGTATTTGTGTTGTCAAAAGAAAGAAATCCAGTTGACTGCATTCTTAACTCCCTCCAGGAAACGGAGACCTATGGATAAGCTCATGCCATGAGTTTGGACTCTGGTGTGGAAGGAAGAAAAATCTTGGACATGGAGAACCTGAATTTCTGTGTTTGAACCCTTGCAAGTGCTGGAGCTAAGAAAGAAGACAGCAGAGGATAATCTCGGGTTAACCCTAAAAAAACAAATTAAAAATTAATTGCTGACAGATTACTATATCACTGTCATTTTTTGAATCATTGGCTATGTCTACACTAGGAAAAGATAGGTCGACTTTGTTAACAAACAAGGAACCCTGTGGCACTCTTAAAGACTAACAAATTTATTTAATGAGTGAGCTTTTGTGGGAGAAATCCCATTTAGTCAGATGCTTGAAGATGGAAAACAAAGTTTTGTTAGTCTTTAAAAGTGCCACAGGATTCCTTGTTTGTTCTGCTGAACTAGACTAACACTGCTATGCCTCTGGAATATATATAGACTTAATCTCTCAATTAGGCACAATAACTCTTTACAGGACAATTGGATTTTTTTTACTCATCTTTGCAAAGGAAACATTTAAAATTGACAAGTTCCAGAGGGGTAGTTAGTCTAGTTCAGAAAAACAAACAAGGAGTCCTGTGGCATTTTTAAAGACTAACAAATTTATTTATCATATGAGCTTTCATGGGAGAAAACCCCACTTCCTCAGACACTTTGAAGATGGGGAACTTGTAGAGTGATCCTATGACTTACACTTCTCTGCATTTATTTTCCTCCCATTCTGTAAGTAATATATAAAAAGCAAAGAACATACCATATTGAAGCTCTTTTTCTTTTGGTGAAAAGGTGCAATGTGACTAGAATTTCAGCTTAGTATGCTAAATGGTCACACTGTAGTACGTTGGTGTTCAGTGGTACCTGATGCCAAGCAAGGCAGCAACTCTACTGCTGTCTTTCAAATTGTCAGTGGTAACTGTGGTGCATAAAACCTACAACTGCAGGCCTAATTTTTTTCTGGGCCCTCGAGAACTGATTCAGAATGGCAGATGGAGAGGAAGGGAGCACCGCAGCCAACAGGGCAAGAGCCACCACAAGCTGTTTCCCAGCTACTCCTCTCCTCAACTGAGCGGCTAGCATGGTCTCCAGCCACAAGAGGGAGGCAGCTCAGTGGAGAAGAAATAGCAATGGCAGGGAATCTTCACAAATGGGGGAGCAGAAAGAAGATAGCTGTTTATCAAATATAAATGCTGAAAAGCAGCAAGAATAGCCCTCAAGAGGAAAAAAGCTGTCACTATAAGAGGGAAAAGGAAACCTTGTTTCCCATCTCCCAACTGTCAGTATCCCCAGCAAAGGGTAGACACAGATTTCCCCTCAAAATGAGCCATACCAGCAGTTTTCAGAGAGGTATCTTGGAAAGGACAGGTAAACATGGTGAGAAGCAGAGGAAAGGATCAGACTTCAGCTGGGCAGAAAGAGAGGTGGAGTTCCAAGGAAAGGGAAAGAGAAAAGGAGGAAAGCTCCAGGGATCGCAATCTAAAAATAGCAGGTAGAAATGTGGGACAGAAAAAGGAGAGTGGAAGGGGGAAGAGACATCATGGAAAGGCAAAAGAAAAAAATAGGAATGGACAACAGAACAGAGAATATGAAAGCCAAAAAAAATGATAGGAAAAGAGATGTTGTTCCTTTTCTTTTTTTTTTTAGAAATAAGAAAACAAATAGAAATGATGATTAAAAAGGAGAAGGCAGAATTGAGAAATGAGAGAGAAGATTAAGGAATTGGAGCAGGAAAGATTACAGCTATTTTTGAAAGCCTCGCAAGCTGCACCAGGTATCAATAGCCAGTGCAGCAGATCTGGCTTGACCGATGTCACATTTATAGTAACTCTTTTTTTACTTCCATACTAGAGACACGGTGGTATAGAAATCGTGCAGAACAAACATTTGTCCTGTGCACATAGTGATTAATTTGACTAGCAGAAAATTGGCTAAACTATTGATCCAAATGTCCCATCAGTAAAGCCATCCTAATTATGTACTTGAAAGGAGAGTCCAATAAGTGTCATGGTGATAACAAGTACAGAAATTAGTAAAAAAAGAAAAAAAAGATACTACTATATAGCTCCGAAGGGGATGACGACATCACAAAGTCCTTAGGTTGGCTTTTGCCATTCTGAGCTTCTGTGTCAATTGGGTCTGGTAAGATACCCTCCAATATGTGCAAGTCCAAGCAAAAGATAAAAAGGTCTAAACTGGTCCTCTGAACTCTATACTCACAAGAAGGAGATGGAGTTTCATGAGTGACAGACCAACTTCTCACCTCCTGAGCAGTTCGAATAAACTTAGTATTTAAATATATGGTCTAGAGACTAATTTTCTCTTTTATGAATTGATTTGCATCCAGCATGTGGCTCTTACTCTGCTTTATTATCCATTGTGGAGACTGCTGCAAGCCTTAGTCAGTCTCTCTTTATGAACAGTAAGTTTCTCTCTCAAGTGTCAACACTGCCAATAAATACATTAAAATCTTATCCAAACAAATGATTTCAAGAGATTTTAAAACGTTTCGCACATTTTATGGGCAATTACATTCCTTGTAGATGTCTATCATCTTGATTTCTCACGGATCAGGCAAATTTAAAGCTTTAGGCTTCATCACAGGCCCAGACCATGTCATACATGAAGGACTTCTGATGAAAACACACACTACTGGGTGCGTCTATACTTGTAAATTAAGTCAATTTAAGCCGGCTTAAGTCGACTTAATTTACTCTGTGTCTACACTTGAGTTTCCTTAATTCGACTTAAGCAGTTCCTTAAGTCAAATTAAGGAAAAGTTAGTTTGAATTAGTAAAACCTCATTTTACTTCAAACTAACCCTTAATTCGAACAAGTTAGTTCGAATTAAGTCAATGTGGCCATGTTAGTTCGAACTTACTGGCACATTGAGCTTAATGCAACTGGTTCTCAGATAAAGCACTTATGATATCTATCAGTACAAATTTCCTCTTCCCAGGAAATAACAGATATTCTTTGTGAGGGAGTTATTAGAAAGCCAAGGAATTTGCAGCTCAGAATCTGCTGTTTCTATATTTGTGTATTGGTGTATTGTCAAATGGTGCTAACTCTTTGCACTGAGGACTTGTATTTCTATAGGAACAACTACCCTATACTAGGCTGCTGTGGGCGAGTCTATACTGAAGGCGGCAAAGTCACTGCCAAAGTCACAGCCCTTACATAACACTACATAATTTTTAATTATGTGCTTGAGTTGCCCAATGGAACAAGTTCCAAATGAGAGCAATGGCTCTAAGTACCATCAAAATAATAATAATAATAATAATTAATTAATAATAATTTGAGAATTTCAGTGTTATTTGCTTCATTTTACTGACAGGAATCTGAGGCACTGTGAGATGAATTGACCTGCCCTAGGTCCCACATGGAGTCAGTGACAGAGTCTGAAATAGAATCCAAGGCTATGTCTACACTAGGAAAAGTTAGGTCGTCTTTGTTAAGTCAACTTAATAAGGTTGACTTTAAGTCGACTTAATCCACTTTGTTAATATCAATATCAAATCAGTATTTCTTGCCTGCTGGGTGACCCTGGACAAGTCACATCCCCTCTCTCTGCCCCAGTTTCCCGATCAGTACAAAGTAAAGTGCTTTGAGATCTACTGATGAAAACCTCAATATGGGAGCTAGGCATTATTATTGTGTCATTTATTTTATACAGTGCTTGGCTGTTACCTTTGTCTACATTGGAAGGTGTTTTATGAGCAGTTATTAGACCAAAGGAAAGCTAGCAAATTAAAATATTTTTTCCTTACTTACAATAGCAATAACACCTTAGAAACCACAGAGTGAAATTGGTTTCCAAATGAGGTCTGACCTTCTTAAGCTTTACAGTTTGTTTTCATATGCTAATCCCTCTGAACACTGGGAGGATTTGCTGACACGTCCAGCTATATGTTGCACTTATGCTCCAATATGATGATATTACTTCACCCATGCACTGCTTCAGAAACTATGTTGATTCCCTTTCTTTCATTCTGAATGGAGAGTGGGTGAGCAGAGCAACAACTCTAGTTTGTGTGTTGGACAAAAGAAGATGAGTGCATTGGCTATTTGACTGGGCAACAAAACAGCAGATGAAATTCAGTGTTGATAAATGCAAAGTAATGCACATTGAAAAACAGAATCCCAATACAAAATGATGGAGTCTAAATTGGCTGTTGCTACTTAAGAAAGAGATATTTGAGTTATTGTGGCTTGTTTTCTGAAAACATCTGCTCAATGTGCAGCAGCAGTCAAAACAGCTAACAGAATGTTAGGCATCATTAGGAAAGGGATAGATAATAAAACAGATGATATAAAGCCACTATATAATTCCATGGTATGTCCTCACCTTGAATACTACATTCAGTTCTGGTTGCCTTATCTTGGAAAAGATATATTATAATTGGAAGAAGTACACAGAAAGGCAACAAAAATTACTAGAGGTATGGAACAACTTCCACTTGAGGAGAGATTAAAAAGACTGGGATTATTCACTTTAGAAAAGAGATGACTAAGAGGGGATATGAGAGAGGTTTATAAATCACTAATGGTGTGGAAAGAGTGAATAAGGAAATCCATTTACGCTTCCAAAAAAACACAAGAACTAGTGGGTCATCGAATTAAATTAATAGGCAAGAGGTTAAAACAAATAAAAGGAGATATTTCTTTAATGTAGTCAACCTGTGGAGCTCATTGTGAAGGCCAAAAGTATAATTGGATTAAAAAACAAACAAGGAGTCCTGTGGCACTTTTAAAGACTAACACATTTATTTTATTTATTGGATTTAAAAAGGAATTAGATAAGTTCATAGAGGATAGGTATGTCAGTGGCAATTAGCCAAGATGGTCAGGGATGTAACCCTATGCTCTGCGTGTCCTTAAACCTCTGATTGCTAGAAGCTGGTACTGGGTGATGGGATGTCTCACTCGATAATTGCCTTATTCTGTTCATTCCATCTGAAGTATCTGGTACCAGCCACTGTCAGAAGAGAGGCTAGAGCCACTGTCAGAAGAAAGGCTATTGGGTTAGACAGACCATTGGTCTGACCCAGTATGGCCGTTCTGATGTTGATTATAATGGATAATTTAGCTTCCAAAGGAATGTATTTCCTCTGGCTAATTCAGTCCTATTTGCACCACTCTGACCCCTCTCTCATCATATGTAGCCTGTAGTCACCCCCAAAACATGGGACCATTTGCAATTCCCCTCTCTTTCCAACCTCTTTCCAACTCTAAGACTCCTGTCAAAGTTACCACAGACAGGATTTTGGAGTCCTGGACCCTGATGCATGAGATTGGAGTCCCTGTTCCCATTGATACATGGAATTATGTAGGTCTTCTTTACCAGCTCACAGGATTTTCAGGCAATGAGGCTGATCAACTCATGGAACTTTTCGGGTACCTAGCTAACAAAATGTGGGGTTTTTGAAGCTCTTCCCATCCTAAAGAAGAGTTTTGTGCAAACCCTGAAAGCTTGTCTCTCTCACCAACAAAAGTTGGTCTAATAAAAGATATTACCTCACTCACCTTGTCTCTCTAATATCCCGGGACCAACATAGCCTTAAAAACACTGCATCCAACAAAGGGAGACACCCTCATATGAATAGGGGCACTCTCTATTAATCATATAAATATTGTAATGAATTGGCTAGGGTATATGTTACTACTGCCCTCTGTGGGGTAGAACCAAAACTGTTCATCAGTGTGTCATTGGCCTTTTAATGCTAGTAGCTGGTAGATATTCTCCTTTAGTTCACATTGTTGGTGCTTCTGAAGGTGGAAGACATGAGTGCTATATCTGCTGTTGACATGAAGTGCCCCAGGGTCATGCTGTGCAGTATAGTGAAAAACTTGGGTGCCACAAATATGTTACATTATTATATAGCAAGATTTTTTGTGTGTGCAATTTTTAAACAATTCCTAAAATGTATTACTTTAAATGACATGTTCCCAGCTCCTACCGTTAATCTGTTATTTTTCCCATGTGGGAGCTCTGAATGTGGAAATGTTTCTTCTTATAGCACCCATCACACTGTTTAATATAATAAGATTACACATATTCGGCCAATCAAGGGAACTGACAAATCCAAACATTCTTAATCACTTCCTAATTAGATTCTCTTTTAGCATGGTTTGTGTTCATTATCAGTAAAGTGCATCTCAAGAGAGGTGAACTGAAGCATTCCCCAGATCTCCATTGCCATTTCCTCAACTGAGGTTGCTCATTTAAACTTTGGAGACCCACACTGATCTATATGGAAGTTGTGACTTGTGGTAACAAAATTTAGTCACACAAGACTGACAGAATGCTCCCAAAGTCTGACTTGACTACAGGGGCAGATCAAAAGAAAATGCCACATGCAGATCTCTTAGGGTGTGTCTACACTAGCAAGTTAGGTCGACTTAAGGAGGCTTAAGTTCACCTAAACAAAGCCACGTCCACACTGGGCTTTTATTAAGTTGACTTAAGCACTTCCTTAAGTCGACTTAAGGAAAGCTTAGCTTTAGGTCGACTTAGGCATTTAGTCGACTCCTTAAATCGACTTAAAGCCAATGTGGATGGGGATTAGCGCCTAAATCGACCTTATTAAGTCAACTTAAAGCGTTAAGTGAGAAAAGTTATGCACCTCTATAGATGTTACATTCCTAATAAAGAAAGTATTTTATAAAAAGCAGGTCACTAAGGCTATGTCTACACTGGCAAGTTAGTTCGAATTAAGAAAGCTTAATTTGAACTAACTAAAGCCATGGCTACACTAGGCTTTAATTAGTTTGAATTAAGGTTTTCCTTAATTCGAACTAATAACTTAGAATAGGGTATTAGAAGTAAGGGTTAATTCGAACTAGTTAGTTTGAATTAACCAATGTGACCATGTTAATTCGAACTAATTTCTTAGTTCGAATTAACCTGCCCATTGAAATCAATGGAGATTGCTAATTTGAACTAAGCAAGTGCCATGAATGGCACTTGCTTAGTTCAAACTAATTTCTTCTAGTTTGAATTAAGTTAATTCGAACTAACTAAAATTAGTTCTAATTAGTTAGTTCAAACTAACTAATTGGAACTAATTTTAGTAAGTATAGACATAGCCTAAGGGACTTTAGTGGAGTTCATATTGAAAACGCAGGAGCCGTTTTTTAAGGAGAGATTGTAAAAGGGTAGAGCAATGAAGTACTTGTGCAAGCTTTTCACCAATGTGAGTAAACGGTTCACAATCTGGCCTTACATTTTCAAAATGCAACTCCTGTTTGTATCACTTGACTTTGTGAACAGATACACTTATGTACACAAGCTGGAGCTCTCGTGGTACGTGTTGGCGATATAATTTATCCAAAAGTCTTGCTGGTGCAAGTTCATCCATCTGCTCACAAAATTTCTAGTCTTCAAGAACTGAGCATACAACTATTTCTTCCACCAAGTTCCACATGCTCAGATAGAAGTGATGGGTTCATGCAACTGAAAAAATGCAACTCTTCAAGTACTAAGGAGAAGTGTTTAGAAAGCAAGCACAGAGGAAATCATTGGGGTCAGCAGAAATCTGAGTCCACTTCCTAATAATACCCAAACATACTGTCAGGGCCGGATTAACGGCCTGCCCCTCCCAACCTCCCGAATGTGGGGCCCCCTGTTGCGGGGGGTCCTGGAGCCAGAGGGTGCTCCTGCTACAGCCCCATTCTGGTCCATCTGCCTGAGGGGTGTGGGGGCCTCTGATGCAGCCCCACAGGCCATGGGCCCTGGAAGACTGCACCAGAGTGGTCTGGCCTCGCTGGCTTCATGGCCCTGCCCTCCCAGCGCCAGCAGAGAAGGAGTATTCTCAGAGTTCCTGCCCTGCTGGTGTTGAGCCAGGTGGGTACCGGATTATTGGAGGAGCTTTAGGGGCTGGAGCCCAGGGCCCCCTTTTTGGCTGGGGCCCGGGGCTTAAGCCCCTAAAGCCTGTCCGATAATCTGGCCCTGCATCCTGTACATGCATAGATAAGCTTTCTTAGTATCTTCTTAGGCTAGGAGTTACCAATTTATCTCCAATTTTCATTTATCTATGGGTCAAATTTGCAACAATCATAAGCTTCGTGTCATATTTCATCACCATTTGCTTTGTAACATGCTAATGATCCATTAGAATATTACAATTTTGCATTATGCTACAAAGCAGCATCTTGCCTGAAATCTAGCTGGAGTTCCTGGTGCTCTACTCTTGCAAGAGGTAAAAAAGGTCTGTGGAAAGTAGAACTGTCATTTGAATTTCAGAACAGCTAGCAAACATATCTCATGCTCAAACACGTTAGGGAGCATTCAGTTCCCATTTAGTGAGCGTTTTAAACTTTGTTCCTGTGCAGTGAAGAAGTATATGCAACTTCCCTCTCCAGCAGCTTGGGCACTGACAGTTTCAGTTTCTATAGCCACACGGCAGCTCAGATCAAAGGCTGTGGGAAGGACAGCAAAGATGCACATAGTTCTAACATCAGAGATGTCTACCACTTTGCCTGGCTGACTTTGATTCACACTCATTCTCTCCCTTTTTCGCTAGCGTTAGTCTGTCAAAGAGGGCTGCTAGCCACATGGTTTGGGCTGAGTTAAAAGAAAACAGCCATACAGAGCTAGAACAATGCCAAAATCAGAGACAGTCACAAGGTTATACAAAGTAATAGCCATGAAGTAAATCAGATTACAAGCCGGGGGGATTATTTACCTCAGGCTACTGGGAACTCCATAAAGAACTCAGACTTATTAGTGAGGTATGTAATTATGAGGTTTATTTATCATATCTGCACTTTATGAATGCCTACTACTACATGAAATTCCAGGCCTCAACTTTTTTTCACCAAACAAAGGGCAGATTTGGGTTGACTAAATTGGTTAGTGAGTTTGTATTGATTTTGACTAATTGTGTCCGTAAAAAGTTCCGCCAAACTTAAAAACAAATTCCAAAAAAAGAACTGTTTCAATTTTTTTAAAACCTGGAATAACTTTTTGTTTCTACATTTTTGTTTCTTCAGTTTTATGTATAAAAAAATGAAATTATATTATAAAGCTCAAAAATGTTTTGTTCAATCCAAAATTATTCTTTTTTCTTCACTTTTCAGTTCTTTGAAATTTTTTAAAAAAATTTTCATCTTGGGCCAAACCAAAACAATTTCCATCACAATTTTTGGGTACTTCAAGAGAACTGAAAAATTAGTTATTCACACAGTTCTAGCGACTATACAGCCCTGACTAAATACAAAATATCCTATCCCAGCATGCACTGTGGTCCTGATCTATGGAAATATTTATGAGCTCAGCTGGTGTGACTGTTTCTAAACACCACATCAGCCATTCCAAACCCTTGATGATGTATTTATACCACCACTAGAGCAGCAATCCTGGCCCTGGCACTAGCTCCTGTTGTCCTGAGGAGAGGGCAGGTTGATCTGGATGAGATTTGTAATCTGTCCACAGGGGACAGTGGGAAGTTGGTTAGATAAGGAGATGAAAAGAGCCTGTCCTGGAGTGAAAAGAGGATGTATTGAGGAAACTGTGTTAGAGGAACCTGGACCATGAATGTTCAAGAGCTCAAGGAGCTCAGTCATGAGGGCTATTACTGGTGTATTACTGGTGCAGTTGGCCTTCAGGACACTGGCAGTGGGAATACAGCTCAGGCACCTGAGGAACACCTGTGTCTCTCTGGGTGAGGAGGTTGCAGGTGGACCTGTTGGGAGTGGTGCAATTATTGCAGCATCAAAGCAAAGGACTATTGCAAGCTGGAGTGAGGTGAAGGTGGGAGACATGGGGTGAAACTGGACTTTGCAGCCAGAGTGAGGGGATATGATTCCCTCTTGGGGTAAGACAGAAAATGACTGAAAACCTCTTGTGATGTGAAATTACAGTTTATTATTTTCCTACGCAAGTATTTGATGTTTCTTTATATGATTATTCTATTATTTATACTATATTACCATTCTTGACAAATTTCTGGCTTTTTCTTTTATAAAGTTTAAAAATAAAAGTAATCTCTATTGTATTGGTTTGTCTCTGCCTCTCCTCAGAATAGACATAGCCATAGCTAGGTCTCTGCACATGAAAGGGGACCAGGTGCTGGGGAAGGGAAGGGGCAGAATCTGATCCAGTGTCACCATTAGATCTGGTGAGAAAAACTTTGACTGAACAATTTTTCATCAAAAATGCAGTTCCATCAACATCAATATCATGCTGATTTCACTGACAGTTTATTCAGAAATCTCCTCCCCCACCAAATCTGATAATATTTTCAGAATTAAGTTTTGAGTTTTTCATTCTGGAATAACTCTTCATTTGTAATTGTTTTCTAATCTAATCTAATGCAATTAAATGTTTTAAAAGTCAAAATCAAAGTAAAATATTTTCATTAATCGAAAATTAATTTTTCCCCCCAGAATTCTTTTTTCTGGAGAATTCTGACATTTTTAGGTTTCATCCCTATTCAAAATGAAGACCACTTGCGATATTTCAAAACCCTTTGTGAAACAAAATTGTGGTCCTCTGGCCAGCTCTATTCACCATATTCTGTCGTATTTATTGGCAAATTCTGTATTACATTCACTAATTCACTTTCAGCCAGTAAGATACTTTTTCCTGAAGCCTCTAAGAGCTCTTTTCTCACGGCTAGTGTCATCCCATGCAATGAATGAAATTTTCCATTCTCAAAAAGACTATAAGGAAGGGAGGGGAAGTACCTGACATCCCTAGACTCTGGTTAAAGTCCTTTGTAAAAATAATAGAGTTGCCTTTTGTTTGATATAGGCAATGCATCATGTAATCTAATTAGAGCTAGTCACCTGGCTGTGCAACATGTTTCTGAGCAGATATTAGGGGATTAGTTCCCTGATTTAATTTCCCACTATGTTCATTGGCCTAGCTGAGCAGGAAGTATCACATCCCACTGTTCCCTCATAGGCTCTTGTTATTCTATCTTAGCTCATACAGAACTCACACTCTTTGCTCACATTCTCTTATGATCAGAGGATAACAGTCTGCCACCTTACTTAACGTTTCCTGGAAAGCAGAGGAGAATGTCATTCTCTAAATAAGGTTTTTACCTATTAGGTAACTATTGGAATTCAAGAATGATTGTGTTTCATAACATGATAGCCAGTTATTGCTGGTGGATCCACGGGGGACTAATGAGACCAATCCAGGATCCACAGATCTTGTCACAATGGGGCCAGATATTTCCCAATGGAAGGAGTGGATCTGGATAGCTGAGTTGGGCTGCAGTGCATTATTTTCTCTTTTCTCACTTCTTCATTTCCAGTTGTCTCTGTTGGACCTTGAAATACTGGTATCCTTGCTAAAAGGTCCTTTTCTATTTCAGTCAGTCGAGGGCTTGGATTTTCTGTGAGTTTATGTCAATATTGCTCTTCTGAATGTTGGTTTTGAGGGTGTTTTTGAAGCACTTTTTTTGGCTGCCCCTTGTCCATTGGCCATGGCTCAGCTGTGAGAATAAGTCCTGCTTCAGAAATGAATTTTCTGGCATTTGAAGAACGTGAGCATCCCAACAGAGTTGGTAGTGGATGATCATAGTTTCTGTGTTGGAGTAAGCTATCACTATGTGGCAAAAAGTATATGAAGTAGGAAAAGAGTGGGATGACAAGTGAAAGAGCCATACAAATTAGTAGTTTTACACTGAGGATCAAATTATGGAAATGGAGTAGCTGTGCTACCTTGCACTAGTGGATGCTCAGTCCTGATTGTCAGAATGTCTAGTTCATCAGTGAAGAAGCAAATGAGTTAACAATTGCCTTATATCCATTTAGGCTGTGGTGACTGATTTAGCTGCCCACATCAGAAACATTGCCACCTCACCTCTAATGAACTAGCACTTTAATGAACACAGCTCCATTTGCAGAACACTTGTTTTATCTGTTGAATTAGGCTTGTTAGACAAACCCTAGAGAGGGTTTTCTTTTCGTTTCTTTCTCATGATCAGCCAAAGTTAAAAGCCTGTTGTTCTTTCACACAGTTGCAGATTTGCCTTTTTACTATTTCATGAAGGCAATTTTTTTTTGGCTGCCTGAAATGTCATATTGCCACTGACATGAATATGAATTTAAGGAGGCTTTACACCTCTCTCTTTTTCACCTGCTGCTCTGCCAGTGATGTTACTATGAGTTGTCTTGAAACGACTGTGATGTTGCAACAATTAGGGTCACTTAGAGGCAAATCCTTAACTCCTTACTCAAGTTAAACCAAAATTAGAGCTGGCCTTTAGATTTTTGGGTCAGCCCATAAACCAAATTTTACCTCTACTCCTTAACCCCCAATGTAACTAACTCACATCTACTGTGATAACATCACTATGCATTGGGCTAGCCTGAGGAGAACTAAGTGAGACGACTAACTGGTATATCTCCAGACTTAAATGGCTAATAACACAATAAATGAACAAATAAACAGGGAAATCTTTGGGTCACACCAGCAGACTCTTGCTGCAAGAGCAGTTTAAACAATTGCCAAGTTTAGAGAGAAATTATTCTCTGGGCAAATTGGGAATGACATGCTGAGGGCTTTGTGGGCAGCTGACTGAATTTTCATATCTGTATAGTGTTGCTTTATCAGCACTGACTAATTTATCACAGCACCTCGTGAGGCAAGTAAGCATTATCATCTCCATTTTTACAGAGGGAAACCAATGCAAAGACATTAAGGCTATGTCTACACTGGCAAGTTAGTTCGAATTAAGGAGGCTTAATTCAAACTAACTAAAGCCAGGGCTACACTAGGCTTTCATTAGTTCGAATTAAGGTCTTCCTTAATTCGAACTAATACATTCAAATATGCTATTCGAACTAAGGGTTAATTTGAACTAGTTAGTTTGAATTAGCCAATGTGGCCATGTTAGTTAGAACTAATTGCTTAGTTCGAACTAACCAGCCCATTGAACTCAATGCAATTTGCTAATTCGAACTAACTTTTTCTAATTCAAATTAAGCTAATTTGAACTAACTAAAATTAGTTCGAATTAGTTAGTCCGAACTAACTAAGTCGAACTAATTTTAGCAAGTGTAGACATAGCCTAACTGAACTTACTGAATCCCAGAGGAAATCACTCTCCATGGCAGGATGGGAACGCAAGAGTTCCATTCTCTCTGTCTCATGCCTAGTCCCTTAGACCAGACTGCCTCTTATGTTGTGGAGTTGCTTTCCTTCTGACCTGAGGTCACACAGTCTGCTCACTGCAGAGGTGCCGTCTCATTTGCTGACGGAGAGATGCAAGGGAGCTTACGGCAGTATAAGCATCACTCAAGGGACCTATGTGATTTGCATGAGTCCCAAATGTCACCTTTAGTGTCTATAGGGAGGAAGTGTGCCAAATCAGTAACAAAGTCTCAACCCTAGAAACTGGCTTACATTGTTAGGAGTATTGTGTCAAGGCAGCAGAGTTCACTTTTTACTCCTTCCTATTAGGAGATGTTGGAACCTGGCAAGGAGAAGCAGGTACATTCTTGTTGTGCCTTGGGGCAAGTGTGGCTTATTAGAGTCCACTCAAAATAAAAGGGAGGTCAATATAGCTCATTGACAATGGCAGTTAGAGTTTGAGCTGACATATAGTGTTATTTTTGTTATTTTGGGGTCACCTACCTGTTAATTAAACTAGACTCCATTATGTGATTATGTGAGTCTACACTGAAGTCTAGTCTACACTCAAAAAATGGTGTCGATCCCTGATGATCGACGCAGTGGGATCAATTGAGTGGGTAGTCTAGACCCGCTCAGTCAATCCTGGAAGCGCTCTCAAGTTGACATAATTACTCCACCCCCTCACGTGGAGTAAGGCTGCATTGACTGAAGAGAGCTGTAATTCGATGGAGCCAAGTGAGGATGCCGCGGTAAGTAGGATTAACTAAATCGATGGGAGATATGTATTCTGTGGAATGCAGATTACGTATCTCCCACCAACTTAACGCCATAGTGTAGACTTGGCCTGAGTGTGTGGCTTTTGTTTGTGTCTTGATGAGAACTCTACCAGTTTATAGCTGTGTTTGGAAGGAAATGGGCCAGATTTTCAAATGGAAGATAGGTGCCTAATCTGCTGGAGTACTATTGAAAATCACCTTTAGCTGTGTAAATAATGTTGAAAATCTGACCCTAAAAGCTTAAAAAAAAAAAAGAAAGTGGAGATTAGTTTTGACATTTAGAGGCATCCAAAATTAAGGATTCATGACGAACAACATTAGTAAATCCCAAAGGCTGATTATGGATCCCATTGACTCAAATGACATTTCTGCTTGCGTATGAGCTTGAGAATTTGTCCTCAATGTGTAAATAAGCATCAAACGTAGGCAAGAAAAGTTCCTAGCTACTGAAATTCTGCCCCCTTTGACATCAAGCTAACAGAGCGACAAATTCCTGGGGACACTTTTACTCTTATTTTTGATCAATATTGATTAAAAATAGGCAGGATGATAACTTTCCATCAGAGTGGGGTAGATAGTCCTGGCATGATACAGCAGAGGTATGTATAAACTCTCATCCAGTAATTCAGACCAAGTCACCAAATAGACTCATCCATGACCACTTTCCACATATTATTTCAGAAAGAACTCATTTATTACAATACGGTAAATAATTCATGAGAGCGTTTACCTACACTTTTCTTCTTTTTCCTCTGGTTACTTGCCCTTTAAACAATTCCACTTCTGTGTATAGTGTAAATGACTGTGGCTCAGTCCCTGTATGACAATATAATACAGGTAATTTGCTTTGGCTGTGTTACTCTATCATTAGTTAGGATCTCTGTTTAATATGTCCTACTAATGAATGTACAAAAATTCATGCTAACTTTTGCACTGCTTTTTTAGTAGCTATTAAAATTAGAGGGTAATAGAGAGACAGAAGTCCAATTAATAATATGTTCATTTCAGCTTTGTGACGAGAGAGGAAAATGTGAAAAAGGCTGTTTATTTCTTAAATTGGCATAGTTTCAATAAGTGATTATTGCCTACAGTGTTGCTATATGTGGGTACTCCTTTGTGGATGCATAATAGACAGCAAGGAAAAATAAAGTGTAAAAAAACCAGGCAAGCAGCAAGAGAAAAACATTTCATCTCCTACACAACTATTTGGGGAAAGGAGAAAAGAAGGCAACAGATGACAGATGAACAGGCCTGTGATGGACTGCATTTTTGTGTCAAAAAGAGCCTAGTTCCATAGGAGTAGCTATGTTAGTCTAGTTCAGTGAAACAAACAAGGAGTCCTGTGGCACTTTTAAAGACTAACAAATGTATTTAATGCATGAGCTTTCATGGGAGAAATCCCACTTCATCAGATGTTTGAAGATGGAGAATTTACAAAATGGGGAGGAAAAATAAATGCAGGGAAGTGTAAGTCATAGGATCAGGTCAGGTTATTTCAGGAAATCAAAGCAGTTGTTTAGCTTCACACAGTGTGGAACAACATATTAGAAGGTGGGGAGGTAGCGATAGGGGAAAGTCACTTATTGTAATGAGAAAGTTCCAGAGGGGTAGCCATGTCAGTCTAGTTCAGCAAAACAAACAAGGAGTCTAGTGGCACTTTTAAAGACTAACAATTTTATTTTGAGCTTTCCCACTTTGTCAGTGGGATTTTCTCCCATGAAAGCTCATGTGATAAATAAATGTGTTAAATCTTTAAAAGTGCCACTAAATTCCTTGTTTGTTTTGTAATGAGAAAGTTATTCAGTTGGTAAGTCACCACACAGCTTGATTTCCAGATCCGCTGGTACACAGAGGTTTAATCATATACTTGGTAAATATTCAATGAGGACAACATTCTGGCTTCAGATGCGGACATCCAAATCTAAGGCCTGAGTATAACCTGTTGGTCTCAGCTGTATTTTAACTGATGTGAAATGGCTTCTTGAATACCCTTGAAGGGGAAGGTTTCAGCAGCACTATCATGGATTTTACTTATCTGTGATTTGATTATACCAGCTACCTAGGTGAGAAGCGTCTGACGAAGTGGGATTTTCTCCCATGAAAGCTCATGGGATAAATAAATCTGTTAGTCTTTAAAAGTGCCACATGACTCTGTTGTTTTTCTGCAATAGACTAACACAGCTCCCCCTTTGGAACTAAGTGAGAAGGTGAGAGATTAATTTTAACCTGCTTGTTACCCAGGTAGATTTGATTCTGCTATCTGACCTGAAATGTTTTGTGAAAAAAAAAGGCTGACTCAAACTGATGTCCAGAAGAAACTCTTTGCTCTGAGAAGTGAATGTAATTGATAGTTTGTACTTTCTTCCCTTTTCCTTGTACAGGTTATAGTCTGAACAGTACAGGTATGAACATATGGTTCCATTAAAAATGAATTGACACTTGAAAAGAGGAACTTTCGAAGTACTAGACGGGGGGCCTAGAAATTGGAAATAAGGGTTTCATCTCATTTAATTTTCAGGAGCATAACCTGTTCGGCATTGCATAATCAGGGAGCAATTTGAAGGGCTCAATAACAACTTTATTGAACTTATTCATTTATGACTAACATTCCCCATGGCTTGTATTAAAAACATTTCCAGCTCATGATAACCTGGGCAGTCAATTCCCAGTGCTGCTAATTGAAGTTGTGTGCATAATTCCTCTTCTACTGGCTCTAATTCTCCTCTGACTTCAACTGGTTTCAGTCAGGAGTAAATCCATTGAAGTCAGTGTTGTAGACAAGAATAAAAGATACTAAGTATATTTAGGGTATAGGAGTGAAATGTAAGTATTTAATTCAGGTTGTAACACAGGGTCTACGGAACTCGGCCTTGTAAAATATTGAACTTAGCCCTTTAAGGCAGTAGGCTTGAAATAGGTTGGTCTATCTAGCTGACCAAAAGACAGCCCTGTACCAGTAAAGTGTAAGATTTCAGTAAAAAAATGGGTTAAGTCCTGATGTTCTGGAAATTATCAATACTAGAATGGAAAATAAGCTGCAATTTCCCAGTTAACATTACAAGGTGCCCCACAGTAACATTTCGGAGCATTCTGTAATAACCTCAAGTTACTATGGCAAGTCATTAACGAAGATGTTAATGAGAATAGGGGAACTGAGGTGATAGCCAGTGAGAAATTGGGCAACCATAAATTAGTGTGGTGCAGAAGTATGGATAAGAAAAAAGTTTGCAATCCTTATGCATATATATGAGCCTTCATAGGCGTAAACATAACTCAGATTTTAAAGGAGTTGCCTGGCCTATGTTCTGTTTGGGGAGGGATGGGGACACACAGATTCATGCTAGGATGACAGCCACATGTGGTAGTGTTGATGATGGTGAGGAGGAAGATAATGGCTTATATTTCAGACTCCTCAGCAGGGTCATAGGGCTAAACACTTTGCATTCTCTCTCTATCGACTATTATATTTTTGTATTTGTGGCATGTGCTTAATATTTGTTAATAAAGAGACTTGTGACAAATTGCAGTAGTTTCTCACATGCTCCTAAGGTCTCTCATTCTAATGATACTGGTAATAACATTCATGACGCTATAGCCCTTAGGAGACTGAACCTTTATTGACCACTGTGGTCTAAGAAATCAATCAATCAATCAATCAATCAATCAATCAATCAATCAATCCCACAATAAAGCTACAGTGGACTTATGTCATTATAAACCTAGAGAAAGATACATAAAATCATGGGGGAGGGCTTTTTTTTTTTTTTTTTTTTTGGTTTGCTGAAACCTTAAGGGATGATTCATCTGGGCCTTTATTTATTTAGAGCTTTCCCTGGAGGGGTAGCCAGTTCAACATGAATCAAGGAAGGAAAGCGGAGGTGGTAGGGTAGTTTGTGATGATTCTTTTCCCCCTTGATTGAAATGGTGGTTCCTGATGGTTTCTTCTGTATATACTGCTCTTATAGGTAACCACTTAATACAGATGATTTGTAACAGATCACTTGAATAGGATAAACATGGGAGCATTGGTGGTTATTTATATATTTGGATGCTGAATTATTTTGAAGTACTGTGTTGAGGCTATGCTGAAAGCTAAGAAAGTGTTGACTTTCTCTGCCATAGGGCTTCTCTACACTAGGGGTGGGATTGTAATTCGATTTTAGGCTGTTGAATTACAGAAGGCGAAGGCGAGTGATCAAAGCGAATTGCTTCCTAGGGGTCTCGCATATCTCCACTGCTCACATTACTTCCTGAAATGCATTGCACTGTGGGTTATAGGTGCAGGGGCTTGTGGGGAGGCAGTTGTCCTCCACTTACTCGCTCTCCCCTTTTCTCTACAGGAAAAAAAAGCAGGAAAAGCTTTCCTTGCTGTTTCTCTGTTGCCGGCACAACAGTCAGGCACAGTGCTGCATGCGGAGAGAGGAATTCATTGAAAGCTTCCCGGGTCTGCAGGCAGGGGAGAAGCTATGGTGCTATGATGTTTAGCAGACAGTTGAGAAATCAGAACAGCAATATTAGAGCTACTCTCTGGCTACACGGACCTAAATTCAAATTGTAGATGTCAACCTCAGTGCTACACCACTTGCAGGGGTGGTATTAGCAGGTCGAATTACAGCTCCATTTTTTTTTTTAATTCACTGTTCTGAGTGTAGAGACACAGGCTGCAGAAGGTCGAGGTAAGCAGCATTATGTCGAACTTCAGTGTCAGTGTAGACCAGGGCATAGAGACTGTGGACGTGTGGACTCCTGACCAATGGACATGTTCCAGATAGTAGAAAGAGTAGTAAATCCAGGCTGCCTTTGAAAGGGGAAAGTCAGCTTTTTCATACACCAACAAATCTTCCATTTAATTAATGAATAAAATGAATTATAGTCAGAGCAGATTTTCTTGCCATTGCAGAGCCAGAGTCAAGAGGCAGCAATTGCAGTGCCTTCTGTGATGGAGTTTCTCCTGCTTTTGCTCAGTGAGGTTTTGGATATTTCCAGAGAGCCGCAGCCTGTAGGATGGACCCATGATTTTCCTGGCGTGTACAAGAAAGAAGAGGATTTGTGAGTTGGGGTGGGGTGTGTAATTA